>CM053567.1:150231913-150394311 GCA_028646485.1 Cryptoprocta ferox
TAGCAGTGCTATTGTTGGGTCATAGGGGAGTTCTACTGTTAATTTTTGGAGGAACCTCCACACTGTTTTCCAGAGTGGCTGTACCAGTTTGCATCCCACCAACAGTTCTTACGGCTTTTAAAAAAAGGATTCAAGGCACGAACTCTCCTCTTTCTCTGAAAAAACATTTTTAATGTGTCTGTAGTATATGCCAACCACTGCTCTGAACTAGCCTCAGAAGTCTGGGAGTGAACAATCTTCCATTCCACAAATTAGAAAACTGAGGCACAGACTTCCGTGCGTGCTCTAAACACAAAGCAAAAGGAAATACTGGTCTGAAGACTCAGGAAGCAGGCCCAAACTTCTTTCCACACTAGAGGTCTTCTCATACATTCATGGGTCACAGAAATAGGCTGTGGTAAACCAAGGGAAGACAGGGAAAACACCGAATCCCCAGTACAAGGCTCTTCTTACCTGATATTACTTTCGTTGTCAGACTTGGGATAATCTTCCCATTTATCAGTGAGGGTTCTGTTCATATAGACCCACTGTTGGTGCTCAGGCTTGGGATATGCCTCATATTCAACAATCAGATCCACGTTCTCTCCATCATTCACGAATATTGTAGTATTCATCATAGGGAAGATATTAATGAATCCTTTATCTGATTGTAACAGAACAAAACAGGAAGACACTATTATCCACAGCTACCTGACAGAAAACACAACGTCACCTTCAGATTACAAAGATAATGGACTGGTGTCAGGTACTGATAGGCAATAATGAGTAAGAATGTTTTAACTTGCCATTTTACCTTTTTTTCCCCGTTCTATTTAATCTTGTAGAATTACAGTCAAAAAGTCAGAAAGGACACACTTGAAATGTTTATTCTTCCATCTCTGTCTCTTAAGCAACTCTCTTCAAGACCTAGCACCATCCAGGGGCACCTGGGCGGCTCAGCCGGTTAAGCGTCCGACTTCGGCTCAGGTCATGATCTCGCGGTTTGTGGGTTTGAGTCCCGCGTCGGGCTCTGTGCTGACAGCTCAGAACCTGAAGCCTGCTTCGGATTCTGTGTCTCCCTCTCTCTCTACCCTTCCCCTGCTCATGCTCTGGCTCTCTCTGGCTCTCAAAAATAAATAAATGTTAAAGAAAATGAAAAAAAAAAAAGAAAAGAACAATAATAAAAAAAAGATCTAGCACCATCCCGTAAGTCTTCTACAACTACTTCTTAGGTTAGAAAGTGTTGGGACTCAGTGGTGAGCCCACACCCAGACCAAGTATAATTGTATATGTGGTAAGAAGGTATCAGAAATCAAGAGGGGAAGAAAGGTCAAATGGTCAATAAAGAGGCTGAAAGAACGTCACTTAGTATTTGAAGAAAAGAATAAACCTGTTATCTCATCACGTAACATATCACAGATGAGATCAAGGACAGCATTCTAATAATCAAACTGTAGTTTTAACTAACAACAGAATTAACTCCTATTAAACTTCTACAGAGGGGGCGGTTTTCTAGACTTTTTTAGAAACAACAGAAGAGGGGTTCCTGGGTGGCTGAGTCAGTTAAGTGTCTGACTTTGCTTCAGGTCATGATCTTGTGGTTCCTGAGTTCAAGCCCCACATCGGGCTCTGTGCTGACAGCTCAGAGCCGGGAGCCTGTTTGGATTCTTTGTCTTCCTCTCTTTCTCTGCCCCTCCCCTGCTCACACTCTGTCTCTCTCTCTCTCTCTCTCTCTCTCTCTCTCTCTCTCTCTCTCTCTCTCAGAAACAAATAAACATTAAAAAAAAAAGAAACAACAGAAGAAAAAAAATCAAAATCATGAAAGCCCTAAGAATCTGAATACATAAGCATTTTTAAATGTCTATACTGTAAAATTACGGTAATAGGAAAAAGAATATGAAAATCAATAGATGGAAAAATATTTAAACTAGGAAATAATTTTTTTTTAATTTGAGAAAGAGAGAGCCCAAGTGGGAGAGGGGGGCAAGGAGGAGGGAAGGGAGAGGGAGAGAGGGAGGGAGGAAGGGAGGGAGAGGGAGAGAGAGAAAATCCCAACCAGGCTCCACTCTCAGCATGGAGCCCAACACGGGGGTCGGTCTCACAACCTGAGCCAAAATCAAGAGACGGACACTCAACCGACTAAGCCACCCGGGCACCCCTAAACTGGTAATTAAAATAAGGTATCACTTTTCACTTATAAAAAATAGCAAAACTTCAATAAAGCTGTTAAAACAAAGTATATCCATCCTTGGAAAAATAGCAAAACTAATTTGAAAGTAACTCAATAATTTTGCAAGTGGAGTAAAAGTAGCATGCTGAATTACACACTGTAAGGTGGCACAACTCTTTCAGAAAGCAGTTAGCAATATAGATTTTCTATAATTATCTATTCTCCAATTTAACCCTGTGATTTCCATTGGAGAACTCTTCTTAGTGGATAGCTACACGCAAAAAGAATGGCTGTCTACCCTGGATATAATCATTTTAAAAAATCAGGGCACTGGTTAATAAAGTTGCCCTTAGAAATGGTTATATAACAATAACATAAGAGCTTGAAAATGTAATGAAATAATTGCCAATATTATTTTTATAGCCACCATTTATGGAATGTTTGTTGTGTGCCAAGAACTGCCTTAAGTAGTTTGGCATTACATTTTAATTAATAATCATGACAAATATTTAATTCCATAACAATACCGAAGGAGAAAGCTTAGAACTCCTAATTTAGAGATGAAAGATAGCCAGCCCTGGAAAGCTAAGAGCTAGCTGCCCAAGGGCAGAGTCCAGATTTGAATACACGTTTGTGAGAAGCCAAGGTTGGCTTTTCTCACTGTAACCTATCCCTAGATTCTCCATATAATATTTCCAGTTAGAGAGACAGAATAAAGTTATGTGCATCACTGAAACCCTGCTGCCTACAAAAACATAAGCAATAAACCACTTCTTAAAGATGGTTATGTCACACTAGTGGGCTTATGGGAGAGTTTTCATTTTCTTCTTCCAATTCTTTTTCCAAATTTAGGAATTGTAAAATTTAAAATAATTTTTCATTATTTTCGGCACTATTTGGCTAAATATATTAAGGTCCCCCAGGAGTTGTCATTATAGCATTGGCTGCTCTTTGGTTTTCCTATAGATTTAGAAGAAAAAGCAGAGTCCAACTCTCCTTTGCAGTAATGGAAAAGGATCTGTCATAGGTGAGAATAAAAACTCATCCAAAGGAAAGTTGGATTTGGAAACCACCACCTTGTTCTAATACCTAAATCGTAAATTAAACCCTCCTGTCATTTTTAAAGCAAATTTTACGTTAATTTTGAGGGAATAAATGTTTCATCTGAATGCTATGTTACATTTTCAGGTTCTTTTTTTAATGTTTATTTATTTCCAAGAGACAGAGCATGAGGAGGGGAAGGACAGAGAGACAGAGAGAGACACAGAATCCAAAGCAGGCTCCAGGCTCTCAGCTGTCAGCACAGAGCCCAACGTGGGGCTCAAACTCACGAACCGTGAGACGGTGACCTGAGCCGAAATCAGACGCTTAAGCTACTGAGCCACCCAGGCTCCCCACCAGGTTCTTAAGGTCATCAATTCAAACATATCCAAAGCAAAACACGCAAATATTATAGATAACAATATCTGCACTGAAGTGAGTTCTTCTCATCATCACCATACATAAACTACCTAAGTTCCTCCTGAGTTTTCTAGAGTCCTTTACCGGCTCAATATAGTTTTATGTCCTAGAGTGGAATAGAGCTTCAAATTCATGAAGTATAAGAGTTATTAGGATCAAAGAACTCCATCAGGTTGTTTGAACATAAAGTATGATTTTTTTCAGGTACTTCTGCATTAAGAAATTGGTGAGGCATTAATAAAATTTAATTAAGTGCAAGCTCTATGCCAGGCATTTCTATAAATCTATTGCCTTTTCTCCTCTCCGCAGCCTTTGGAGTGAGAAGCTGTGTTTCTCAGAAGAGGAAATGCAGGCAGAGGTAAAGTCGGGTGCGTTGAAAAGTTAGGTGGCACAGCTCCAAATCAAAACCAGGTGGGGACCGTCCCAAAGCCACTCCACATCCTATGCACACCTGATCTTAGCTGAAAGGCCAAGAGAGATCCACATCGTCTTCAAATCGAACCTCTAGCCCCAAAAGAAATGACATTTCTCTTTGTCTCCCCTATTCTTGTCCCATCCCAACCCACCCCGAAACAATACAAAACCAGATTCAGTTTTCAGAGCCACAAGCCCTTCCAGTTATACAGTTATATTCTTGGAAATTGATGAATGGATTTTAAAAATCTGATTACATACAATAATATGCTCAAAACATCCTTACTAATTGCTTTCTGGAGCTGAAGCTGATATATCAACATGCTCCCTAATCAACTTAGCAAATTAGCACTTATGGAGTTTAATATTTTAAAAGCATAGCTTTCTATTCAAATTAATAAATGGTTCACAATCACGTTTAGGGAAAAAGTAATAATACTCTTTCTGCATGCTGACTCTATAATTGCAAGTAAAGGGTCTTTTCCACATTTAGTCAGTAATGCTTTCCATTACAACATGGGCAGAAACACCAAAATTATATGAGATTATTGTGGAATAAATCACAGACCTCTAACATTGCTTCATAAATTATTGAAGAAACATGGGGGAAAGAGGAGAAATGAAAACAAATATCACATCATTTTATTATTGCTCATGATGAAGTTTCGCCACCCCGCAAGTGCTTAATCAAAGTCAAGCACTAAGACTATAACTGCATTAAAAAGACGAGAAAATAGATTAAATTCAAATAATACTCAAAAGATTAAAAAATGTTTAAATAAAGTATTTTAAGAATTATTATTATTTCCAGTAAATCAAAAACAGCACCTCACTACATTCTGCTCTCATTAAGTACATCTTGGAAAATAAATATTTTGTGAGATTTCCAGAGTAGGGAAGAAAAGGTTAAACCTTTGCATTGTATGTACTGGCTATGATGCACTTAGGACAACAGGGTACCATGATCCAGTTTATGCTAAGTAGAACCAATGACCTAAGTAACCCCAGTGGACCTCTTTCCTGAAGGTTTATGCTACGGCCTCTAAGGTTGTAGGACAGGGAGAAGTGAAAGGTGTAGTAGGAAGAAAAAGCCCAATTCAGCCCTTCCTGCAACAAATGAACTAGACCCCGCGTGGTAAAAAGATAAACCAAAGACTGAGGCGCCTCTCTAAAAGATGTAGAGAGGCTCTCAGCATTCGCTCTCCTCCACAGAGAAGGTCTACGCCCATTTCCATACTCAAGTCATTCAGCAAGGACTAGAACTTTTCAAAAAGCTCCACTTCACATCTAATTGTTCGGTGGGGAGGGGAAGATTGCATGGCAGAAAATGGTCCATTTAAACAACTTCAGTTACATTTTTCCACTTCCCTTCTATTCAACTGGTAGAATTTGCTTTTGTGCTCTCGTTAGAAGTTAGAAAAGGCCACCATGATCCTTTTCATTCATTCATTCCTTCCGTGATAAAATTTCTAAGAATCGCTTTACCATTCTATTAACATAAAAAGGAAACTCTCTAGCTATTTCTTCTTTCACTACTGTCAGTACTTTTTACGTTCCCATAGAGATATTTACCTACTACTTCCAAGGTTGTTGTGACATTTGCGGATCCAAAAGTATTATTGGCATAACACATGAACACTCCAGAATCGTTAACTCTTGCTGAGCTGATAGTCAACCTCTCCTGACGAACAAAATTGAAGTCACCTTGATGCCAGCTATTACTCTGTGGCTGTGCGTTCGTTTGCTGGTTACAGAAGGAGAGAAAGAAAAAAAAAATCAAAGATTACCATAACATTTATATTCAGGATCTTTCCTAGCTAGATAAATTAAAAATAGCAGCAATTAACTTCTCCATATTAACATTCATTATACACTACTTAAGTAAGAATAATAAAGCATCATGACAAGTCTGTCACTGGAACACTTCATATTACTGGATTATATTGAAAGATAGTCACTATTAATGATTGAAAAAAACATGAAAATTCATTTCTTAATAACCATGGCATACATAATTCCAAATTCTCTGCATTAAATATTTGTTTAACAGTGCCAAATTTTAGAAGTTACTATGTAAGAAATACCACAGAATACTGACATTTTACAATGAGTCAGCAGAGTTAGATCATATCAATATTTCCTGTTACATGTATTTTTGTTTAATTTTATATCCTAGCGATTGAAAGAAAACACATCTCTAATAATCACATTCTATTAACATTTATATTATTTTCATGAATAAAAGTCGAATCACAATGTCTAAAACTAGCTTGGAAATTCATCCTACAATCCTTACCCAGCAGAATTTTGGCAACAATTAAAAGGGTTTCCAAAGTGGG
Source organism: Cryptoprocta ferox (assembly GCA_028646485.1). NCBI lineage: Eukaryota > Metazoa > Chordata > Mammalia > Carnivora > Eupleridae > Cryptoprocta > Cryptoprocta ferox. The sequence continues at coordinate 150,238,277 of CM053567.1, forward strand.
TAAGACATGTAAAGACCAAGCCCCAAATTACTTAAGCATGAGCTGAAGAGAAAAACTTACAAATTTACTCTTGAAGCATGAGCTGAAGAGAAAAACTTACAAATTTACTCTTGTGATATCACCATTCACACATAGAGAGATTTCTTGTATGGAAAGTATCATGGGAATAAAACATGTAAACTATAGCCACTCTCTGAAAAGATTAAAGGGAATACCAAATAGCTTTCTGCATCTTCCAAATTTTCTGTAATAGGAACACATTCCTACTGAAAAAATAACAACTAAAAAAAGAAAGTAAACAGAAGCTGATATTGACATGGAATGAGATCAAGGGTATTTTCTGGTCAGGCCATGGTGAACCTATTAGCATTAGACCATTCTGACAGTGTTGTAAATCAGAACAACCCTTGTGGAAGGCAGCTTGGCAGTATGTTCACACCCCTGATCAATTTCAGCAAATTTAGCTCAAGGAAATAATTCAATTAAAAAAAAAAAAAGCTCAAAAATATTTACTGCAGTGAAATCTCAGAGATGACCTAATATACCAAGTATCAAAATCATGAATGTGAAAATAAGAAAAATGTTTATATTACTTAAAACACCTAAATTGAATGTACCTTAACACTGCAACCATGTGATAATGCATATGCATGGGGGGCAGAGAAAAAAGAAATATGAAAAAAAAAAAGTGGGCAATATAGCGTTGATAAAGACCAGTCAGTCACACAGCGGGTTCAGCATCCACCTTTTGATTTTGACTCAGGTCACAATTCCTGGGTCATGGGATTGAGCTCCACTTCGGACTCAACACCGAGTGTAGAGACTGTTTAAGATTCCCTCTTCCCCCCATCTCTCTTTTTCTTCACCCCCTTCCCCGCCACCCGCTCCACTGCTCGCATGCACAATTAAAAAAAATAAATTTAAATAAATAAAAAAAAAATAGCCACATAAAGACTACTGGAGCTCTTGAAATGCTTGAGGTCCAAAACTGAGTTGTGTTGTAAATATAAAATATATCCCAGATTTTGAAGACTTAATATCAAAAAGTAATGTAAAATAACTCATTGATACTTTTTGTTAATCACATGATACTATTTTTAGCTATAGAAGGTTAAAGAAAATGTATTACCATCAATTTTACTTTCTTTACTCTCTATCATGTGCCTGCCAGACAATTTTAAATTACATAGGAGGCTCGCATTATATTTCCATTGCATAGCACTGCTACATGCAATGGTAGAATTATATCTGTTTCTCTTTTTTTCTCATGTTATTATATTTTTGGAAAAAAATGTTTTACATTAAAATGAGCATACATAAGAGCAGACTGCCAAAGCTGAATGTTTTGAAATAAAAAGAAGAGAAACCTGCTCTGTTAACGAACTGCGAGATCTTGAGCAAGTCAAGGGATACTAGCAGTCTCAGCTTTTGTTTCTGAAAGGGAAGGAGAAAAGGTCTTGAAAGAAAGATCTCGAAAGGCCTTTCCAATTTGAAGCACTAGGCCGATTGGAAGATACTCCCTTCCAAGAGGTTCTTCTAATAATTGGCAGAAATCTGCCATTTCGCTGCAGAAGATCAATCAAGAAAATGCAATAGCAAGGTGAGGTGACATTGTTCTGTCCTCTCCCGGTCCATCATGTCATAGACTTCTCTGCAAAGGCAGAGCAACGATGGATAGGTAACCTACCACATTCTAGATTTATGGGATCTCTTCCTTCTAGTTCTCCGAAGAGCCCAAAGGTCTTCTAACAGGGAGTTAAACAGGAACAATGAACATGTCAGTGTGGGAAGGAATAGCTTGGTCCTCAGTGATGCGGTACCAACACCAAACCTGAAGACCATTTTTAGGATACTGTCAAATATCCTAATTTAAAGTAAAACTACAAGGGTTTAGAAGCATTAGAAAAGCCAACCAAGATTCACAAGTGTTGAATAAATGCCAAGACTCTCTTATGTCTTAAAACATACAACAGCAAAAACTCTAGAACAGTCATCTTAGCCTAAATTTCAGTGTGAGTTCATTATTCTAAGGGGTCAGGATCAAATACCATGAATTTTTTAAATAATTTGATAGTGCTAACAGTGTTCAGTATTTCAAATTCAGCCAAAGGATATCAACAAAAGATTCATGGATGAACCTTGGCCAAGAGCCATGAGCCCCATCTGCAAGTCACACATTACATATTGTTTGCATGTGATTTGGTTTTCCTTAACCCTTGAGGTGCACACTGGGATTTCCCCAAAGAGCTCCCCATACTGAAGGCTTATCTTCCAGTGCCAGTGGATTAATTGGGAATGGCATGCAGTACTCTTGGGAAAAATGGTTCAGAACAAAACTGCCTGGGGCAATTTAATTTCTCATCGAAAAAAAGGCTAGTTTTCAAGTTATACAGAGGCTCAAATACACACATGGTATAAATTGTTTTCTCATCTGAAATCAAGGATTATAGAAAGCCAATTAATAGAGGATTGTGTTCTAGAAGGTCAGTCAAAAATCCATACATAAGCTATCATTTTTATTAAATCATATGATATGGAAACTAAAACTTGTTTCTCTGAGCCATTGGTTTGAAAGAACAAATCTAGTACAATCCATTCTCCTAGTCAATGGCAGGCTTCATTAGCAAGGTATCATCCATCACAAGTCTATGTGAACATCATCATAGTACTTTGCATTACGCTAATCACCATGGTTACTTACTTGCAAAGCGTTCTTTAAACAGGCATGAAATTACCAATGTTGAATACAGAGCATGAGGAGGAAGGAGAGGAAGAGGAAGAGAGGGAAAATATATGGTATCTTTTCTCCAATGCAATGCATATATGTATACTGAAGAAAAACCACTGTGATCGCTCATTAACTAGATGGCCAAGATTATGCAAATAAAAATTATTGAGACTTCAGTCGATGGGAATTTTAAAACAAAATATTTGGGAATTTAGACATTTTAAAGACCTTGCTATTAAGGAATATTTTTTAGAGAAAAAAAAAACTTCATATAACTGGCTAAAATTTACTTAAGATATGCCTAACAGTAACTGACATCTAGTAGACATTCAATATGCATTTGTTAAATGAATGAGAACTTAAACATGTCCAAATGTTTCAGATTAAAGATAACCATTTTATTAATAGTGACTAAAACAAACAGAAAACCATTAGCAACTTGATCTCAGGTAACCAGCCTCAGAGGGGGAAGTCAGATCAATACAAAAAAGAAACCCATCTCTCAAATGGATAGGCCACTTTGTGGGAAAGCAAAGAGCCCTCTGGTTAGTATCTGAGACCATTTACTCTTTTTAAACATGAAAGGAAATAAATGGACAACATTTCCCAATATTTTAAATAATCTGGCCCTGGATAGTTTTGATAATAGTCTGAAAAATCAAGGTACTTAACACAACCATTAGTTTTCCTGAAAGTTTCCCCATGAAAGTCAAAGAAACAGCATACAGCAATAGGAGTCTCAAGTTCTCTCTTTGATTTTCTCAGCATAAATTTACCAAATGACATGTATTTGCCACTAATAATGAAGATACACATCCACATATGGTGTTACGAAAGGGGAAAATCTGCATCTCGACACGCGCCCAGACAGTCCCACCTCAGACACACACACCAGCTGAGCCATCCCCAGGACAATGAAGAGACCCTTTTAAGGAAAAAAACCTTAAAATCTCCCATGAAGAGAGAACCACCGATTGGGGAAGATAAAGGGAACACGCCACTCACCGGGCTGTTTTCCTTTATCCACATGGAGTCCACGGAACTAGACACATCTTTTATCAAGCACATCACGGAGAATTCTTCCCCTTCCCTAAGAAGGTAGCTTGCTTTGGACACAGACACAACTGGGACAGCTCTGATGGCTAGAATAAAAAGAAATGTGACCCTCAAATAATCTGTTCTATTATATGCCATTTTCACCTACCACTTGTCCTCAAATGCGCACAACTTACTTGGTGGCCTGTTAAATAAAATATCAGGTATGCTGCTGACTGCTCTGTATTACTTGCACGTCTGCAGGCATCAGCAATTAAATCTTGCATCCTTCAAGCAAATTCATTAATACCGGGTGAAAAAGATAGGACTGTCTGCTCTGAGATTATAATGCTCCTTGACAATGCTATTTTGAAACAGGCAGCAGCCCTGGCATAGGGAAGCGGCTTTAATCTTTACCTCACACAACCTTGATGGTTTCATGAGGATGTGACCCACACCTAGTTATATTCTTTTAACTAAACAGGCATCGTTCCCATAGGCCATTAAAATAATATCTTGCTCGTGTCTGAAAATCTCCATTTGAAATGATCAAACTTTCCTTAATTCCAACGAGCACCCTTTTTCAAAAAGCCTTCATACGTGGAGCGCCTGGGTGGCTGAGTCGGTTAAGCGGCCGACTTCGGCTCAGGTCGTGATCTCACGTTCGTGGGTTCGAGCCCCGCGTCAGGCTCTGTGCTGACAGCTCAGAGCTGGAGCCTGCTTCCGATTCTGTGTCTCTCTCTCTCTCTGCACCCCCCCTCATGCTCTGTCTCTCTCTGTATCAAAAATAAATAAAACATTAAAAAAAAAAAAAAGCCTTCATACAAACCACCCAGTAGCTGAATGCCAACTGATGTCTAATTTGATGATCTGAGATACGAAATCTAGACATCTTCCAGCTACCAAAATAATCTACACAGGGCCATGATAATAAGGCCTATACTCGGTACTTGCCTCCTCAGACTGTGAATAGTTCGGGAATGTGTTAAAATTGAGTAGCTGAGGAGAAAGTCAATTCCTCCCTCAATAGTAAATCAAGGAGTGAATAATGTGTATGCTAATCTTTTCACACAGGGTAACTGAAGCTTCCCAGTGAGTTTCTTCCTGGAAGGAACACCTCGTGCAGTTACAAAACTCCGGGTGTCCCGATGTCAGTAGGTTTAATGGCTGTCCCCTCCCCACAATCCCCCTGTACGGTCTAGATGCCAGTCACTGGTCAACTCGTTCCACTGGAGGCAGTCGTGGACCGGTCGTGTAGGGTGGAGATTATGCAACAAAGAATTCACAAGCAGCTGACAGTAGTCTGAAGCTGGGGTTGGGGGGGGGGGGCAGTGAGGAAAGCCAGCTGCCAGACTGCTGATAGGAAGGTGGACTAGCAAGAAGAGAGAAGTCGGGTATCAATCGACATTGACAGCTGCTCCACCTCCCAGAAGAAAGTGAGAAGAGGCCCCGTACCTGCCCTCACTTTCAGGGTGAATTTCTTTGACAGCACGGACTTGCCCTTCTGGTCCGCAGAGCAGTGCAGGCAGAGGCGATGATACTCGCGTTTCACGTTCCTGATTGTGATGCCAGCCTTGGGATCAGCGATGAAAGTCAAGTCCTTGGGCAGAGGCTTCCCTTCGCACCCCCGGAGGGAGTAATTGGTCACCTCTGGGTCTGTCAGAGGACAGCGGACCAGTGTATCATGGTCTTCTTTCCCATACAAGGGAGGGTCCACGAGGAAAAGCTTTGCAGGGTCTGCAGCGTATCAAAAATTAGTAGTTTGAATGGCTGAAAACATTTTTTAAAAACCTCATGACTCCGATGTTTTTCTTTGCGAGCGAAAGTAGAATTATTCCAAACATTACTAATTAAGTGACAGTTAACGTTTGTTAAACCCTTTCCATGTGTGAGACACCACGCTTGGACCATTACACTTTCTCTCATTTCATCCTCAAAACACCCCTATGTGATGGGGACTATCATCATCACCCTTTTATACATGAAGAAACTGAAGTCTCAAAAAAGTGACTCTCTTAGGGGCGCCTGGGAGGCTCAGTCGGTTAGGCATCCAACTTTGGCTCAGGTCATGATCTCGCAGTCTGTGGGTTCGAGCCTTATGTCGGGCTCTGTGCTGACAGCTCAGAGCCTGGAGCCTGCTTCAGATTCTGTGTCTCCCTCTCTCTCTGCGCCCCCTCCCCTGCTTGCACTCTGTCTCTGTCTCTCTTTCTCACAAATAGATAAACATTAAAAAAAAATTTTTATGTGACACGGTCCAGAAATGGTTGGGCAGAACTCATACCGCAGTCCAACTGATACCACAATTTGAGCTCTTAAAATCTGAGGATATTTTATTACAAAACTTACTCTTTTTCTGTAATACACTACACTCTAAGGAGCATGCGCCAAGACTGAGCTATCTGATAATACCTAACAGGATCAGGGAGGAAAGGTGTTCTTCCTCTAACTGTTCTGTGGGGACCCCTTTCCAGAGTCCCCAGTCTCCAGAATCTTTTAGGTTCTGCACAGAATCTGCGAAATTATTAGCAGGCCACCCCATACAAATGTCATGTGGGCCCTGCTCCATTCAAACTCTCTTGAAAGATACCTATTAATATAAACTTGTGGAAATCAAATGAAGCCATATTCCCAAGGGGAGCTCATGAGTTCCAGGAATCTGGTGGCAAATATTTTATCATCCAAAACGGGACACTTGTGAGTGAAGGGGAGTGCTATTAATAATTATGCCAGGACACCAGGTGGACTGGAAAAGCCTCAAGCAGACTGGGACCTCATAGAAGCAAAGACAAACCTCATCCTGTACACACAATATGCTTCCACCTCTACTGTGTAAAGATAATACAGATATATGGTTGGGCCAATAGATTATGTTAAAAATGTTTTTTAATTGTCCTTTCTACCTGGAATTCAGGTATTCCACAGAAATCAACTTGACCTCATTGAAATCTACTTATCATTTAATTTTGGCCAACTTTGAAAAACAATTTTCCAGAATGAATTATGCACCTCCCAGTCTTACTAATTCGTTCTATGAATAAAGTACTTCATGATGGCGGACCTATGGTCTGAGGCCATAGTTGGTTATTTTTCCATCTGCTCTTTCTCAGTTGCTGAGTCTAGCTCCTACAATGCCCCGATTTCTTTCATTGCTGTAACATCAATCACTTCAAGTATCCAAACATCTTAAATCAGCAATAATTCAGCATAGGGCTAAGTTAGTAAGGAAGACTTTCCCTTTAAAGAAAACCCATGAACTCGGCCAGACCGACCTGGCTAATTTGGTCCCCATTTATTCAGTGGTTTACCCATTGTATTAATGTGCAGAATGATACTTCGTTATCACCTGAAAATTACAGAGTACCTTCTTGAATGTCAGAGAACAGCGCACAGGTTATCTCAACAATTACGAAACCATACACAGAGGCTAAGCTGTGCCTTATCAATGTGTATTTTTCAGCTACCCACCTAGGAAAGAATAACAGATAAACTAAGGAGAGGCAGAGTCAATTTCATGGCAACCTTCTTTCTAGTGAACACTATGTGAGTCAACTGTATTAACCCTCGATAGCGCTAGAATTTGCACAAGGCTGTCTCCTGAAAACAATTACACCAGGACGACAGAGCAGGTGATCTTATCTGAAGGTTTCAGCGAAAAACTGAAGCTCTTGAGGTTGCTCAGATCTACGATCTAGGACAAATTTACTCATTATTCCTCCACAATAACCACGTGGGAGGCCTCCTACACAGCCTCTTTCAATGGTAGCCCCAGTTCAGGGACAAACTCAGGACCAGAACTGGGACTCTCTTTGTCCTTCTAGAACTTGGGTATATCTCTTCAGCATTAAGTACTTGTTTTTACATCAACAAGATTCTCCTGCCTCCCCCCTTCAGCAAACCTCCTCTGGACAAGGAGGTGAAAAGCACAACTACAGATGAATCACGGAGGTTGTCATGAGAAATGAGGTACAGAAATCCAGCCATCATATTTTTCCTCTAAGAGGTCACAGTTTTTTTGGTTGCATGTCTTTTGGTTTTTTTTTTTTTTTTTTACATGAATAAACTGACAACTATTAAGAACCTAAGAGGGACATGGGGTGATTAGCTGACTGGGTGATTTTTCTGGAATTTGCTCCCTGAAAGTGGGTCAATTCTTTTGAAGTGTTGGTCTGTTGAGGCCTTTAGAGGCCTTTAGTTCCCTGAAGTGTTTTTACTAAGTGGGAGTATCTAGGATCTCAAGGCATTAAAACACAGCTTTCCCAAAGGGCCTAATTTATTCTCAGGGTTTACTCAGAGCTCCAGGACAAATGGGCTCACTATATTGTAATCTCATTAGGAAGAGCATCACAGCTCTTCCCTTGCACACCCTCGGCCGGCGTCGTAACCACAGCCACCGTGTGTCAAAAGATGGGGGTGGGGGGGAACTAACGAAGAAAAATTTGTTACAGGCTTTCTGGACCCAGCCAGTAACATTTTATCTACGGCCCGGCCATGTATAGGTCATCCATAGTTAAGAACAGGATCTTAAGTTCTCTAAAGCGTAGCATGAAAGAAAGCCACACGTTTACCTCTCACAAACACGTAAATGGAACTGCTTAAGCCGCCTCCGTTGGTACACGTGTAATTGCCTGTGTTGGTGGCCTCGGCTTTCTCCGTGATCCATTCATTGTGTGTGTTCTCACTCGATTGACCCAGGGTCTCAAAAGTCCATTTGACAAACCCTGGATCGGTGCACAGCAGCCTAATCTCGTCGCCAACACTGACTATTAACTCTGATGTTGCTGGATGGATAGACGGTGAAGACCGTTCCCCTGGACTCACAGATGGTTGAGAAGAGCCTGCCAAGAAAAATAAGAATCGTGTTGAGTATGATCTTTTTCCTTGGCGAAATAAAGCATTTCTTCCAATATTGATTTCCATCTTCTGTGTGCTCTACAATAAAAATAGGACAGAGCTGCCCGGCTATTTATAGTCAGACAGAGTTCTGTTTAAAGTTTCTTGAGTTCATCTAGAAAATTATTTGCTGCAACTCTCAACTAATCCTGAGGGTCACACTTGGTATGCAAGCCATTCTTGCTGGACGCCATGGCCTTCTCTGGGTTAAACACCCAGAGTCCGGGTCAAGGTTCCACTCAGAATAGCGGCCATCGCAATGGTACTGACTTGCTGACACCCAGCTTAGAAACAACAACAAAACCTCACACTATAAAAAAAAATCCAAAAACCATTGACCTGTTACTCTTCTGGCAAAATGTCCATGACCATGACACAGCTTGGCTGTGAACTGTTTATTTACATGCAATTCTCCTTCTATGGTGATGTTCATCAAAAGGAGAACTATTTATGAGTTTCAAACAATAAGGCTGAAAATGAAAATCCCGTTTGAAAGATTAGACCATGAGACGTTTCAGGACGTCTGTCGGGTTGCAGCCTAATCAAACTAATGCCTAGACAGGTGTCCTCATTTAAAGATGCAAACTTTAGACTCTGAATAGGAAACTTGAACCTCAGAAAATTCACAGTAGCCCATTCATTCATTCATCCATCTGTCGCATAAATGCATTAATTATGATCTGCAAGAGCTTTGAGCTAGGAGAAAAGTCCACCTTAAGTGCAACACGTGGTTCTTACACACACTCCAGAGTTTAAAGAACACACTGCTTCCACGTCAGAATAAGTGAAACACAGCTACACAGTTTAGTTTTATGCTGAAGAAGAAGTTAAGAGGTGAGCTGGACCAGAAAGAGAGACACATGCCATGGATAGAGACCATAGAGACCATGCAGAGGCACTATACGTTTTTCAGTAGAAAAGCGATATGCAGAGGAAGATACCATAGATCAACTCAATTCAAGGAAATCAGTGAAAAGCTCTGGTCTTCAGGTAGGCAGAAGCGATAAGACTTACAGTAAGGATTTCAGACTAAAGATGCGATAGATATACTGCCAGAGGAAAAACACATCAATGGTTATAGTGCAGTGAAAGCTACAGAGATGAACTCAACTCCCATATGATGTGGGAGGGAGATGGAAGAGAGAGTCCTTGGAAGAGGTGGGCTAGCGCAACAGGGTAACAGAACTCCCTGGGGTGCTTTCAATCACTTCTTCAAGGTCATGGGTGAAATGGGATACCTACCCCCTCCGCACACATACAACGTTGGAGACAGGAAATGACCTGAGTTCTGAAAGAGGAGTAAAAGCCCTCCAAGCCAGGGGGGAGACAAAGGCAGCAAGTAAGCCACACAAGGAAACTCTCCACATGTTTGGCATGATTGGGGGTGGGGAGAAGGGGACAGGATCATAAACGGATGGGGACAGGAGGGGCAAGAGCCCTGAAATAACATGTGAGGTTAAAAGATGGAATCAGACAGTCAAGGGTAAGGGCTTGTGGAAAAAAGAGGAACACACTCTACCACTCTTGGAGAGCTCTTCCAGCTAAGATTTAAAACTCAAGCAAAAATAAACAAGAAAAACAACAAAAAAGCATGACCAGAAAGGAAGGGGAGAAGCTAAAGAGGGAAGGTAACACATCAGAAAGTTTCAAAGAGAAGGTGGTAGGTCCTAAGGCAGATGCTGAGCAAGGTCAAGGGCATGGACAGAAGTCCCTGCATTTGGTGAGAAAGAGATCACAGGGGAAATCTAAGAATACAATTTCAGGTGAGTGGGAATGTCTGTATGCTCCAGGGTTAAAGGCTCTAAGGGCAGACCTCTGAGGAGCTACAGCAAGAGAAGGCAGAGAAAGAGATCTGTAGTCAGACAAGGCTAAAAGTTACAGAAGAGATCTGTTAACATGTGAACACTGAAGGCAGAGAGTCTGCGGAGAGGGACAGGCTATAGATGCTCTGAAGAAGCACTCAAACTGTCCCCCACAGGTGCATATAGATGACCAGTCTCAATTCCAATTTGTCACCCAGACAAATATTTCATCAGGCACCTTTCAACCATGGATTCAATCGCAGCTCTACAAGATCATGCCAAGTACACCCCAGATTAAAGACATTCGGAAACGCTGATTCACAGAAGGAAATACAAGGTCAATTATAATTATCAGATGTGATTAAGCAGCAACAACATAAGTGTTACAGGCCAAGATTCCCTGTACCCACTAGGCTCAGCATCTAGACGGAGGGGCCAGAATATAATAAAAACAAAGTGCTTGGGATTATTTTTAAAGTTATACAGCATGTTAAATAATGAAAATGGGCACAGCAATAAATGGAGACACTATCACTTCAATTTTGTAACCCCTGGTAAAAAGGGTGTAGTTCCAAGTAAAGAGCAGTGACGTTGACCAGTAAATTTAATCCAAAAATTCTTAAAGAATTTATATTGCAATATATTTTGATCAATTTCGTCTTCTCGGGAGTGGATCTTAAGGGTATATGTAGATATTACAATGCAGGTGAATAAATATTGCTGACTTCCAGACACCTACCATGTCAATGTATGCTAAGCCTCGCTGTGTGACCTAAGGCAAGCCACCCAACTTCTCTGTGCCCAAGTTTCCACATCTGAAAAATGATAAAAAAAAAAAAAAATACCCTCATCTCAGAGTTCTTATGGGAATCAAATGTGGCAAATACATGTAAGGCGCTTACCACAGGACTGAGCACCTTTAAGAAACATTGGCTATTACAGCAAAGCCATAAAGCACACTTTGTAAGAGCTCGGATTTAAGATGGTCTAAATTTCCATCCTGGCTCCGCCAATTACTAAGTGTGTGATCCTGAGGTCAGTTCCTAATCAACTGTGTCTCGGTTTGCTCATTTGCCAAGGAGGGAGAGGACCAGAGCCTATTTCAGAAGGCTATTCTAGAAAGTACTCAAAACGGTTTGGGGGCACAGAGACAATACATAGTAAATATGAGACACAATTATTCTAAAAACAGAACCTTACTGCTCCTCCAACCAATCCTGACTTACTCACTTTCTATGAACGAAAATGGTTCCATCATTTCCCAAACAGGTTCCTGCCTGACTTCTGCTTCCTTGAAGCCATATCATAGCAATCCTTCCTTTGGAGCCTCTGTCACTCATCCTCGTGTGCCTTTCCATGCCCGCTGCTCTGCCCCCAGACTAGTCGCTTTCTACCGCACAGAGAGAGAGCATCCACTCCTCAAAGGTCTCCATGGTTCTGGCCACCCCACTCACAATGCCTCAAACCTCATCACCCTGAGATCTATCAGCCTAGAGCACCGCCTTTCAACAACCCCACTCCCAGACTCAAAAACCCTAACAGAGGCTGCAGCAGCTAACATTGACATCATGAATGGTTTGCGAAGCACTTTCACAGGACCAATTTAGAGCTGCTTCCTCTGGAGCCTTACCTGCCTCTCCAATAAGACAGATCCGTAGGCTGGCTGGCTCCCTTCCTTGCTCGGCCCATCTTTCTGCCTGTGTCCCCAAGAACACACCTACTCCACCAACTCACCTTTGTGCCATGTGGAAAGCCATATTTTCATGGGTGTTAGTCCCTCACCATGATCACCTGTCCTCACTAAATCCGTCTGGCATGTCCAGCCCCATCACCCATTTGGTTTGTCCTGATGCTCACACGTGGTCTACGTCTACATCTTACCTCCTCCTAATCCGAAATTCTAGTTTTCCCCTGGTATAGTCATAAAAACATTCCCTTCGGTCCCTGGACATGTAAAAGATCAGAGGAAGGCCAAGTTCTTAAACACCCAGCCCCTGTATTAGGTGTCAACAGCCTACTGATCTACCCCCAAAAGAGGACGGATATCATGTCTGCTGCTCCACTAAAGGGAGTGGCCCCATTTATCCATAAAACTGCTACGGAAACCTCCAGAAAGAAGCCTCCAAATTTGAGATCATTGGTGTATGCTTTATTTCTAGAGATTTAAAAAATAAATTTTAAAATAGTTGCTACCAGATGCATTAAGGGCTTTATTTTCAAAGTAAATTATTTATAAATTCAACCCTCTAACTCACCCTATAAAATGAAAATAGAGCTTATATTACAGTGGGACTTTGTATGTTACTTAGTCTCGTTTTTCTAAATTATGGTGAATGTTGTTATAATGTTCTCATAATAAAAAAAAAAGATTAGAAATACATGTTAAAGGTACGTAAGGGGCACCTGAATGGCTCAATTGGAAGAGCATATGACTCCTGATCTCAGCATTGTGAGTTCGAGCCCCATGTTGGGTGTAGAGAGCACTAAAAAATAATAATAATAAAGTTCAAAAAAAGTGTATACACATAAATCTACCTGCCTTTGTTATATTTTAAATTCAATACCAATAAGGTATTCCAACTGAGCTTTGAAACTGTTCTGAAATCACACGTTATTAAAAGTGTTTGGCACACAGCAAGTTCTCAACAAATGTTTGTTGAATTGGGTTTCATCATCTACATCAGGACTCTTTGCATTAGAAAATGTACTTTCCTAATTAGGTTTGGCTACGGCTAATTTATGAGTTGTTTTCTATTCCCTGAACACATGTTAATTAATGAGCCAAAAAAAAAAAAAAAAAAAAGATAAATGGCAAATCCTACCATTGTGGGGACCAACTACCAGAGCAAATGATGGCTCTGCACTAGGAACTCCAGGAACTGACCAAATATTTATATACTTATCCCAGGTACCTAAGTCCTGAACCTAGAAGGCAGTCCTCAAAGAACATAAATAAGGGAGAAAAGGAGCACTTACGAACAGTCAATAATGTTGCAAGACTTTAATGGTATGAAGATAAATGCCAACATACCTTCTATAACCTCTTTCGCTAGTGTAAAATTCAACCTTACCCCAAAGAATTGAAAGCAGGGATACAAACAGATATTTGCATATACATGTTCATAGTGGCATTACTTACAACAGCCAAAAGGTAGAAACAACCCAAGTGCCCATCAACAGATAGACAAAATATGGTATGTGCATATAGGGAATATTATTCAGTCATGAAAAGGAAATTCTGACACCTGTTACCACTTCGATGAACTTCACAAACATTATGCTACGTGAGATAAGCCAGAAACAAAAGGATAAACATTATTATGATTCCACTTCCATGACCCACCTAAATTTGGCAAATGCATAGAGACAGAAAGTAGAATAGAGATTACCGAGGGCTGGGGAAGGGGGGAATGGAACATTAATAGGTTTAATGGGTACAGAATTTCCGTTTGGAAAGATAAAACAAAGGGAAAAAAAAGTTCTGGTAATGGATAGTGGTGATGGTTTAACAACTTTGTGAATGTGAATGGCACTGAATTGGACACTTAAAAAATGGTACATTTTATATCATGTGTATTTTACCACAATAAGAATAAAAAGCCTAAAATTAAAACAAAAAAAAATCGACAATTCTTTAAAGGGCCTGGCTGGTGAAGCCTCAAACCTTCTCAGTTACACTGGCTCTTTCTTAGCTGACCACCGGTATCAGCCTCTGAGAGTCCCCTGACTTTGTTTTAAATCATATCACTAAAAAAAATTAATTGTTGTCATTATTTTTACTTGTTCCACACAGTTGTGCCTGAGGGTCTGAAGGGCATCTTGGTTCCCATCTCTCTATGACCTTACACCAAGCAGGCATTCATAAAAAGTCTTTTAACCTTCTGAGTTGAATACGCTGTATGTTTAAGATGCGGATTCCTGGGGCATCCCAGGGTGGTTCAGTGGGTTAAAGCATCGACTGTTGATCTCGGCTCAGGTCATGATCCCACAGTTTGTGTTCGAGCCCCGCATCAGGCTCTGCGCTGATGGTGCAGAGCCTGCTTGAGATTCTGTCTCTCCCTCTCTCTGCCCCTCCCCTGCTTGTGCTCTGTCTCTTAAAATAAAATAACTAAACTTAAAAACAAAAATTAAACCATGTGGACTCCTACCCAGGAGACTTTGAGCACTCAAGACCATTAGGTTCTTTTCTGTACCTCTGCTCTCCTAGTCACAGCATCAGAGTCACTTGGTCTTATTCTCAAACCTGTTTACAGAAGTTAGACTTGTGGTATATTACATATATAAATTAAGTGCATGTTATGAAAATTGTTGAAATGTATGTGGGGGCAGGGGGAAGGGCTGTTGATTCTCTGAAAACACTCTAAATAAAGGAGGCTCAACTAAACGGAGTGTCAAATTAAATGTGGCTGAAATAGGAGAAGATTGGAGGCGGGCCTCCAATGCACAAACAGGGTGGGGGGACCTGCACCCTAACTGTTTCACGAGCATTACATTTAAGGAAACTGAAGTTAGAAACGGAAGACCTTCCTTGCATTTTGGGTGTGGCGTATGGAGGGAACTCCCCCAGTCATCCCAAACTCAGAGTCAACCAAAACTCAAAGACAAGGTTCTGCTTCTCCATCAAAAAGAACGTGGCTGTCCATCTTTCTTTTCTTAAGTGAAAATAAAATATTCAAAGTATACCTGTAGTCTTTGTGACCTGTCAATTGAAAGACTAATTGAGGGTGCCTGGGTGGCTCAGGTCATGATCTCACAGTTTGTGAGTTCGAATCCCACATCGGTGAGCTTGAGCCCCGCTTTGGGTAAAACACAAGCCCTGAGAAGGCTAATTAAGAGTCCAGGTTGGGCTTCTACTGGAGAAGGTTCTCAATGACCAGTGTAAATGAGAGCCACTTGTTTGAGCATGAGGTTCACCCCAATCCCCTCAGCAGTGGCTGGACCACGCCAACTATTGCTGCAAATCTATTCTCAAGGATTCTCCTAAGGGCTTTGTACCCTTCACAGATGTCTAAACTTCAAAGACTGGATCTATAGCTGGGGTTAAAAGTGAGGAAGTCATTTCAAAACCTTTATTTTGGACGTAAAGGGCATGAATATAAGGAACCAGGTAAAATAATGGCAGGGAGGAAAACCCATGTAGAGAGGCCTAGGCTAGTTTTGAGGAAGTAGAGCAGGAGGAGTCACTAAGGTAAAGCTCAAAGCCCCACTGTAGTCTAACTACTCTTTAGTTCAAATACTATTTAACCACAATTTGTAATAAAAGGGGGGAAAAAAGCTAATGATGTGTCTATCCTACTGTTTCTGACATACTTTTGTATCCCCACAGGAATAAACTGGATAAAAACCAAGATGGAAGGATCCTAGTAATTGCCCGCAACACCCATGAGGCTTTAAAAACAAGTAGATGATCCTGGAAATAGAATAAAGCTGGGGGTGGGGGAGGGGGAGTATGAGCTCAGTGAAAACCAAACAAATCATAAAAATCATCTTGCCCAGGCGGCCCTGGGCGGTGGGGGTGCCATCGTGGGTGGCGAGGTGGCCACCTCGGTGGAGGAGCTGGCTTCGGGGGTGCAGCAGGCGGTCAACTTCGCAGAGCAGTTCTGCTCCTACTCGGAGAGCGAGAAGCAATGGAAGGCTCGCCATGGAATTCATCCTGTGCCACTTGCCCGACTACCATGACCCGCCCGGTGGCGGTGGCTGCCTGGACCGGCTGCTGTCCCTCTCCATGGTGTGGGCCAACCATCTCTTCCTAGGTTGCAGTTATAAGAAAGACCTTTTAGACAAAGTGATGGAAATGGCTGATGGGATTGAAGTGGAAGACCTGCCACAATTTACTACCAGAAGTGAATTAATGAAAAAGCATCAAAGCTAAGACAGAAGGTTCATCACATTTTCAACATCAGCTTAGGAAGGAGGCTGGGATGAATATGACATTGACCATAGCAGCTCTCTTAAGATTCCTGGTATTTCAACCTGTAGGAAATCAAGAGGCAGTTGGAATGACAGATAGTCTTGTCTAGATTGGAGTTTTAAAAGGTCTCATTCTTCCAATAGCTATCATTCTAAAAGTGTGCATGGATATTTATGAATTTATAAATCATGCCTTCTTTTTTTGTTTTTTTTTGAATGTCAAACTTTTTGTTAAAAATGCCTATGTTTTTATGTTGACGTAAAAATTGCAGGTAATGAATTTTACAATTTGGATTTAAAAAAAAAAAAAAAAAAGGTCTTGCCCAGTGGCAGGGAGACTGTAAATCCATTCTGGATCACCCCGAGTGAAGGAAGCCATCCACAGAGGATCCCAGGAGGGCCCCCCGCCCTATTGTTGTGAGTTCGAGCTACCATATGTATTCAAGTCTTTTGCTTCAACACTGCGTAACTATTACAACGGTAGTGATCTAGATGCTGATGGAGACCTTAGGGACAAACCCAGTACAAATGAAATAAAAAGAGTGAAAGGTGATAAAGACGTCCCAGGACTCCAAGGGAGCAGCCACGCTTCTACCCAAAAGGGCCAAGAAACGTCCCAGCGGAAGGGGCCGTGAGGGCTGAGCCAGGAACACCTTGTCTATTGGCAAGTGTCACTATTTATGTGTGTCTTCACTGAAAGGAAAAGTTCTCAGAGTATGAAGGTGAGCGTGGTAGTCAGGAAAAGCTCATCCTACAAGGACCTCGCCCCACCCCACCCCCACATAAGCTCTCAGAATCCAAAGCAAAGTCTGTATCTCTCTCTATCCTCAAAGCCTCACGGAGCACCAGGAATACAGAAGGTGACAATAAACGCGTGGTAAAGGAATTACTACATATATTAAATGTGGAGGTAGGTGCAGGACAGGGGAAGAAGGTAATTGGGGACATCATCCCATACAGCAGCGCGTCTCTGATCTAGGGTGCTTTTTAACCAGTCTTCCTGAAGGTCAATTTCTTTCAGTGACAAATAATTTTATACATTCTTTTCTATGACATATCATGAAATAGAAAGTAAAATAAGTTCATTTTTCAGGTGGAAAACACATGAGCCTTCAAAGAAATTAAACCACCTTATTACAACTACATCCTCCCAAACACACCACCCAGATCCCTACTGCCCCCAACCCCTAACAGAACCTCCACGGACACGTTGGAGAACGGTCCTAATGGATCACATGACTCCAGATTCACAACTCTGCTATTTCCAAGGGACTTGCTGGGTAAGAGAGAGTTCGGGTGTATTTTTAACCTTGTAATACTGAGATTAAAGCACTTACCGGGATAGAGCTCATTATTAAAATCTCCTCAGGTTAGACACAAGATAAATAACAAGTAATTGACACAATCTCACGGTCTTAGGTCTTCCGCTGCAATATTCCTGTGGCCGCGGCCTCAAAACCAATCCCTTGGCATAGTGCAATTTGTACTTAGTTATTAAGAATGAAAGAAATTCTCTACCTGCATGCCCAGCCATGGTATTAACACTAGGCACAAGATTTGTAGTGATTATACAAAATTTGTTTCAATGTTTGAGACAGTTTACGGTCTCCAGCCATAGAGATACACCACTGTAAAAATGATCAACCACTTGAAAGTCAGTTTAAAATCAAAATAACAGAGACTTCACTGCAGCACAGTTTTTTTTTAAAAAGCAGCTCCTGAAGTATATTTCAATGTTGGTTTAAAGATTATGAACTAATTGACGGAAGGGAACTAATGGGCAGAAAAATAAAAGCTGGAGCCTTAGTCATTAGTGGCAGAGATGGACAGGGAACAAAGCAAGCACTTCGGAAATGGTCTTCGTTGATGAAATGGTACTTGAGCTCCTATTCTTTGTCCTGGGTGGCGCTGGGGACCAGGAATACAGAGCCTTAGAATGAAGCAAGCACCACTAGAAGGGAAATGGGGTGGGGGGAGGAAGAGGGTCAGAAAAGGATTCCCAGAGCTCAGAATAAAGAACGTGTGTGACCTGGGTGTGTGACCTGGCCAAGCCGCAGGGTAGAGGAGAGGAAAGGTCTATTAGGTACGGAGGACATGAGCAAATATCACAGACCTAGGAAGGTATGTGCTTAGTATCACAGTATCATTCAGAATCGCTGCAGCATCAGGGTGTGAGGTCATAGGTCCTGAAGGGCAGGATCATCGCAGGGTCCCCTTAGTCACAGTAAGGGGGTGAGCCCATCCTGATGGGGAGCTACTGATGTGTGCTTGTCGGACTTCTGAGGGAGCACTGAAGGATAGTACTGATAGGTGAATAAAGGTCCTGGGGTAGGCTGCATCTGAGCAGTGAAAAAGTGAGAGGAAGAAGACAGGACACATGTGTTTGGCTTAGGTGATGGGAGGTGGGGTGCTGACAGACTGGAGGAGGAGAACAGATTTAGAAGTATTTGGGCCAGTGGGTGGTACTGAAAGGTCCTAGAAATTTGGGGGGGAGGGCTGTGTCAGGGCCACAAACATACCAGCTCATAGCAGATGAATGTGGGAGGGGGGCTAACCAGCTGTGCCCATAGACTCATCCAGGGAGGGAGTGGAGAGTACAAACAGAGGGGCCAAACAGGAAATGACAGACACAAGGTGGCCAGAGTAGGATAGAGATGGCATGACTACGTTGGTAAAGGAGAACCAGGAAATTCCAGATAAGGTGGTGCAGAGGACCTTCTAGATGGATGCCAGAGTCTTTGAGGACGTGCAGCAGGTGGCGGAGCAGAAGCGGGCAGAGAGTCAGCCCCTTGATCATCAGCACACAAGACCGGTCACCAACAGACACGCCCTATCCTACATCACTCATTAGATGCTGGCCACACACCGGAATCGCCAACATACCAGCCCCACCCCACACCGATTCGCACCAGAATCTCCAACGGTCGTGGAGTGTGGGAGAAAAGGAGCCTTGACTGCACATGCTGTTGAAGGCTGGCAACCTCGGGGCCACTGGGGGTAAGGGGAAGGACGGGAGAGGACGAGAGGACTCCTGGAACTGGACAGCATGGGAGGCAGTGGCTCCTAGAGGGGTGAGTTAGGACGGGGGATGGGTATCCACAGAGGCCTGAGAACATCAAAGAAGGAAAGAAAAGGAAGCAGAGACCAAGAGAGGAGTGACTGGCAGAGAAGGTCAGTACACAGACTTGTCACAGGCTCCAGGACTGTTGCTGCCTGACCTCAGGGGGTAATGAATGTGGCCATAAGGTGCAGGAGCCCATCTGGGATTCAAAGGCACCAAAGCTAAGGTGAAAACACTTACTTTCCAGGTCCTTTTCCTTTTTTTTAATGTTTATTTGCGGGGGGGGGGGGGAGGGGTGATGTGGAGAGAGCATGAGAGGGGAAGGGACAGAAAGAGAGAGAATCTCAAGCAGGCTCCACGCTGTCAGCACAGAGCCCCATCCCACAAACCATGAGATCATGACCTGAGCCAAAATCAAGAGTTGGACACTTAACTGAGCCACCCAGGCACCCCTCCAGGTCTTCTCTCTTTGGACCTGCTCTTTTCAGGAAAGGAGTCCAAAGGGGCCAGGGGTACCGCATGTGGGTCCTGCATTCTCATGGACGCCCAGGGAAGAGAGGTCCACCAGGCTCCTCAGTGCTAGAGAGGGATGTCCCGCATAAACGGGGGTGCTCTTCTCTCAGAAGCCAGGACCAGGCTGCATCACCTGCATCCTACCTTCTCACCCACTCACCTTTCCATGGGCTTTCAGCCTGGGTGGATTGACCTGCCTCTGCTACGGACAGTGGTTTCCTCCCGGGGGCCAAGTCAGCTCCTTTATTTTCTGCCTTAACCACAGGACCAGTAAGGTGTGTGCTTGGACAAAGCCAGAAGTCCTGAATCACCTTGCTGATCACACCTTATCTGCAACATTTGCATTTCCTGCTTTCCCGGGGCGTCCGCTGCTGTAAAGCACTTCCCCACTCAGATTCCTCAACCTTGTACAACTGGGAGCTTCTCTGTGCCTGTACCCTCAATTCCTTCATTCTGCTGCTTCCTGATTCACAAGCATGCCACCTGGTGGCAGGAGAAGAGCCCCCCCACCCCCCCGACCTTGAGCTGTTTGCCCTTTTTGAGAAAGCAGACCCAAGGTCAAGGAGATGTTAAATATTCTGCTTTCTTCTAAGGAAACTTACAAAGGGGACCCAGGAGCAAAGACTCAAGTTTCCAGTGAATGCCTTTTAATGACAGGACATCTGTCAGAGCTTGGGGCGCCTGGGTGGCTCAGCGGGTTAAGTGTTTGACTTCGGCTCAGGTCATGATCTCACAGTTTGTGGATTCAAGCCCCACGCTGGACTCTGTGCTGACAGCTCAGAGCCTGGAGACTGCTTCGGATTTTGCGTCTCCCTCTCACTCTGTCCCTTCTCAGCTCGTGCTCTGTCTCTCTCTCTCAAAAATAAATAAAAATTAAAAAAAAAATAAATAAAGACAGGACATCTGTCAAAGCTTTTCTCAGGTTGGGGGAAATAAGCAAAATTAATTGTTGGTTTCTGCTAAGATAAGTAATATTTATATACTTTAGATAAAATATATAACTGTTGTTTTTTTTTTGTTTTTTTTTTTGTTTTTTTTTTTTTGCTCTTCAGTAGTTAGTGAAGGGTGTGAAGAAAAATGTAATGGTAGAGAAATACAGAAATTCTGGATTCAAAATCCTGGGCAAGTCACTTAGGTTCTCTAGGCCTCAGTTTCCTCTTCTGAAAAATTATAAAGAGGTCATCAAAAGCCACCAAAAGCTTTTGGATTTTAGCATCTGTAATCAAATACTTAGGCCATAAAAGGGTCAAGATTCAGTGGCCGGACATAAAAGGTACTCAACTAACTGAGTCAAGAATGAGTAGCAGTGATTCTCTTAGGATATAAAAAATATGACTAATCACTTACTTTGTTTTAAAACTTCTGTGTGAACATAGAATAAGGGCCTAAATGTGGGATCTGATCCCTGGCTCTTACTTCCTATAAAGTGAACAGAAAGTGTGCAGAGGGGAGTACCATTCAATCCTGAAAGGATCCTTCTCAGCTGATTATTTTGCAAAATTTCTTCTAGATTTGCATGCCTCACCAGCAGCAGAAGCTTTCATGGGATTATTTAACATATTTCCTACTCACTCATCCTAAGAAAAATACAACCCAATGTTTGAGGAAGCAGGACTTCCTCTTTTGATCTCAGACAAAGACACACAGGGAGAGGAAACCTTTCTCTGCCATTATGAAGTCGGTCTTTGGGGAATCAGATAAGGCCTGGCTTTGACAAGAACAATATATTAGGATCCATCCTTGCAACAGAAAAGAGGAACTTTCTCATTTCCAGGGGTTTTTTTCCCCAACAGCTCAGTACAGCTCCTGTTGTAAATACATAGATTTCCGCGTTTCTGAGTTCTGGAAAGCATTTACTGAAATCTGAACCAGATAAGAAGCATTAAGGATTTGAATACAATAACCACCACAAGACCCTCAACATCTGTGAAGTTGGGAGTGTGGCTGGAGGAGCTCTTGACTTCAAGTTTAACTTCCTTAACTTAAAGAAGGATTGGGAACACTGTGAAAAGAGCGAAAAGAGCATGGGGAGGGTCAGCCATACTGGTCAGAGGCCGGAGTTACCCCAAGACCTACCAAGGACCCAGAAGAGTGCCATGTGTGACCCACCTTCAGGCTGCATGCTCCAGAGGCAGAGGCTGTAGCTGATCCTTGCAAGATTTTGCAGAAGGATATGTCAGGCATCAACTGCCTTCCCATTAGTGTCGTCCTGGACGACTGTGGCAGTGTGGGCCAATGTGGGCACAGCGTGTTCCTATGCTAACTAATCACCATACCTTTTCCTCCTACTGGGAACTAAGAATTCCTCAAAATACCAACTCCCGGGTTTAGGAGGGGAAATGAGGTTGTGCTCGCAGCACATGAGAACTTTAAGAAGTGATAATACGTGTGCCAGCCATAAGCTCTAGTTCTAATTCCATCGCCTCGAATTCTAATGACATCAAATAATATGCCAATAAGTAAGGGGCCAGCCTGTCAGTATTTATACATGCAAATCTATGCCAATGGGGGCATTTCAATTTTGTTTCCATAGGGCAAAACATAGATGACATAAAATCTACCATTTTAACAATTTTTAATTATACGGTTGATTGGCATTACAACGTTGGCCAACACCGCCACTAAGCCACCTCCAGAACTTTCTTATCATTGAAACTTTGTACTCCCTGAACAGAAACTCCCCCTCCCACCACCTCTTGCCCCATAGCCCCTGGCGACCACCATCCTACTTGGATATGTGGAACCAGAAAATATTGGTCTTTTTGTGTTTAAATCTGCAGAATGTCTCCAAGGCTCTTAAATGTTGTAGCACGCGTCAAAATCTCCTTTTTAAAACTGAGTAATATTCCATTGTAGATACAGAGCCCATTTGTATTTATCCATTCATCTGGACTTGTGGGTTGTTTTCCTAAGGAATCTTTCAAACCTTGTCTTCAAAGGTGATCTGCATTTTGAAAGGCCTCTCCAATTTTCTAGTTCTACAAAAATGCTAGGCATTATGCTTGGCTTAAGTAGATATTTAAGCTAATTTTCACCATAATGGGTAAATCAATACATTTGACTAGTGAATAAATTGTAAATCCTACTTTTAATGGGCCTGTCAGATAAGGGAAATTGCACCTTCCCCTCCATCCCCTGCACAGAGCAGACAAAACCTTTTTTCCTTCCGTTTCCACTTTCAAAATGTCACTTTATAGCCACCGACCTGGTTTATACCAAAGGAGGTAAAAACAAAAGTATTAATTTTTTTCAAAAGGGAATTTTATCTGAGGCAGTTACCAGAAAAACAGGTTACCGGCATTGATAACTGTCTTGTAAACAGACTTGAATTAGCAGGGACGACAGTTTCGCTGCGGCTCTGGATAACAAGCTGAGGGGAATCCCCTCTCTCCTCCTTTTACAGAATAGGTAGAAACATCCAGAAAGTTCCCTCTTATTTGCTTTTGTGTTACCTTGCCAAGAAGAGATTCCTTTTTTTTAGGTGCTAGAGAGAACCAATTTCCGAGAGTAGGGTCTGAGTTGAATTTGAAGAACTCAGACTAAGTTTGAGGGCAAAAGCAAGAAGCTCAGACTGTCCCGCCCTGGACTAAGGTCCCACCTAGAGGAAAGGGGGAAAGACCATACTTGGGTAGCAGGGAGAAGAAGGAATTCATTCTGGGTGGCCTGCAAGCTCTCATAAAATACAAGGCAGAGGCTGTCTCCTTCAGAAGAGTGTTCAGGGGGGCATAGTAGCAACTTACTCTCAAATGGTTCAGAAAAAATAGTATGTATATATGCAAGGGAAAAGTGTCGAAATGTTAACAATCAGAGAGTCTAGGTGAAGGGTATCCTGGGGTTCTTTGTACTAATTTTGCAACTTCTGTAACTTTATTTAGCAACATTTTAAAGTCTCGAAGCAAGCTCAGAGCCAGGAGACGGTGGTGCTTCTCTGAGCTTGGGTGAGCAAGTTAAGCAACAGGAATGAAAAAAGGTGTTCGTTTTGGAGGCAGAGAACCATGGATTCCAATCCAAACTATTTGAGACTTTGGGGAAGTCACCTGACCTTTCCAAGCCTCTGTTTTCACAGCTCCAATGGGGCGATGTGAAACCCAGTGTTTCCAATATTTCAGGATTCTTATTTCACCTCCAAATCCTCCATGTACCTTGCTGCAGTAAATGGTCTTCCTACCACTAGTGCAACAATTACTGTGCATGACGGCAGCAAAGGAGGATAAGGGAGTGCCCAAGAAAGTATCAGAGCCACGCTGGGATCCAGATTGGGCAGGAAAGCAGGGGAAGGAGGTGGGGGGAATGTGGATGGAATGCAGTTATGAGGGAAAATGGGATGTGATAAACAAAGGGCATGGGCACCAAAACATAAAATTATAGCCATGTGCACCATCCACACTCCTGGCCACCTCAACAGATCATAGCTATTCTGATATAGCTAGCGGAGTGGGCATTTGTGTTTAGGACTTTTGTTCCAAACTATACTGCGTTTATTACATTCACTTAATCTAAAAGGGGTTTACAATAAGTATAAGAGACGGTGTTGTGCCTCAAATATAAAGAAAAGACTCACAGCAATCAACTAATTTACAAATAGGCAATAGATCCGTTCTATTAAGAGCAAGACTCCCATAAACATGTCAGCATCTTTACCCCCTACGTCTTGAAAACCCTATCTTCACAAAACCCCGAGCCCTCATTCTCAATATATGTATTTTTATAAATTACACATGTGCATGCTACTGGCAATCCTATTAAATATCAACACAGCTTACTTTGTGTCTTATTTGAGACACATGCCCCCACCTTGAAGCTGTTGCCTCTGGGAAGCAAATGCCATGCTTTCTCCTTCTGGAACAGAAATGAAAAACCCGACTTTATCCAGGTCAAGACAAACAGGCTAAAATAAGGCAAAGGAGGGGGCTCCTGGGTGGCTCAGTCAGTTAAGCATCCAACTTCGGCTCAGGTCATGATCTCACAGTTCATGGGTTTGAGCCCCACATCCGGCTCTGTGCTGACCACTCAGAGCCTGAAGCCTGCTTCAGATTCTGTGTCTCCCTCTCTCTCTGCCCCTCTCCCACTTGCACTCTGTCTCTGTCTCTGTGTCAAAAATAAATAAACATTAAAAATTTTTAAAAATAAATAAGGCAAAGGAAGACCCCTCTGTTGTTCTATTAAATGGATTTGGAAGGGTGGGAGACATACAGTGCCCCAGCATCAAATTCTGTAAGCAAAGCCTCCTGGACGCTCTGAGGGGAGAGGGGACAATGGTCATTTCCCTGAAAACTTCTCAGATGCCATCTTTTACCACTCCAGCTGCTGGTTTCTGGCACATGAATTATGAATGTGTCCAAGAGCAGAGGACTTCTCTCCTTTCCCATATGCCTACAGAGTAACACTCAAGAACTGCTTCTCTCGGGTGTCCCAAAAGCTAGACCCCAAATAAGAATCAGCTTATGAGATTTTGCTGCAACCGTGCAGGGGACTGGCCCTTTCAGTAGTAGGATTTGATGGTGTTAGCAATCGCTCCTGTGAATAACTTACTGGTGATACCTCTCTCTAACTGCATGCATTAACCAGCCCCATGACCCAGGGATAAAAAGGCGACTGCCCCCCCTCCACTATTCATTCATTCATTCATTCATTCACCTAAAAACATTTACTAAATGCTTGCTACTTCTGGGATCTTGGGCAGTCGGGCATATGCAAGGTCTTACCCCCCCTCATGGAATGTATATTTAGCTCCACCAATGAACCAATAATTATACAATTGTATAATTACAATGTGATGAGTAGAGGTGAAACACACTGTACAGGGGGAGCTGACCTGACCCACCCTGGGGGGTCAAAAAGGATTGCAAAGGAAACAAGCCAGTTGCGACCTGAAGTGCACTAGACCAGGGAGCAACATGGTCCCCAGCAGCGGGCAGAGGGGCGACTCCTGCAGAAGCCACAGCTCGAAGGAGCAGGACACCTGTAAGGAGGGAAGAAAGCACTATGGTGAAGGATGAGGCACGTGCTGTGTGGAGAACAGGATCCGAAGGAGACACTGGATGCCCTGAGTGGGATATACCTGAGCTAATCACAGAAGGATAAGATCCTATTTGTCCTTTTCAAACACCACCTCTAGGGCTGCCTGGGTGTCTCAGTGAGTTAAGTGAGGGGCTCAGGTCATGATCTCCTGGTTCGTGAGTTCGAGCCCTGCTTTTGGGCTCTGTGCTGACAGCTCAGAGCTGTCTTCAGATCTTTTGTCTCCCCCCCCCACCCCTCCCCTGTTCATGCTCTCTCTCCAAAAAAAAATAAATAAATAAACATTAAAAACCCATTTTTAAATACCACCTCTAAAGGGGCCTTCCTGTTTCCCCCTCCCCAGCACATGCACAGGCTCTAAAGGCCCCTTGCAGTCTGTACTGAGGCCCCAGCCCACGGCACTGCAATTGTCTGTTTTCCTGTCTGGACTAACCGAAATTCATATCTATCTTTTTAAGCGCAACAGAAAGAGAACGCAGAATTGCACCCTGCTCTGACACTCAAGAGGCCAACACAAGCCTTAACTGTTCAATTATCCCTTGCCTGACGCTGCCACAGAGCCCGGGAATTAGACTAGTGGTTTGCCAACCTCAGCCTGTACCAGTGTTACCTGGAAGGTCGTGAAAATGGACCCCCGGGCCCTGCTCTGAGCTTCCCATTTCAGCAGGTCCGGGGCGGGGGGGGGGGGGGAGAGTCTGCCTTTCCGAGAAGTCCCAGGTGATGCCCCTGCTGTGGTCCAGGACCGCACTTAGAGAAGCAGTTACTCCCCAACCCCGTAAGACCTGTCAGCTACCAGAAGAAACTCGGCATTCATGCAGCAGAGAAAAAAAAGAAAGAAAGAAAGAAAGAAAGAAAGAAAGAAAGAAAGAAAGAAAGAAAGAAAGAAAGAAAGAAAGAAAGAAAGAAAGAAAGAAAACAAAAAGAAGAGAAAAAGGAAAAAAAAGAAAGAAAAAGAAAAGAAATTTTACCAGTATCTGTATCTTGGAAGTCAAAGCAAACCTACAAAAACAGATTTTCTTGAGTGAGCAAATCTGCCTGGCTTTTACACCTAGAAATCGGCCTCGCTCTGGGTCCCCCTGACAAGCCTTGGCAGCCACTCGGGCACAGATTTCTCGAATCCCCAAGCTTTGGAAGTGGGAAATGTTGCAGAATTCACCAGTCACAGCTACAGGACTCCAGAATAGTGACACTGGGTGGCAAATGCAACTTCTGCAGCACATCAGACCTCAATCTGGTGCACTCCATCTGAGGGCCCAGAGCCCGAGCCTACAGCCTATGCTAATCCAGCACAGGCCTCTGAGCTCCCATTTGCAGTGGGTGAGAAACAGAGCAAAGAGTGCAGGCTTCCCCCAGCTGAGAAGTGTTCTTGCACTCAGCCCTAGTGCATAACAGACATCGCTTGGTGAGGAGTTCAGATACTATTCACCAATTTTCTAAATTGCTAATCAGAAATTGCTGCAAAATAGTTAATTCTGCAGCCATTCTACATTTGAATAAACAAAATAAAAAATAATTAGACCAAAACAATCACATTGGTCTAAAAGCACACTAATGGACAAAATTGGTTTATTCAAATTTGTTGCAACATTCATCCGAACACTTGCTGATCAATTTCCTTAATGAGTGTTCACTTTTCCCTTAATTTTTCTTGGGTGACATTCACTTAGGGCAATACATTAAGCCTGCTATCCTTTTGCAAAGAATTCGTAATGACCAGCTTTGTTTTCGAAATGATTTCTTCTCAATCTTTTTGTAGAAAATAAGAGGAAATGTCTGAAAATGATTTTACTTTGTCTTCCAGAATTTTTTTAAGTTTATTTATCTTGAGAGAAAGAGAGAGAGACAGAGTAAGCAGGGGAAGGGCAGAGAGAGAGAGGGAGAGAGAATCCCAAGCAGGTTAGCATGGAATCCCATGTGGGGCTTGAACTCATGAGTCGCGAGATCATGACCTGAGCCAAAACCAAGAGACTGGCGCTTGACCGACTGAGCCACCCAGGCACCCCTGTTTTCCAGAATTTTTTTTTTAAAGTTTCCAATATGTCCACTGAGAAAGCTTTACTTCTTTCCTATATGACTTTAGAATAATGACTATCCCTTAAAAGACAGGGGGACGGAGAGGCCAATTCTGACATCGTAACCTTTTAGGACATAATTTAAATCAATAGCCAATTGAAGGAAACTCAAATTGGAGGAAGGATATTTAGTATTTTTGGAAATCTAAATGAATATTATGTCAAGTCCTGGCAGCATCTTTTTCAAATAACTATAATTAGAGATTTGCAAATTTTTCAGAGGGAAAAAAGCCAAAAGTGAAAAATGCACCTAATTAACTAATGATTTTATCTTTATTAGATCATATTCAAAGTTTAAATGTGGTCTAATGCTTTTAAAACCATAAAAAGGCATTATCTCCTTCAGAACTCAAGGAATATTACATCACACAATGGCAGAGTGTGTCACTTTTTATGCATTTTCCTCAGAAACAATAGCTCAGATATGGGCTTCCTGGTACTCTGATGATTACATTACATTACATTACATTTTGTCATAAACAATAAGCTTAGAAAGCTAATGCTAGGTAGACCATAAAGTGTTCAGTTCCGGTCTTTCGGAGAGTCACAACCACTAACTTTTCTCTGTGCGACACATCTTTAATAACTTATTTTGGAAGAAAATGATTTATAAAGTCAGCTACCAGTGATGAAATGCTTCAAGACTTTGCTACTTTGGTCCCAATTTGGATGATGGAAAGGCTACCAAATCTTATGTTAAAAAGTCTATGGAGAGAGGCACCTGGGTGGCTCAGTCGGGTAAGCATCTGAGTACGGTTCAGGTCATGGTCTCACGGTGGTTGGCGGGTTCAAGCCCCGCGTTGGACTCTGTGGGCTCTGTGCTGACAGCCGGGAACCTGAGGCCTGCTTCAGATTCTGTGGCTCCCTCTCTCTGCCACTCCCCTGTTCGGGCACACTCTCTCTATCTCAAAGAATAAATAAACGTTAAAAAAAAAAAAAAAAAAGTCTATGAAGAGGGGTGCCTGGGTGGCTCAGTCAGTTATGCATCTGAGTCTTGATTTCAGCTCAGGTCATGATCTCACCATCTGTGAGTTCGAGCCCCGCCTGGGGCTCCTTGTTGACAGCACAGAGCCTGCTTGGGATTCTCTCTCTCAAAATAAATAAATAACCTTAAAAAAAAAAAGTCTATGGAGATTCTTTCAAGGGTCTACAGTGGCAGCAGCATAATGATTGAGTCTCCCCTACCCACACCCATACCAACCATAAAAACAGACAAACAGAGCAAAACCAGAAACCCAGGGACAACACTGACAACAAAATTAGGTGAAAAGGTATGCCTTATATGTGAGGTGAGGACAACCAACCAACCAACAGCTTCAAGAATTGCCATTGGATGCTCACTAGAATGTTCAGAGAGCCATTCTGAGAACACCCATGCAAACTGGCAGAGGGCTTTGTGGGTCCCAATTTTACTAGTACGTGCAGAGGGAATTGTGACCCATCTAGGTCTAACGTCCTGGAATGTTCAGGGGTGGGGGAAATCTGATTCTTATGAATCAACAAGAAAGGAGAAAGCCCCAGAGGGAGGAGAAACTGCTAGGAATGAATCTAAGATGAGAAAAACAGGGGCAGAGGTTGGAGCGGGTGGGAATGGGGACCAAAAATGTAAGATCTTAGACTGTAGAAAAGTAGAGTCCATCTACCACTCCATGAAAACAGTGTAAGTGGTACTCTAGAATTGTGAGGCCAGAAAAGCTACACTGGCCCTACTAAAAATACAGGAAAACTCATGGTAAACAACAGAAAAGAATCACAGCTGAATTCCAAACAGTTATTTAAAGACACAACAAGGCGCAGAATGACATCCCTAGTATAGACAATAAAATCATGCCAGAAGGAAAGAGAACAGATGAAAACTATAACCCAGTATTTTCAAAATAAGCTGAAAGACATGAAATCGAAGAAGCTATAAAGAACCATACAAACCAGAATTTTCAAAACCCAAAAATTCATTGATTGGAGAAAATGGCAGATTTGAGACTGGAGGTAAAGAACTAAGAATAGAATCAGAAGTAGAAGAAAAAAATCATTTCAGAAATGAAGGGTAAATTAAAAAAAAAAAAAGAAAAAAGAAAGCACAAGAGCAAATAAAGTGACTAGTGCCTTAAAAGAACCAGAAGATGGAGAGGAACAAAATTTTTAAAATTACATGAATTATGAAGACACCAGAAGGATTTAGGAGAAAATGGTTAACATAGAAGACAGGCAAAGAAGATCTAACATACACATAATGGGGGTTCCTAAAGCCAACGAAAAAGAATAACAGCCAGCAAAAGCTTTGCCCCAAGAAAACTTCCCAGGGTAAGTGCCTATTTAAGTGGTGCACCATGTCCCGAGAAAAATCAGTGCAAAGCACCCAACACTGTAAAATACTTCTGGGCTTCAAAGAACAAAAGCAAAATACACTCCTTTGGATATCTAGGCAAACATACCAAGTGAAACGTGAGGGAAAGAAACAGACTGTCAGCAGACTTTGACAACACTTTATGGCAAAAGATAGTACCGTAAAATATTAAAGATATTTGAGCAAAGAAAGATGAGCCAAGGATCTTATATCAGCCAACCCTGACTCTGAAGTATAAAGGCGACAGACAAGCTGTAATGAACACAGGATTCAGGAAATACTTCCCATGAGTGCTTCCTGAGGCATCTAGTAGAGGATGAGCTTCAGAAAACCAAAGTGCCAGGAAATACAGGGCATAAGGACTAGTGGCCAGGATCAAACATATATTTACTAGTAGAACAAAGAGCGGTGACAAAGGAAATAGAATGCAGGATTGCTAAACAGTATGATAAAACAATTTCAGTAGAGCTATCAGCAAAATTAGGGACGGGAGGACTATCTGAAAAGTAGCATATGCTTGCTGATTGTACAGATAGTAACCGGTGTGAAAGAATATTACTGTAAATGACAAGCTAGGGGGAGAAAAGGGAGAGGAGAGAACAGGCTTCTAGATAATTTCAATGTTACAGGAGGAAACCAAAAGAAAATAACCCCCACCCCACCCCATACCCAAAAGAGCAAAATAAGGGTATCATATAAAAGGTATCATATAGGGGCGCCTGGGTGGCTCAGTTGGTTAAGCGTCCGACTTCGGCTCAGGTCATGATCTCACGGTTTGTGGGTTCGATATGAATATAATGAAACCTCTAAATCACTAATTTACAGGAAATACAGGGAACAGAGAGCATGTTGACCACCATCACAGACTATGAAAAATTGCATAAGGCAAGCACTCAGTTCCTTCAACAAAAATGGGGGACTAGGATCTGGAATAAATAAGAAATAACGGAAAGGCCACATCAACCAACTGCAATATGTGAATCTTGTTTGGATTCTATCAAATGTTGACGAATTTGTATAGATCTTTACATTTATTGTATTTCGGTAGGAGAAATGTGAATGCTGGGTCATCAACAACATTGTGGAATTATATTGACTTGTAAGGCTGTGACATTGGCATTATCATTACGTTTAGGGGAAGAGAATCTTTGTATCTTAGAGCTACATGCTGAGAACACTTGTAGATGAAATTCTACAAGGGCTGAGATATGCTTCAAAATAATGGCAGGATGAAGTGGACAGAGATAACGCAGAAAGACTGGTTGTTGATCCAACTGTTGAAGCTGGATGATAGGCATATGAAGGTTCGTTACACTATTAGCTATGTCTCAGATGTCCCCATAATTTATTTAAATATTTAACGTGAGGTCTGATTGCTCAATTTTAAAATGGCTACCACTAGGTTTTCAAACAATTGGAGGAATTAGTCTAAAAGTCATAGGCCCCCTACTGTTTTTTTTTAACCCTTCTCTAGTTAACTGATAGCAAACTTAAACAGGGTGTATTTAAATGAGGCTCTAAAATGCTCACCCAAAACAGTCAGTACTAACCAATGATGACGACACTGGGTAAGAAGAATTCTCTGACTTGCAAACACTAGTTGTGTCATCCTAGAGACAGTATATTAGAGCAATTGATCTCCTAATTACTTAAAAGTACCCACGCTTGTATACCTGCAGCAGGGTTGTTTCATCAAAATTGTTAGCTGACATCCGCCCAAGCACCTGAGGAACCTGTATGGGCTTCCACCAAAGCTGTGGTCCATGGGAATACCTTCTTGCCCATGTAAACTCAAGGCGGGTATTGCTTTCCATAGCTAGGCAGTCTGTATCTTGGATTCCTTCCTAAGGATCAACACTAACAATGCCAAAGGCAACAAGAGTCCTATTCAATGCCTAAGAACTGAGAGAGAACGAACTCTGGAGTTCTCAGTAATTCACCAGGGTCAAACCTCATTGGGGCAGTGCTCGATTTGAAAGTGGAGGGCTTATCATTATCATGGATCTCTGAAAGGCCACTCTCAGGCTAAGAGTGCAAAAAAGTTAGACGAAGCCAACGTGCTGTCCCCTCACCCAGGCCACCTACAGGAACAAGAAAGTGGGTCATGATGCACAGAATACCTGTCAGTGGCTGAATGGCACTGAGTCAGACCCAAAGTGCCATCCGTGGATCAGACTTATTATTAAACCCAAAGATGGTCAGATTTTAACAAGAAAACAATGGAAGACTTTAAAAAGGAGATGAAGAGCCTCTAATCCCCGGGGACAAACTGAAGAGCTCTCAGCCTGGACCCCTGAAGCATCTCTCTCAGCTGTGAAAAAGCATTCTGGTACATTCTGAGAAGAACGATTCCAAGCCTCCAGACTGACAACGCACTTTGGCACAGGAAAGTCTCCACGACGTCCTGGATGGGAAGGCACCTGTCTGTGTTCCCGGTGTTACACACACTTTGTTCAGCCCCCTTTGGTGAGTCCTTCCAGGAACTGCTCAAGTGGCTCCTGGCTCTGAAGTTACAGAGACTGGATCGGTGAAAAAGCTAGAAGAGAAGTGAGAGCTCAGCTCTTCGGAAGGCAGGACCTGCAGCAGATAGGACTCAAGGGACTAATACCACAAAAAGCTCTCCCTGAGTCAGCCCCTTCCCCCTGCTGTTTTCTCTTCTTACCCTGTTCCTGCTTGCCTTCTCTAGCCCCTCCTTCCCCATGAACTTAGTCCCCCAGACCCTCTGAGAAACCTTACCTGTCTCTGCTTCCTTCCTTAACTGACCATAATGCGGAACTGAAATGAATCTAAATTAAGCTGCTTTCTATGAGAGACCCTAGACTTTTCTTTCTGGGCTTTTTGTGGGCCTGGGCTCAGGGGACAAAAAGAATTCTCTGAAACAGGAGCCCCAACACGACAAGGATTTTTGCTCCCTGTGTTCACTGTTATATCAGCCTCCCTAATGCTTTAATAATTGTTTATGACCAAAATCTTACGAGTTCCTGGTGTAAGGTCAGTTTCAAAGATACTAGAAGGGACCAAGGGAATGAAGCTGTGAAGTCTATAGCACTACAGTTTAATGGCCAGAGCTGCTGCCCCTGACTTCCGTAGGGAGAGGGAAGCTGGCTACCCCCTGCTAAGGACTCTCCTCACCTGCCTGCAGGTCCCCCCCTTAGCTCTCAAGCATCCACTCCACTCCCTCGGCCAGCCTCTCTTCCGAAGGCAGTCATTCTGAAACTAAGGTGATCATTTTAAGTAATATCCCTCGAAAATGCAGAAATGTAAATTAGGCTACACATTCAGATCTACTAAAAAATTCATAAACCCTTCTACATATGCTAGTTTATTTTAAAAAGCAGAAGGGGGGTTCTTTTTTTTTTTATGAAAGTGATGCATTTTGGTTGAACTAGAAATGTGTCTACTATTTCCCTGCGGTAAATATCCTGATGACACTATCATAAGTAGGAAAAACATCTCAGCATCCCAATTAACCGTTTTCGAGGGGCTGTTCCGATGACATATTTTGGATTAAGAATGCAGGTTTAATTTAACAATGACAAAAAGCCTCAAGGCCAGTCCGTGTGGTCTTACCAGGCCCTTTCTTAAAATGAAGATCTTCCCAAGGTAAGCTGACCCAACGTCACCCATTAAAAAAGAAATCTGGGAAAATCAGAATGGAAATGCATTTGAAACATTTTACAAACTAAAATCCCGAGTCACTTGAAAAGTACTCACAGTCTTTCCAAGTAGAATAATTCTCAATTTTTTTAAACACGGTCTTGTTTTCTTTTAAACAGGCACTAGCCAAGTAGAGTAACAGAGAGCCAAAGCCCCCTCCCCTCCACCCCTTCACACTTCCAAAATCGCCAGTGTTTTCCCCAGAAGCCACATCTATATTAGATTCCTTTCTATAAATACTTCTTTCCAATAAAAAGACACACCAAATAATTTTCAAAGTTCTTTGTGATAATCCCTCCTTTGTTCTGAGTTCTTGCTAAGCAATTCTGCTACTGACCAGCCTGCATAGGTCATTCTATTTAAATTACTGGCAACCTGGGACTGTTTCTGAAGATTTTTAACACCTTTGAAATTTACCTTTGGGGTAAATCCAAAGGAAGCTAAGTGTTTTGCCTCACTCAAGAACTTTAAGAAAACCAGAAAAGGAGTAAGCGTTTCTCCTCTTTTAGTTTTCCCTATTATTTTTTTTTCCCACTTGGTCAGGAACAAAGCATTCCCCCAGGGAAGTACCATCATATACCTTTTCTTTAAGGGACTGACTTTTCCTCCCACAAACAGCCCCTCCCCCACCCACTGCTAACTGCTTTGGGAAGGGCAGTAACCAATGTCCCTAATTACCCTCTAATTACCCTATAATGCAGGGCTGGAGAACCCAGGGCAGAATCTCAGAATGTCCTAAACCATACAGGACCCTTATCAAGGCTTGGGGGTTTTGCTTGTTATTGTTTCGGGTTTTTTTTTTTTTTTAATGTTTGTTTATTTTTGAGAGAGAGAGACAGAGTGCAAGCAGGGGAGGAACAGAGAGGGAGACACAGAATCTGAAGCAGGCTGCATGCAGGCTCTGAGTTGTTCAGCATGGAGCCCAACGCGGGGCTCAAACTCACAAACCCTGAGATCATGACCTGAGCAGAAGTCGGATGCTTAACCGACTAAGCCACCCGGGTGCCCCTGGGTTGTTTTTTTTGTTTGTTTGTTTTTTAACAAATGAATTTATGCAGACTGCTTCATATGCCTGGATTATCATTTTACTCAATATTTAAAATCTGCTAATAAGCAAAGAACCAAAAATCATCCATTGCCACTATTGGAATTCGAGCCTACAAAATCTGTAATCTCACTGGCAGTGACGAGGGAGGAAAGGGAGGGAGGGTAATTAGCCCTGGACTCAAAAGTAACTCAAAGTACCTATCCGTGGACCTTTTCTGGATTTGCACTGTACATACAGTGTGTGTAATACATGCAGAAGTGAGGTCTGTACTTTTTCATTCTTTAATGTTAATGTCTCTGAATAAGTAACCACTTGACCAGATTACACTTAACAAAAATCTCATCACATATGGCATTATAGGAAATACTGCAATTACTGAAGCATAAAAACCCTAAGAAATTACCCTCTCTCACCTTCTAGGGGATTCTTTCTATGGGAGTCTTCTGGCTAACTTGTAACCCTTTCCTTTTGGATTCATACCTTAACCAGCTCTTTAACTAAGATTTAACTCAGGCCCCAGATCTTCCTCGGAATCAGTCACTCTCCCCTAGAAGCAATGCCTACTCCTCTAATCCGGTGGTAATGAATATGCATCCCGGCTCTGGACCAGGACTGTTCTTTAAATCTTATTAGAAATCGTATTACATTAGCACCCACCCCAGTCCTTATCTTCCCACAGCTCCTAGGCTCCTTAAACACAGGGATCACATCTCAGACATGGTCACACATCTCAACATGACAAGTGAAATGGTGTGATCAACTGGAAGCTGTTGAATTGCAATTTCATTTCTACCACCTTCCCCTACCGGACGGCTGGCTGATCTGAGACGTACCATGGAGCCATGACCATGAAATGACCAAAGGGAAAGGGAGGGTGGGAAGGGAAGTCAGGATGGTGGGTAAACCACAGAGCGAACAATCCGCCCCTGAGTAATCAAGAGAGAAGGACTCCCTTCATCCTTACAGATCTCTCCGCCTACACGCAGCACGACTGGCTTTCTCTCAAAAACGATCAGTCAGTTGGGAGATCAAAGAGCAATTCGTTCTTAGGTCAGGGTTAATTATGATCGATTGCAAGTTCTCTAGACCTCGAACTTCCTTGCCTTCCTCTTACTCTGGCACTCAGCTAAAGTCATCTCACTGCATAATCCATTTGTGGCTAGACACCCCCAAGCCCCCACAGATCAACGACCCGTTCTTAAGCTGAGAGTTCTTTATTGGCTATTTTTTGGTATAGCCAAAAATGGTGACCAGTGGTGGATCATGTTAGAGTGGAACGAGAATTCAAAGAAGCATTGAACACAAAGCCAAGGCAATGAAGAAGGAAAAATGGGCTGGTTATTTTATTTAGAAAAGATTCCAGACAGGCCTTGAAAGGGTCCTCAAAGCAGCTGAGGTAAGCAGGGTCGAACCGTTTCAAAATGACAATTATTTGGCTTTCCTCATATTTGCAGCCAAGACCCTATAACTAGCTCTGGTAATGCAATAAACTATTTTCCAAACCTCAAAGAATTTTCCCTTAAAAAAAATCTCAATTTCCTTCTGGGGCAATTTACACTATTTTCATTTTGTCCCATTCTTCGCTCACATATTACAAATATTTGAAGACTGTCATTCACTAAAACTTCTTCACCTTATCTTCTCTGGCTTAATAAATCCAATTTCTTTAAGTTGCCTTCAAAGAGCCTATTTCCCAAGGCTTTAATCAACTCTCTGTCCTCTTCTATACCCAAAAATGTCCATTCTGTTCTCTGAGAAAACCAATAAACATCCTTTAAAAATGGCTTAGTGCAGGGGCACCTGGGTGGCTCAGTGAGTTAAGCGTCCGACTTTGGCTCAGGTCATGATCTCCCAGTTTGTGAATTCAAGGCCCGCGTCAGGCTCTGTGCTGGCAGCTCGGAGCCTGGAGCCTGCTTCGGATTCTGTGTCTCCCTCTCTCTCTGCCCCTCCCCCGCTCACTTTCAGTCTCAGTCTCTGTCTCTGTCTCTCTCTCAAAAATAAATAAACATTAAAAAAAAATTTTTTTAATAAAAATGGCTTAATCCAGGGGTGCCTGGGTGGCTCAGTGGGTTAAGCATCTTACACTTGATTTCAGTTTAAGTCATGATCTCATGGTTCATGGGTTTGAGCCCCATATCCAGCTCCATGCTGAAGGCGAAGAGCCTGGTTGGGATTCTGTTTCTCTCTGTCTCTTTCTCTCTCTCTCACCCCGCCCAATCTGTCGCTTGTGCAATTGTTTTCTCTCTCAAAAATAAACTTGTTGATAAAGACTTAATCCAGAGGATGAATACAGAATTATCTTCCTGCTATAGATTTCTTTTCATGAAAATTTACTTTTCATCGCATGACTGATAACACAACACACAATTCTTTATAATCCCCATATCCCACCATTGATATTACACAGCTATGTTCTGTTGACTTTGGGGGTTTAGTTTCGCTCTCACATGGACCTGACCATCTAAGAAGAATCTCATCTGTATCTACCATCACGTCTGGGAAACGGAGTTTCAAGTAAACATTGCCTGTGAATAGTCCCTAAACAAACACAACAGCATCCCACATCATATTCCTCCCCTCAAACGGGCTGCTCCTCCTCTGGCTTTATTTCCATCAGTTCCATAGTCCCACCAGTTCTCCCAGTTACCCATGCCAACAACCTGCTCCCCTTCCCCTCAACCTCATCAGCGCCTGACACATCCAAGATGCCTGTAAATTTGCCAAGTGAGTTAAGTCGGCCACCTGTATCTTCTTCCTGTCTCGTAAGTATTTCCCCTTCTTTCCAGAGCACACACCCTAACACCCAGGCCCTCACCCCTTCACCCAGAGGCCATCTAAAGACTCTGTCCATCCCTCTGCCCAGCTCCCCATCAGAACATAGCTTAGCCGTGACACGAACCATCCTGGAAGAGGCCCCTGAGAAACTCTCCCTTAGGTATCTGTACACCCACCCATGTTCCTATCAGCATTATTCAGAACTGCCAGAAGGCGGAAGCAACCCAGTGGCCGTGGATGGATGAATGGAGGAACAAAATACGATAGAAACTTATACATGTGCATATGCATATGCATACATACAGACACATATACATACATTTCCCTCCTTAAGAAGGAAGGAAATTCTGACATATGCTACAACATGGATGAACCCTGAAGACATTATGTTAAGTGAAATAAGCCAGTCACAAAGACAAACACCGTATGATTCCCTGGCGTAGTCAGATTCATAGATACAGGAAATAGAACGATGGTTGCCAGGGGCGGGGAGGAGGGGATAATAGGCAGTTGGTGTTTAATGGGCACAGAGTTTCAGTTTTGCAGGATGGAAAAGTGTTCTGGAGATGGGGTTGCACAACAAGGTGAATGTGCTTAACGCTGCTGAACTGGGCACCTAAAAATGATCAAGATAGTAAATATTATGATATGTGTATTTTACTAAAATGTAAACACACACACACCTCCAAACCTACAGCAAGATGGCCCAAGTTTTCGGAGCAGGTTGGGGACTGGAAGGCGAGGTGGAGCAAGCAGCCCTGGTCTAGTAAGCAAAGCCCACAGAGCCACTACTGGGCCAGGTCCACCTTAGCCCTGACTTCTAAGCTCTTTTCAGGATCTGGACCAAACTCAGCATTAAATATCCCTTCCCTGCAGTGATCATCAAGGAGGTCACCTTTCCAGTCTCTCTCTTCCCTTCCGATTCCCTCCCCCAGCACCCATCACACCATTGCAAGATTTGACAATCCTCAAATAAGATCTTAGTGTCTTATCCCCTATTTCCACATCCTCTATTTTTCCAATCGAAGCCTCAGCTACAGACATTCTACCCTCTAACGCACAGAAATTAATCCCAAATATTATCTCCCACGTGGACACTTTTAAAGATCTCTGATCGCTATCATCTGCCCACCAAGACATAAACCTCTCTCTTTTGAAATCCTGTCTGAGCACTTTGCACTTTTCTTTTTTATTAACTTTTTTAATGTATTTCTGAGATAGAGAGAGAGTGTGTGAGCAGGGGAGGGGCAGAGAGAGAGGGGGACACAGAATCCAAAGCAGGCTCCAGGCTCTGAGCTGTCAGCACAGAGCCTGATGCCGGGCTCGAACTTGTGAACCCTGAGACCATGACCTGAGGTAAAGTCAGAGGCTTAACTGACTGAGCCACCCAGGCGCCCCACTTTGCGCTTCTTTTGACACCAAATGCGATTTCAATCAGAAGCTGTGCTTACTCCATCCCTCCCCCACCTCTTGCCCACACCTACAGTCCCTGCAAGAACCAAGGCCTAGGGATTCATAGATCTTTTGTTAAACAGAGTCTGAAATGTTTATTGAGCATTTATTATGTTCAGAGCACCGTACAAGCGCTGGAGAACAGGAGATATTAAACCCAGGAGCACCACTGTGTGTCTAGCCTGGGGCAATGGCCAAGTTCAGCTTGGCCCCTTCTCACTCTTAAAGTGTTTTCAATGCCCCTTCACAAGGTAACAGGGTTCATGGACCCTATGTGAGCTACCCTTACTTATTCACCTTGAGAAAATGGCCATGTTACAGAGCTTTCCCCTCCTAAACTTGCATCCAGAAGTCTGTATCCACTGAAACGGGCTAAGAATAAGGCGAAACAAAGAACCAGGGAGAAAAGTAGGCACTGCCACTAACGGTGGACTTAAAAAAACAAAAAAACAAAACAACAAAAAACTGGACATTAAATGTATACATTTCATCTTAATACTATAAAAAATAAACTTTTCCAATATTTTTTTTTCTAAGAGGCAAACCTGAAAGAGGAACAGTAAAATCAGCCTAATAGTGAAGTCCCTGTGCTGTCACCATCAGGGACACCATACTAGGCATGTTATGCAGGTGGTCTCACTTACTCCCTTGTCAAC
Organism: Cryptoprocta ferox; assembly: GCA_028646485.1. Lineage (NCBI taxonomy): Eukaryota > Metazoa > Chordata > Mammalia > Carnivora > Eupleridae > Cryptoprocta > Cryptoprocta ferox. The sequence continues at coordinate 150,278,238 of CM053567.1, forward strand.
CATCCCCGGGTCACATAAGAACTGAAGCTTACCGAGAGGTGAAGTCTTTTCCCAGGTCCCATGGCTGGCAAGGGGTCAAATGGATAAAAACCCAGGTTGTCCCGGGGCGCCTGGGTGGCTCAGTCGGTTAAGCGTCCGACTTCAGCTCAGGTCATGATCTCGCAGTTTGTGGGTTCGAGCCCCACATTGGGCTCTGTGCTGCCAGCTCAGAGCCTGGAGCCTGCTTCAGATTCTGTGTCTCCCTCTCTCTCTGCCCCTCCCCTGTGCATGCTCTGTCTCTGTTTCTCAATAATAAATAAATGTTAGGAAAACAAAAACCCAGGTTGTCCCTTTCAGACCCCGAGCTCTTAACTCTGATGCCACCTGCCCCGGCTAACAATTTAGCTTAAAGTTTGCAAGTGGCAAACCCCTAGTTGTCAGAAAGTTAGGCACTGGAAGATACCTAACAAAGTGTGTCATAAGCAAAATGTTAAGCATGAAGGCTAAAGCATAAGGTGAACTGAAAAATCAGCAGATGTGAATGTTTTCATTGGAGAAACCTTCTGGGTTGTTTGTCTGTCTGGGAGAAAAAAAAAAAAGTCCAAGATCTGTCCAGTGTCCGAGTAGTGATTCCGAATTGTTAGGTCAGAAGCTATATAAAACTCAAAAATGAAAGTTTATTTCACACTAAAAGCTGTCACATTAGTACTTATTGGTACCTACTTGCAAAGATGATAAAAAGAAGCAGTCAAATTCTACACACTTCATGGGGGTTACTCATTTATTAGGTGCCTGTCCCGGGCCCTGTGCCAAACATCTGTACCAGAATCTCTTCCTAATCTTCAAGCCAATCATCTTAGAGTAGGCATTATTTCCATTTCGGGAGTAACAATAATTCCTGTTGCACAGATAATAAATATGACTGGCATGTATTATGTTTGTACTAGAAGCGGGCCAGGCAGCCCCATTCTAAAAACTTCATATGTAGAAACACGTATACTGGCACAGAGAGGTTAAGTAATTTGACAAAGTCACACAGCTGAAACGAGGATGCTAAAGTAAGTTCAGCAGGGTAACCAACTTGCTCCACGGCCCCAAATGTGTCAGCCAAGGGGCCAGCAGACTAATACAAGGCTGTCTTCATTCCCCAGGCCTGTGGTCCGACCACTAGTTACCACCATGGTCCCGTCTCCACTCACCAGGGCCTCAGGCTAAATGCCTAGATGTCTGAGGGCAGTAGAGAGTGGTACTGCCTAGCACCTCCTAAAAAGGACCAGTCCCTCAGTTCAAGAGAACAAAAAAATCGGAGATCTTGACATAACTTCTCCAGATTTTTAAGTATTGCCTTGATGTTTCCTTAAAAAGCATCACGTGGCGGCGGGGGGCGGGGGGGGGGGGGGAGTGAAACCAAACAGGTCCATGGACTTTCAGCTTGTAAGCTCTCTCTACTTATTTAGAATCTGAGGGAGGTCAAAAGATGGGTGGTCTCAGGTCCAAAATGTCCAAAATCAGAGGTGCTAGGCCAGGCTTACTCAGTCCCTTCACTTTCAACAAAGTTTTGCACTGGCTTTGCCCTAGATTCACACTCTTACCTCTGCCAACTCCCCGGTAGGCCCTCCCTCACTCTCGATGTGCGGCCTCGAAGCTCTCCTTCAGATTACAGAAACCACATATGAAACTTTGCATCTTTAAAGTCCCTTCAAAGCTCTTTCAATCCCTTGTTTTGAAAGTTACCACACAGGAATGCAGCAGAAGCGAGCACCTCCCACGTCCCAGTCTGTCAACTGTTAAAATAAATTCATTCTGGATCATGCTGCTGCAGCCTTGACCACAGCCTTTCGGGCCTTCCCATACTGCAAAGGCCAGCCTTGAGAATTCCGCTCAGGACCCCGCGGCTCATTTCCTGGTGTCCTTCTTTAATCAGCTGGGAGAGACTTGAGGAAATGAGTCAAAATCCTAAGGGCAGCTTCTAACAGCTGTCAACAACAGCAGCAAAATCCATCACGAAAACAACATGTGTACACAAACGCGCTCCAAGGGAGCCCACAGAATGGCCCACTTCTGACGAGAATCTGTTTGGGTGGTAAAGCTCTAAGTGGTAAACTGCCCTTATACCTCACGGTGCCCATTCGGGACAGATGACCGGTGGTATTAACTCATTCCTGGGAGTTTTCTCTTTCATAAGGCATGCCCCAAGTATATGATGCGAAGACCATTTTTATTTTTTGGAAAGGTGGATGGAAAAATACCTCAACTGACTTCAACCATCATTTGAGATAGTTTATCTTCATTTCTCAGGGCCTCTGGGATGGCATAGCTAACACATACAGCCCTCATGTCCAGGGTCAATTGCCTACATACTGCCCCCACCCACAAGCTTCATTTAATGACTCCCCTTCATGGGAAATACTTCCCTCAAATTGAGAACACTTTCACGCAGACATCATAAAAAGGCAATTCTAGGTCTTTTTTTACTAAAATCTGGAAGGTAATGACCTTGACCATCCTGTATTCCCAGAACCTCCAACAATACCTGGCATATAATATGTGCTCATTAAATAGTTTCGAATGAATCTCAAAACTGATTCAGTTAAAGCATGTGACTGGATATACAGTTGGGCATATGGGGCTAATCTCAGGCTTCACCACTGATTATTTTGGTAACTGACTTACCCTCAGCCAGTTTCTCCGGCTATACAATGGTAGGAATGGTAACGGCGCTACCTCTAGGGCTTGTTGGGAGGACTAGCCTGGCCCAGTTTTGAATAAAGATCAACTATGTACAACACACACACCAAGGGAAAGTTAAGGCACATCAGAAAAATGTGTTGCAATAACACAGCATACATAATTTATCAAGTCATAAGAAAAAAATGTGTGGATGAGTGGGAAAGACGAGAATGGGGATAAGTGACTTTTCTGGGCTCCCTTTCCAAGACCATGATATTATTCCCAACAGGATCATATCCAAAATGTCCCGTGTCCAGCTTCTGGCTGTGACTCTGGCCTCACACCTGCAGGAACAAGGGGAAAGTATGATTCACTATTCCTTGCAGGCTTATCTTGCTGGGCGTTGTAAACAGAGGAGAGCGTGATGGAGGGTCCTATAGAGTCCGCACCTCCTTGACTGAATTCAAAGGGAAACTAGGCCCACGTGTGGATGGAGGCAGGCTCGGCTAAACCACGCCTACCCGCTTCAGCGTGTGGGGGGTGGGGTGGATCAGTAGGCTCCCCCAGCCGTCCCTGCGACCAGGAAAGGCAGAGGCATTTCAGGGAGACAGAAAGGAATCAGGGAAGGAATTCAGAAAAATTGTAGGCTACACTCAGCACACTGTTAGACGAGAACGTGGGCCCCAAAGGGTCCTTCATGATGCAGACGCCTCCCTGTCCTCTTGAGGACACTGGGATCTCCAGAATTTAAACGACCTGCCAAGGGCACGCAGCTAATAAACGGCTGGAAAAGGAGAACCAGAAGGGCAGCACTAGGTTCTCTCACTATACCATACTGCCCCCCAGGAGCCAGACCTTCAAATTCCCTTTGCCAAAAATCTGTTTGAGGGAGGATAATGAGGACGAGGAAGGACGCAACTGATTCTTTTAATTTAAAAAAAGGGAACTATTCTCTGCCTTTGGCTTTCTATGCCGTATTTGGGTCCCCACATATACCTTAACTGAAATTTAAAATGCCAAGGCACAAAGACCTAAGAACCAAATGTGTCATTTGAGAGCTTAAAGCGGTCAGATCCGCCACGGAATCTGGGCATTCACTCATGATCTGCACCCCCCCCCCAACCCAGGATCCAGATGCAAGGCCTCTCTTCCTCCACCGGAAAGCCCTCACAACGCCGTTCAAGCCCGCGAGTGAGGAGGCTACACCTTGAGACTTTATGGAAAACTGAGCGGTGGTCAATATAGTACCACTATAGTTCGAAGCGATGCTTCCTTTTGTAGCCCATGTATCCCAGTTCAGACTCACTTTCTGCCCATTGCATCATCGGGGTAAGCCTTGAAGGTCTTTAAAAACTGACCTGGGAGAGAGCAGGGTTTCAGGGGTTAGCTGGGCGCCCAGCACGCGCTCCCACACTAGCGACGCCCAGGGAGGGGGGAAAAAAAAGAGACGAAGGGGCAGGAATCTGACTGAGGGCTTCCAGGAGCCTGCAAATCCTCCTCCTCCACCTTCAGACCTAAGTTCCCGCGCAGATATAACCGGATTTTCACTACAGCTTTGTGATCCAAGGAAGATTTTGCAGAAACTTCCACTCCATCTCCCACCCCCGCCCCAGGCGGCCCTTAAGTAGTGTAGCTATCACGTGGGAAGGGGTGTTGCAGATCTCAAAATTCCCGAAGAAAACGAGGACCCGCAAGTACGGGTCGCAGACGCCGATTCCAGCGGCTTTGCAGAGGCCGGCCAGCCTGTGTGGGCATTCTGGCGAGACCCGGGAGGCGACCAGGGCGAGGACCTGAGCGTCCCAGTGCACGGTCCCTGCCTCCTCTGGGAGCAGGCGGCAAACGCGGCCACCAGCCGCTCGGAGGCGCGTGGCAGGAAAGAAACGGCACCGCGGCGGAAAGGGGCGAGCCTTTGGCATGGGATTTGCAAAAGCAAAAAGTCTGCAACCTAGCGGCTGCTTTCCACACGCTCTGTCCAAGTTGTCCCTGTAGCCGCCACCTCTAGCTTCGCGGGGTCCGGCTCCAGAGCCGCACACAGCGCGCCTCCCAGGCAAAATGCCTAACCGGAGGGCCCGGGGACACAGCGGGCAGGGGCGGCAGCGGGTGGGTCCCCAGCTCTGGGGCACAAAGGGCGCCCGCGGTTTGCAAAGCGGCAGCCACAGAGCAAAGAAAAGGCTCTCCAACTTTGCCCTCGGCGCCGCTCAGAACGTGCGGGCTGCTCCTCCAGTGCACCGGTCACACACGCGCAACTTTTAACAAAAGGAAGCAGCGGCCGCGCCTCGCACCGCGGAGATAACGCGCTGGGTGCGGACCCGGGACCCGCCCGCCTGTGCCCCCGCGCACCCCCGGCACAAAAGCAACCCCGAACTCGCACGCAGCCTGCAGCCGCACCTCGCCCACTCCTGAGGCCCCTCGCTGCCCTCCTTCCCGGAAGACCCCAGGTCAGCGCCCCCGCCACCAGCGGAAGGGGGCTCCTAGCGCAGGTGAGCGCGGCAGGGCGCAGGAGAGTCCTGGGGACGCCTCGAATCTTCCCGGAGGCTGAAAAGCAAAGGCACCGGAGGGCCGTCAGCCACCTCGACAGACGAACCCCTGCGGGTTCGAGCCCTCGTGGGCAGAGGCTGCTCCGGGGAGGGGGGCGCGGCCCCGGTGCCCGCGGCGCTCTCCCACCTGTCTGGACGCGGAGCAGGAGGAGCAGGACGCAGAGAAAATCCCAGGCGCCGCGAGCGCCTCTCATCGCGGTGGCTGCGCTGGGATCGGAGGTCCGTTCCACGTTCCTGCTCTCGCCCAAGTGCACCGAGCGCGGCAAAGCCGAGCCCCCAGAGCCGAGAGCGCGGAACAGCGGCCCCTCCTCCCAGCGCCCTCCCCCTGCGCGCCGGCCACGCCCCTTCTCCGCGCCCCTCCTCGCCTCCCCTCCCTCCCTCCCGGGTCTCGCTCCCTCCGGGCGGCGTCTGGCCTCTGCTCCTTCGACGGGCTAATCCCCGGGGGCTGAGCCGGCCGGGAGGAGGAGGGCACGCTGCCCCCCGCCGCCAGTTCCTGACCCTGGAGCCCCTTCATCTCTCCACCTCTCCTGCTCCCGGGTGATGTGGTCCGGCGACCAGAGGCGGTTCCCGGACGAGGAAGGTGCTGCCCGCGCGCTTTGTGAAGCCCGGCACCCAGTGCACATTAGGGCAAGGGCCCGCCACCTGGCAGGTGCTCCCCAGACAATAAAGGTCCAACGCACGGCCCTCGAGCACGCTCCCGAGGGAAGAGAAGGGACGCCGCTGGTGGCGGAGGTGGTGCGGAAACCCACCGGAATTGGGGCGCGGGGATTACGAATTAGGCCCCCACATTCTTCTCCATTTCTGTTAATCGAGTGGCCCAAGAGAGGCGCCTGGCACCGTGGTAAAATGCTGAGCCGGACTGTAGGTAATTCTTTATGCTCAGTTTCTCCACCTGCTCTTAACCGTAAGAACACAATTGGTTTCTATTGGTCGGCGTGGCCTCCGCCAAAGAGGCTCCTGCCGAGACTTTCCTGGAGGACCCGGCTTTCGAGTGGGGAAGAGAGCCTAGCGGAGTTTGCTCTGGGAGCTCGAGTTTTTAAACCCATTTGCGCCAGAATCGTTGTGCTAAGCCCTCTGGGAACGTACCCCCACCCCCTATATGGTTTCTCTTCCTCTGTATCAGGGCACAGTTGGGGGTGGGGGGCGGTGAGGGTCCCGGCGGCCCTCTTAGCTGCCCTAGCCTGTACCATGAGTAAAATAATAGTAAAATGAGTTAAATGATTCTCTTAAACCAGGTTCCACTCCCTGGGAAGTGCTTTATCCAAGGTGACAACAGTGTCAGTATACGGTTTTCTAGTTCTTCCTTACTCTGAATATTATTTCATGCTGGCAACAGCAGCTTTGTGAGGTAGATAGAGCCGAATGTTTATTATTTGAGTTTTAAAAGTGGCCCAAGATAGCACAGCAAATAGAGGGGAGAGCCGGTCATTTTAAGACAGACTCCAGGTATGATGACCTTTCCCTGTGCGTTCTAATAAACCACTAAAACACTTTACCAGAGCTTAGGAGTGGAAAATAAATAGGAGGTGCCCATCAGAAAAAGCAGTGGAATAATATAGATACGCCCAGACTCTTCTCTAAAATTGCATTCAAAATTTATAATTAATCAGCTCCCCCCTCCACTTTATTTAATATTGAAAGCTCCCCTGTTTAATATTGATAGGACCTAAGTTAGTTTTTTAAAAAGCTAATCACTTAAAAATGATCACTTCTAGATCAATATGTATGATTGCCTCTCCTTAAATTTATGTATTCATTCAACAAGCATTTAAGTGTCTACTCTAGGTACTGGGAGTGCCATTGTCAATAGACAGGTAGGGACCCTGCAGCAATCCTTATAGTCAAGACTGGGAACCCCCACGCGAAATGTCCTAGGAAATGTGTCAAGGCATACAGCTGTGGGAAAACTAAAATTCAAAGGTCTCTGTGCTCAGGGCCATCAGACCACATCCTTTTCTTAGGATGACAGAGAGAAAAGCTACCACTCCAAGCAATCATAAGTTTCTGGGATCTTGATTTATTTCTCAAATCCATTTTGTAGTAAGAAAAAAAATCACTGCAAGTTAAAATATCAACATTATGCCTGAGAGAAAATTTACAATTTTCTTCTTCAATCAACTGATATTGGAGAGGATAACAAGTCTTAAGAGGAGTGGGTGAAAAGAGACCATATTGCAATTTAATTCTAGGCAGGAAACTTCTGGGAAAAAAAAAAGCAGAATAGAGAATTATACAATGCTGGGCTGTCAGTCATGTTTACCATCCAACAAATAAATATCTACTGAGCACATTGGTAGGCACAAGACCTACTAAAATCAATCAAGATGAAGTCCTTGCCTGGCGGGGGTTCGCAGTCTGGGAGGGTAAGCAGATACCCAAGAAGATACTCGAATATCTGCTAACAGGATTTATGTTCAGCCAATACACATCTAGTTGGCCATGTTGGTTGGTAGAATATTGAAATCCTTCTGTATTGATTGAGAAAAAAGCCACTCCCGTAAACACCTAAGTGCCCCTTCACTCCAGTTCCTTTCTTGAGATACCCTCAAATCTCCTCAGATCCAGCAATTAAAGGTTTAATGTCAGGCTTAGCAGAGAGCCTTCAGTCCCTGTGCCTTTTGGGTTCCTAGCTATTTTTAGTAATACCTCATGCCAGCCATGTACTAAAAGAAGGCACATAGAAGGTGCTATAAGTGATGTGTTACGGGAGTGAACTATATTTTTAGATCATGCCCAGTAGAAACACAACAACGGAAATGTTTTACATTGTCAGGTAGGATATACAGGACCAATTCTGTACTCTTTTTTTGTGACAGCCCGGAACCTTTTATAAATTATACTTTACATATTTTATTGCTTTCATAATTGTATTAGTGAGGACTCTGGGTTGCAACTTGTAGAAACCCAGCTCAAACTGACCTATGCAAAAATCAAAAAACAAAGAAACCTAAAATTTAATGGTTCTTAGAACTGCAAAGTCCAGTCATGATAGCATCTTAGACTTTCCTAGATTCAAGAATTCAAAGTCATCAGAAGTTGAAGGTGGTGTGGAGTGTGTGCATGTGTGTGGGGACACATGCATTTTTCTCCACGTCCATCCTTCTGCAGCACTTTCCTGTATGGCTTCCTTGTGCACTCAGGCTTACAGCTTATTAGGACCAGTGTGAGCAGAGCTTTTCTGTCCCCATGAACACCTCCTATGAAAGGTCTGACCTGAGTCACATGCCTATCTGGAACCAGTCATTGAAGCCAGATAAGTAGAATATGATGATTAGCCAGGTCTGGGTCACACGCCCACCCCAGGAGTCAGGGGTTGGAAGTGCATTTCATCCACATTATGAGGTCTAAGAATGAGGAAGGATGTGTCCCCAAAGAAAAACCGAGCTACTGTCTCACGGGAAGGAGTACTAATGCTGCACAAATAGAACAAAAGATGTTTATTATAGTCACACAGTCAAAATCTCAAACTTAAAATTTTTTATATTTATTGTAAAAGTAAAGATGTCTATAATAGAAAATTTAGGAAATACCAGGGGTGCCTGGGTGGCTCAGTCAGTTGAGCACCCAACTTCAACTCAGATCACCATCTCATGGTTTATGGGTTCAAGTCCCGTATCGGGTTCTGTGCTGATGGCTCAGGGCCTGATGCCTACTTGAGATTCTGTATCTTCCTCTCTCTCTGCCCTTCCCCTGGTAATGCTCTGTCTGTCTGTCTGTCTCTCTCTCTCTGTCAAAAATAACTAAACATTAAAAATTTTTTTAAAAAAGGAAAATGTCAGAAATACCAAAGATTATTTAAAAAAATCACCCAATATATAATTACTGAAGACTTCATTTTGGTATGTTTCTTTTAAGTCTTGTTTCTCTGCTTATTATAAGATTTTTTTTCCTTTATGCAATTTAAGATTTTATAGTGTTTGCTAGTTTTCTATCCATCTTTTTTACTAATCATAACATAAACATTGTTCCAGATGATTAAAAATTCTTTGGAAACAGTGTATAATGACAGTATAATTTTAGTTGTGTTATCTACCATAATTCTGGGCGTTTCATTATTTCTTTATTTTTTCTTTCTCTTCTTTTTTCCTATCACAAATTACTTGGTGATGAGAATCTTGGTGAATAAAGCTTTTCTGCCTCTGACTATTTAAGAGGTCTCCTAGAGGTGGAATTACTACACAAGGGGTATAATCCTTTTTGAGATTCCTACTTAATAGTCCTTACTTTTCCAATAACTATTTGAATTTCTTTTTAATGTTTATTCAGTTTCAAGAGAGAGAACATGAGTGGGGGAGGGACAGAGACAGAGAGGGAAACACAGAATCTGAAGCAGGCTCCAGGCTCTGAGCTGTCAGCACAGAGCCCTACATGGGGCGCGAACTCGGGAACGGTGAGATCGTGACCTGAGCCAAAGTCGGACACTCAACCAACTGAGCCACCCTGGTGCCCCTCCAGTAACTATTTGAAAGTCTTTTGTCCATAAAGTGGAAGAAATGAATGTATGGTCCTTATTGGTCAACTCTATTCTAACAATAACCACCTCAGAGTTTATGAATATGAAAGAAAATAATACATACTTCGGTTCAGCTTTCATTCAGGATTTATTGAACACCCTCAATGTGCAAAATGTGCTACAGAGGCTCTAGGAATGCAAAGTTAGAGAAGACCCAGATGCGGCTCTCATGGGCCATGGAGAGAAGGAAGGGACACACACTGTAAAGGGGTCAAAGATTAACCCATTATACATGCTCTAAGGAAAGTATGCGCAGAGTGATGTTTGAACCCAGATGAGCACCAACCTCATATTGTACAGTGAGACTCCCCCGGAGAGGTAGCTCTTAAATTATTTTTTTTTTATGTTTAAATGTTTATTCATTATTGAGAGAGAGGGTGTGTGCATGAGCACGGGCATGCGTGGGGGAGGGGCAGAGACAGAGACCGAGAATCCCAAGCAGGCTCTGCACTGTCAATGCAGAGCCCGAAAGGGGCTGGAACCCGCGAACCATGAGATGATGACCTGAGCCGAAATCAAGAGTTGGTGGCTTAACCAACTGAGCCACCCAGGTGCCCCAGTAGCACTTAGATTCTGAGGCATGAGGAGAGGAAGACAAAGCAGAGAGGGGTAGAAACCACAGGTATGGAGGGGCCGGAGGCATGAAAGAGCACCCGGAATCTGAAGACCCCCACATCATGTGGCCCAGCACAGCTTGCTTAAGAGATAAACAAGACCCATCCATGCTGAGAAATGAGGAACATGAACTTCATCCTCTGAACGATAAAACAGTCATGAAGAGTCACTAAAGGACTTCAGGCTGGGGCCGGATGTGATAAGATTTGCATTTTGGAAAGATAATGGGAAAGCTCCATGAAGGATGAGTTGAAAGGGGCTAAAACTTGAGGCCTAAAGAAAATAGCACAGAGCCTGATGCGGAGATCCCTGGGATAAAGTGAGCTGAATCAAATTTGTGGAAGGGAGAATGTGAGAGGGGACGAACATGGGAGAAGGTAAGTTCGCGATAGACCCCATCACAGTACTGAGGAAAGCAAGTGCAGTTTCCGGCGTAAACTATAGTGCACATCCTTCAAGCAGGTTTGAATGTCAGGTGAAGGACTGGTGGTTGAGCATATTGAGTTCAAGGTGCTCATGGACTTCTTGAAAGCTAGAGATGCAGGCCTGGAGCTCAGACAGGACCAGGCTGTAGGGAGGTGGCTGCAGACAAGGACTAGATGAGCCCTCCCCCCAGACAGTGCACCCCACCAGGAAAGCGGAGGGCTGAGATCAGCACCTGGGTAACCACCCACATTTAAGGGACAGGCAGAAAAAGAGGATTCCACAAAGGAACCTGATAAGCAGGTCGGAAAGCCCAGCACAGAGACGGCAGAGGCAAAAGGAGATTTTCAGGAAAGTAGGAGTATTCAGTGGTAATCAGTCCCTTAGGGAGGTCAAGAGATAAGGACAGAAAAGTATCCAGTGGTGTTTGTGACCATAATAGGAACTGACAATGCCTAACCAGTTCTGAATTCTTTATAGACATTAAATCGCTTAATCTTCCCAGTAACTCTACCAGATAAGGTCTCTCAGTCTTCCCACTCTACAGTTCAGGAAGCTGAGGCACAAGGAAGTTAGATAACTTGCACCAAGATTTGAACCCGTGGTGGGCTGAGTCCATAGTCCCTGTGCTTGATCACTGTGATAACTCACTTCTCTAGTTAACCTAGAGGTGTTTGGTGACTAAACACATACTCACACTCACTCACACATGCACTCACAGACACACGGTTTGTGGGGCCAGAATCCACGCTGCAGTGGACGGAGCAATGCATTTAAAGTAAAGAGTGGAGGGGCGCCTGGGTGGCTCAGTCTTAAGTGTCTGACTTTGGCTCTGGTCATGATCTCAAGGTTCATGAGTTCAGGCCCCGCATCACACTCCGAGGTTCGTGAGTTGGGGCCCTGCGTCAGGCTCTGTGCTGACAGCTCTGGGATTCAGTGACTCCTTCTTTCTCTTTCACAGTCTGTGTCTCTCTTTCTCTCTCTCTCAAAAATAAACATTTTTTAAAAATAAATAGAATAAAGAGGCAGATCCAAGGATTTGTTGCTTGATAAGTCTTAAAGAAATGTAATGGTGGGGTGCCTGGGCGACTCAGTTGGTTAAGCCTAGGACTCCTGGTTTTGGCTCAGGTCATGATCTCAAGGTTCCTGACTTTGAGCCCCCATCTGGCTTTGCACTGACAGCAGGGAGCCTGCTTGGGATTCTCTCCCTCTCCCTCTCTTGCCCCCACGAGTGAGTGCAAGCCTGCACCCTCTCTCTCTCTCTCAAAATAAATAATCTTAAAAAAAAAAAAGAAAGAAATGTAATGGTATAAGAAAGAAGGAGATGGGGTGAGAAATATAGGGGAGACTGGGGGCCTGGAGTTGTTTTTAGTCTGAGAGGAAAGCACCAGAAGGGGAAGATATTGAAGATTCAGTTGGTCGGGGAGGATGATTGAAAAGCAGAGGGGGAAACAATTTAAAGCCAAGATGGAGGAACGAACATGAGAAAACAGAAGGGACACAGAAGGGACAAGCCTAGTGAGAAATGGGAGAAATGTGGGGCTCAATCTGACAACACTAGAGTCGTACACATATAAGACTCTCTCTATTTCTACACACACACACACACACACACACAGTAAAACCTTGGTTTTCGAGCATAATTTGTTCCAGAAACATGCTTGTAATCCAAAGCACTTGTATATCAAAGTGAATTTCCCCATAAGAAATAATGGAAACTCAGATGATTCGTTCCCCAACCCAAAAATATTGATATAAAAATGATTACAATACTGTAATATAATACAAAATAATCAAGAAAATACTAAATATAAAGAAAAATAAGCAAATTAGCCTGCACTTACCTTTGAAAACCTCCGTGGCTGGTGTGGGGGAGACAAGAGAGAGGAGGGTTATTGTGTGGGATGACATTCACTATCACTAATGGAATCACTGCTCTCTGTTGGCTCAATGGAATCTTTTTCTTTTCATGCAACTTTAACAAGGAACCTAGCCAATGACCTAGAATGAAGCAAAGCATTCCTAAGCTTACTCTTGTGTGGAAAAACAAAGGATTGTCCATAGGTGCTTTGAAGGGACCAAAAATATAGTAGCGCCGGTTGTGGGCACCTTCTAACATTCTGAGACATCCCTGATTACTACCAAATGCCGAGTATCTGTGCATGAGAGATGATCACCCACAATCCCACAGCAAGAGAGAGAGAGAGAGAGAGAGAGAACCATTGGCTCAGTTGTGATCATGTGACATTCGGCATCTCATACTACTGCAACACTCATTTATCAAGTTACAGTTTATTAGAAATGTTTGCTGGTCTTGCAGAAAGCTCATAGAACAAGTTACTCATGATCCAAGGTTTTACTGTATATATATTTATATAGCACCTAATACTTTATACATTTAATAAGTATATATGTATGTATATACATAATGTATAATATATATTATATGTACATGTATTACATGTATGTGTATAATATAGATGGCTATATATATATATAGTGCTTAAAATAGGACACCACAAGATTACTGTAATTATCAACAACCACCACAGAGAACTTCATATGCCTGGGCCACTGTACAAAAATAAAGAAATGAAAAACAACACGATAGGGCCTCTTATCTAAATCCATGCTACTTCCCAGAATTAGGGGTATTTCTAAACTTCAGAGTCCCGTTTGAGTTCCATAAATCCCCACAGCCCATGGTTCAGACATCTCTAAGTCATATATCTTTCATTGCTTTATAATAGGATTATTTGTAACCTTGTCATAGCCTCTCCACTAAATAATACATTCTTTTTTTTTTTAACCTTTATGCATTTTTGAGAGAGAGATAGCCTGCGAGTGGGGGAGGGGCAGAGAGAGAGGGAGACACAGAACCAGAAGCAGGCTCCAGGCTGACAGCTCAGAGCCTGATGCGGGGCTCAAACCCAGGAGCGGTTAGATCATGACCTGAGCCGAATCGGACACTTAACCGACTGAGCCACCCAGGCACCCCTAAATAATACATTCTTTAAGGAACTGCGCTGAAATTCCGCCATGGAGCTCACTGAAGGGCTTGCTTGGCCCAAAGCCATGGTGCTCACGGTAGACACTGCATGTCTGCAAAATGGAATTACTGACAAATTATGCGTGTGGGTGCTTTTCCCTGTGATTTTTATTTTATCAGAATTTGTTTTGGCTCCAAGAAATCCAACTTAAAAACAACTTATTATTGTCGACATAAATGTGTAAATCCAAATCTGTCTTAACCTCGTACAAAGTACCATGACCTTTTCACCTTTTTACATTTTCCTACGGCTCTGGTAAAGAAGTCCAGTTGCAGAGTAAGAAAAACTTGATTTAAGATTAAAAGTGTTAGGATAAATAAACATTAAAAAAATTTTTTTAAAAAAGAGAAAGATTAAAAGCATTAGGGGTACCTGGGTGGCTCAGTCAGGTAAGCATCAGACTTTTGCTTTCAGCTCAGGTCATGATCTCACAGGTTTCTGAATTTGAGCCCCAGGTTGGGCTCTGTGCTGAGAGCACCTGCTTGGGATTCTTTCCCTCTCTCTCTGCCCCTCCCCTGCTCATGCTCTTTCTCTCTTTCTCAAAAAAAAAAAAATAAATAAATAAAAATAAAAATGGGGCGTCTGGGAGGTTCAGTTGGTTAAGCATCAGACGTCAGCTCAGGTCATGATCTCACAGTTCATGGGTTCGAGCCCAATATCGGGCTCTGTGCTGGAGCCTGTGTCAGATTCTGTGTCTCCCTCTCTAACTGCCCCTCACCGGCTCGCACTCTGTCTCTCTCTGTCTCTCAAATAAAAAAAAAATAATAATAAAAATAAATAAATAAAGATTAAAAGTATTAAATGGTTTAATTAATACAAGGAGCAAAAAATGTATTTGACACACAGTACATATAAATCAATTCTCTTGATGGGTAAAGGAGGGGGAAACAGATTTTTTTTAACCTATTTGCAACTCCTAAAATTTGCAACTAAATGATCTCATAGGGACCCACCCCTCGTTTTTGATTGATAGAAACTATTTCCATAATTGAAAGGATAACAACAGGAACATGGCCCCAGACTGTAGCATAAACCATTCCCAGGGACAGAACGAAGTTGCTGTGGTCATAGCTTGTCCACAGGCCTCTAGGGGTTAAGGTGACTGTGGAGACCAGGGTATACATACGCAGGGCAGGGTGGGGATGGCAGGTGCACTGGATGGGGCGGGGGGGTGGGAGGGAGACAAGGAGGTGAATAAGAGAAGGTTGACTTCAAACTATATGTTCTTTAAAACATGCCTGATGTTCTGATTTAGGTATAAGTGGGGTGATTGTATAATTTATCATTTGAACTGAGCCAGTTTGGAGAGTGGGAGGGGACAACAGGCACAAACCAAGCAATCCGGGATGAATGGTTATTCTGACCATAGGGATTACGGCAATCTCTTTGCTGCCATGCCACTCCAGCCAGGAATCAGATCTTTTGTACACCTTAGGTCCTTTAGGGAAGATATGTCTTGGAGATATGGCTGCAGGGATGAAGTCCTTATGACCTCAGCTTGGATGAGGGTGCGAACAGAGAGAGAAGTAGAGAGAGAGAAAGAGAGAGGGAGAGAGAGAGTGTGAGTGCAAAACACTCATACATTACTTGTAATTGACAATTAAGGTCAATTAATTTTAATTGACTTGCACATTAAAAAAATCCTGGCCAAAATCATCCTCATCATCATCATCCACAATAATTATTATTATGTATTATTATTCATGGCATAATCACTGAACTATCCATCCTTCTACTACAAAGTGCCTTTAAGACTTAATGGGTTGTAACCATTTTGGGATATTATAATAATATCTAGTGTTTAGTGCATAATTATGATGTTTCATGTGCTGATGTAAGTATTTGCCTGTGCTATTGCATTTCTTCTCCAAACAATGCTTTGAGGTCAGTCTATTATCAGCCCCATCTAACAGGTAAGGATAGGAGGTCTTCGATAGGCCATGTGCCTTACCTGGTGCATGGGTGCTGTAGGTGGGCTTAGGCCGAGGCAGCCAGTGAGCAAACCCTATCCTGTCCTGCTTTTCTTGGCACCATGGTGCACATTTGTTGCACCTTAATAGGTTTTCAGATTCATTCTTGACTATTCAGAACCAAAGGGAAGGGATTTCTTTTTTTTTTCTTTTTTTAACGTTCATTTATTTTTGAGACAGAGAGACACAGAGCGTGAGCGGGGGAGGGTCAGACAGAGAGGGAGACACAGAATCAGAAGCAGGCTCCAGGCTCTGAGCTGTCAGCACAGAGCCTGACGCGGGGCTCGAACCCACGAACTGTGAGATCATGACCTGAGCTGAAGTCGGCTGCTTAACCGACTGAGCCATCCAGGTGCCCCGGGAAGGGATTTCTTAAACCATCCCTGTGTCCTCCACAGTGTCTCCCACTGGTTAACAAGTTCAGCTTGGAGCACCTGGGTAGATCAGTCAGGTAAGCATCTGACTCTTGATTTTGGCTCAAGTCATGGTCTTACGGTTCCGTAAGTTCGAGCCCTACTCTGGGCTCCACGCTGATGGAGCAGAGCCTGCTTGGGATTCCTCTCTCTCCCTCTCTCTCTGCCCCACACCCTGCTGTCTCTCTCAAAATAAATAAACTTTAGAAGAAAAAAGTTCAAAGCTTGCTTGTTGCAAACCAACTATTAAGTGTGTGGTAAAGGGAGTAATTTGAACACTGCCAAGCTATTTGATGACATTAAGCAATAGTGTTATTTTTGAGATGTAATGATAATATTGTGCTGCTATTAAAAAGAGAGTCCTTACAGTTTAGATTTATACTGAGTATGATACCTCAAAGTCCCTTCAAACTTATCCAGAGGGGGTTGAAAAGTGGGGAGTGGGCAGGAATATAGATAATGATTGATTGGGCAAGTGTTGATTGTTATGGAAGCTGGAAGGTGGGACAAGGGGTTCCCCTATATTGTTGTTGAAGTTTAACCTTATCCACGATAAACAGTTTTTTGCAGTATTTAAGCCAATGGGAAAGCATGGGAATGACTGAGGGAAGTAGGCAAAATCTATGCCCCCTCATGCTCATTAGCTCAAACTTTGCCCAACTCCCTTAAATGCTCTGGGACTATGTCTTCGTCTCTTGAAAGGAAAGGTTTGCCCTTGACAATTTTTTTAAATTTTTTAAGTTTATTTATTTTGAGAGAGAGAGAGAGAGAGAGAGAGAGAGAGAGAGAGAAAAGCATGAGTGGGGGAGGGACAGAGAGAAAGGGAAAAAGAGAATCCCAAGCAGGCTCTGCACTGTCAGTGCAGAGTCTGCCATGAGGGATCAAACTCATGAACCATGAGATCATGACCTGAGCCAAAATCAAGAGTTGGATGCTTAACTGACTGAGCCACCCAGGCACCCCATGCCCTTGACAATTTCTGAAATCCTGTCCAGCTCCAAAATTTTTATGATTCTCTGATTTGGGGACAATAGTGGAAGGAAAAAATGTCACCCACTTCTTGCCCTGGTGGCCAAGCAGAGATGCCCAAACCATTCATTTGTCTTTAACCTTCAAGCATAGTATCTCTTGCTTCCATTCCTCTTCCTCCCTAGCTGTGTGACTTTGGGGAAGTCACTGAACCTATGCACCTCAGTTTCCTCACCTATACAATGGGGTAAGGATAGGGTCACCCCCTAGGGCTGCAGTGACAATTACATGAGTTAATATATGGAAAGCAGTGCCCAGTATACAGTAAGCACCCAACAAATGATAATATTTTTTATTATTTTAATTTTATAGCTATTAAAACCAATTGTGGTCCAGCAAGGAGAAATGAGTTAGTCAGTCTATCAGTCTTAATAAACAATGGAGCAGACATTTGAAGGCAAGTTTTCTGACCATAAATCCAATGCTACTTCCACTTTTCAAATTGCCATCTGAGGGCATTATTATGAAAAATAGCAATTATGAAAAATTATACTAAACAACAATCTGGGAGGATCAGGTACTATCCGAAGACTCCAGCAGTCATCAGAAACTAAGTTAACATTTATTGTTAACACAAAAACTTAGTCTGAGTTGCAGACTACGGCCTCTGTGTCTTGGAGCCAGCCAGCCTCTTCTCCCAGACAGCCTGGAGCCCGGCACAGGGCAGTCAGAGAGGCTGGGTGGCTGAGAGGTAAATTACCCGAAGCAGCAGGAGTCAGGCAGCACAGTAAAGGGGATGCGGGGGGGGGGCTTTTGTTTGCCTCCCCAAAATCGTCTTCACCATGTATGCTGGGCCCCTTGGAAAGAAATGGGCCTTCTGGGCAGGCTGACCTGAGGTGACCAGTGTATTTTCCAAATGCTAGCATATTCCGAGTAATGTTTCTAGCAGCTCTGACCATCGTCAGACTCTCCACTTCTCTGCAGCATTAATTTATCTTCTCAAGATGATTTTCTTAATAACGCTTTTAGAAATGTTACGTGCCCAAAAATTCAAGGCGATCTCTATGTGTGCACATCGAGTGTAAAGATCTATTGTTTAAGAGGAAGTCACGGAATAGTATGTGTAGGATGACACAAAGCATTAAATGTTAGGTGGAAACATACAAAGATGCTGCAAATTTCACCATTTTTGAGCCATAAAACCAGCAATTTTACATGGTTTATGTATAATACATATAACTGTATCTCTTCAAGGATACACACCAAACCATGGCAAGGAGGGTGGATTTGGGGAAGAGGGAGGGTAAGTAGGGGCATTCACTCCTTTGTCCCTTTCCTTTCTGTGCTGTTGGAACTTTTCTTCAACTGTGCTCATGTATTGCTTTTATAATTTAAAAATGAAAGAAAAAGGGGTGCCTGGTGGCTCAGTCAGTTAAGCATCTGACTTTGGCTCAGGTCACGATCTCACAGTTTGTGAGTTCGAGCCCCGTATTGGGCTTGCTGCTGTCAGCACAGAGCCCACTTCACATCCTCTATCCCCCTCTCTCTCTGACCCTTCCCTGCTGATGCTCTCTCTCTCTCTCAAAAATCAATAAATGTAAAACAATAAAATAATACAATTTAAAAAGATAAAAACGGAAGAATAAGGTGGGGGTTTTTGGCCACGTTTAGCTATGTCAAACATTTTCTGGAATGAATTTACGAATTAATAAATATTTATTATGTCAGATTAAACATTCCTATTCTCAAATAGTTTTGCATTCTGCATAGATCAGGGCTATATACACTTCAGCTGTCACAAACTTCCAGTTTCCCCGCCTCAACTGAACTTTGTATTTTTCTCAGTGGTGTGACTTTATTTAGGAGGAGAGGGTAGTGGGGATAGTTTTCTTTTCATGTGTTTTTAAATGGAGGCAACATTTCTAACCCCTGAAGACTGAGTTAGGGGCCCCACCCCGTGCTGTAATCGGTGACACGTCTGTGTCTCCACACGTCTCACTCTCTGTGAATACCTGCTGTGTCTCTGTGTGTTCCCCTCCCTGCTGTCACCACCATAGGCAACAGAAACACAACCACCACATCTGCTCACGAGCCCTCCCTCGGGTACAGTGCTCGGCCCGTGGGGGGGTGGGGCTCATCAACATTCGTTGAATGGATGAAAGCCTGCCTGCATCAGGGGGATAAACTCCTTTCATAAACTGTTCATTTGTATCTCAAAGAAAATCCATGCCACAGTTATAGCAATGGCAGAGCAGAGCTTTAAAGAATTACTCATGTAATGGTTCAAGGGCAAAGAGCTAAAAGCAAGTCAGAAACTTCTTCATGTTTTGTTCAAAGCCCACTAACACTTCAACATGTATTAAATGTTAATAAGCAGCTATCTGGGTCAGTGGGTTAAGTAATAGCGGTGCTGGAAGGCGAGAGGTGAAGAAATATATGGAAATTACTTTCGGGGACAGCACCAGAGCACAACTCATATAATAGCATGCTAGTGGCTTAACCGTATTATCTTGTTCCCTTTCCTCATACGGCAGGCCTCCTCGGTAAAGTGACAACGTTCTCTTTACCCAAGCATCTGATAAAATCTGGAAAATATCAGGGAGGATCCAAGGGTTCCGTCACCTTCTTCTCCTTAGTGACAGAAAAAAAAAAAAGAAAATCACTGCATTTAACAAAACTGTCAGGAGCTGATTATATAGTTTGTAGCCCATCCTTCCCTACTCCTTGCATTTGACTGTTTTTCTGCACATTCTCACGGAGGCCAAAGAAAGAAACAAAGAGAGGTTGCAAGCCAAAGTTGCTGCTCCTTAAAAAAAAAAAAATGAAATGATAATAATAATAGAGAATGTCTTTTGAGCACTTGCTAGGCATCAAGTACTTTACCAAGACCATTGGCTGAGGGGGGAGGGTGGTTTTGCCCAACAGTGAACATTTGGCAACACCTGGAGATAATCACAGTCACAACTGAGGGAGAGGGGAGCAAGAGAAGTCATACTGGCAGTTGGTGGAGGTCAGGGCTGCTGTTAAACATCTTACACTGCACAGGACTACCTTCCCAAGACAAAGAGTGATCCAGCTCAAACTATCGCTAGTGCTATGGTTAATAAACTGCTTTAGATGAATTATCTCCTGTAACATTCATAACAGCCCTAGGACAAGATCGTCTCCATTTTACAGATGAGGAAACTGAGGCATGGAAAGGTTAGGTAGCTCTTTCTAGCCACACAGCTTGTAAGCAGCAGAGCGACTGTTCAGCCCAAGACTGTCTGGCTCTGGATGTCCTCACCTTGACACTGTGCATTGGTGGGAAAGAAGCAATTGATGTTGGATTCACTGTGGACTTTATGATTCCATACCAGAGAATTGCTACCATAACCCCACGTGTCCATCACTGACACTCTTTAGGAACTCCAAGGCTCCACATCTTCTCTGGGCCCCCAATGTGAACTCTGTGAGTACACTTACTCTCTTTACCATCTTTCAACTAAAACATTCTGAGAATGTATTAATTTTTATTAAGATAATGAGTTATAATGAGTAGTAATGCTAGTTAATAAAAACATGAAGGAAGCACATAGTTCTCTAAAATAATAGAAGTACTAGCAAAATAATGAAATATTAAATTCAGGGGTGCCTGGGTGGCTCAGTCAGTTGAGCATCCGACTCTTGATTTCAGCTCAGGTCATGATCTCACAGTTCGTGGGTTAGAGCCCCAACGTAGGGCTCTGTGCTGACAGCACAGAGCCTGCTTGGGATTCTCTCTCTCTCTCTCTCTCTCTCTCTCTCTCTGCCCCTCCCATGTGCTTTGTCTCTCAAAATAAATAAATAAACTTAAAAAAAAGAAATATTAAATTCAACCTTTCCTCATTCCATGGAATTCTTCTTCAGCCATGCATATCCATGGGCAGAATGTTTCCCAAGTTATGTGAAATTCATGAAACAGCCTTATAGTCCTTATCCACTGTCATTTTCCATATTTTACACGAATGAACATTAAAGTATGTCTCTACTAGCCAGGCAATAATACCAGACCCAGCAATAAGATATTTCACACGGTTGTAATTGTATTTTATATGTGAGGGCTCCCTTTTCTTTTCAAAGCCCCCAAAGGCCTGTCCTTGGTAGACTCCACTGGAAATCATCCATTTTCCATGAGGCCGAAACAGGTTCCATATATAATGGACCAATATAAAACATGTTAGAAATATTAGTATGTGTGTTATGTTTTTCCCCTTCTCAGCGGGCTATGCTTCTTTTTCGTTTCTACTTCTTGTCATAATCAGATTTCTTGTTTATTGGCTTATTACCTCACTTGATTTGATAGTTTCCATCCCGTACACCTCTCCGCTCTCTGTAGTAAAAAAGAACAGGGACATTGAGGGTCATTCAGACCCCCAAACTGTATCTGAAACGTGACCGTCCCTGCTTCAATGCCCAGACTTGGCTGTACTCCTCCAGAGATACCACAAAACTGCGTAGAACGTGGTGAAGGGGAGAAGAGGAGGAAGAGGTAAAAGTTAAATCATGGAGAAGAAGGGGATGACTTTAAATAACTGAACTCTAGGTATTTTTTTCACATATACTACTTTTTAATGACAGATTACATTGGAAACAAAATAATACATATATACTTGAACAAAATAATTCCATATGCTAGGAGGACTGTTACTCAAATATAACATTAAATTGATATTAAACCACACCACAGAACAAATATAAATTAATAAATGTTTTCTCTTTTAGATTTAAGGCAGAAGATAAAAATGAGCCCAACTCAGCCCCCTCAAAATAACTGTGACTCTTCCTGCCCCATACTCCCACCCCTCAAATCCATGCTGCGCACTGCAGAGGGAGTTATTTTTCTAAAAGGAAACTACGATCCCTCCCAATGCCCGTCTCAGAAAGCTTCAGTGGCTGTCACCGTTCCCGAAAAATCAGGTTCCAAGGCCTCAGCATGGCCATCTCCATCTGGCATTTGAGCCTTATTTCTGGCCAATTCTCACTTCTTTTTATCTCTCTCATCATTCAGGAAGCTTCCCCTCCAGTCATGGCAGACCACCCAGGGGTCCCCAGACACGTGTTCCTATTGGCAGGACCTTTGCCTAAATGGTCCTTGTCCCTTCACCACACAACTCAACCCATCCTCCTAGGCCCAACCTAAATGATGCCCTCCTCCCTTTCCCATAGCCTGTTGCTCCTTTCTCAAGAACAGAATCCTTTAAAACAGCCAACACGTATTTTCCTCACTTGCATAGCTACCTGTAACATACCATGGCTTCCCGGTTCCAATGAGAGTCATCTCTTGCAACCTAGAATCATGTGCATCATGGGGGGGTGGCAAGAAATGTTTGATTTGAATGGAGTCAAGTGACCATAGGCAGTATGCTTTTTGGACTCATTTGCCTTGGCAAGCTGAGAATGAGATCTACACCGGCCACTCTCTCTTTCTTCTTCTTCTTCTTCTCCTTCTTCTTCTTCTTCTTCTTCTTCTTCTTCTTCTTCTTCTTCTTCTTCTTCTTCTCCTTCTTCTTCTTTTAAAGTTTATTTATTAAGAGAGAGAGAGAGAGAGAGAGAACAAGTGAGGAAAGGGCAGAGAGGGAGGGACAGGAAGGATCCCAAGCAGGCTCCGCACTGTCAGCACAGGGGCCTGAACTCACCAACCGTGAGATGATGACCTGAACGGCAACCAAGAGCCTGATGCTTAACTGGGCCACCCAGGCACCCCTACACTGGCCATTCCTCACATTTGGTGTATTTTGAAAGGATTTAGGTGGAAGTGGTGGGAAAGCCATATCCCGGATAAGTCAGTCCCTCTAATCACCATGAGATCTGACTAATTCATAATCAGGTTTCTTTCAGTTCGAAGGCCTCTGCTGAGAGCCCCAATCCCGGCTGCCCACCTTTAGGCTGAAGATGCTTCTGTGAAACCTAAAAGAATTTTTCCCATTTGTGTTTTCCCAGAAAATCCACTTCCTTTCAGTAATTCCAGCCTCACAGTAATTATTATATTGATACAAGGATTTTGGACTCAGTGACATACAATTTTCATTATAATTTGCAAAAACCTGGCAATTTAGCAATGCCTTTACTCTTGCTGGAACTGTACATCACCAGGAATACAAACATTTGGCCTAAATTAAGGCCCACTTGGGTATATTGTACTTAGGAATTTGTAAACACAGAAATTTTAGTCCTTTGGATCCTTTCTGGAGAAGTAGCCACCACAGTCCTCCAAGGGTCCTACTCCCTTGCTTCTTCCTTAAAGACTCCCTACACCCCGAAACTGGAATCGCAGAAAGTGCTCTCCTGACTCAAAAATTAGGGGGGGAGGAGCAGCTGCTGAGGCCTTACATTGTAGGCCTGCATAAAGGATCCATCCCTACAATGTAATCTAGAGAATCAAAGGATGTTAGTGTGGAAAATGACCTTTGCAAGAGCCAATTGTGAGACCACCACTGGGTCCCAAGCAGAGACATTGATATATGAGCAGGCTGGTAGGTAGGAAACATGGCTACTGTTGGAATACAAGAGCTGGTGGCCCTTTTAAAAGGAACAAGCCCGGGGTACCTGGGTGGCTCAGTCGGTTAAGTATTCAACTTTGGCTCAGGTCATGATCTCACGGTTCTTGGGTTCAAGCCCCACATCGGGCTCTGTGCTGTCAGCACAGAGCCTGCTTCAGATCTTTGATCTCCTTCTCCCTCTGCCCCTACCCTGCTCTCATTCTCTCTCTCTTTCAAAAATAAACATTAAAAAAATTAATAAAAGGAACAAACCCTATTTTCCCAGGTGACAGTTGTTGGGTAAGAATGAAGTGTACCCATTGATGCCCAGCTTTTACAATTTTCCAAGAGAAGCTGAAAATTTAGATGTGGAGGGAAATCTCCCTATTGGGAAACTAACTGAAATTTATTTTCAAACATCACGTACATCAGAGTGAAATCAGTCTGCAGGCTAGATGTGGCCTGAGGCCTCCGGATGACAGCCCTCATCTTAGAGACCATTTAGCCCACCTCCCTCATTTTACCTCATTTACTGAGCCCGGGTGGCTCAGTTGGTTAAGCATCCAACGGTAATGCTACAAGAGAGAGAAATTTTACACGGCTGGTGGGGAACAAAAAGATGACCGGACCCCCAGCCCTCTGATTGCCAATCCCCCTACATCATTCACCTCTGTTCAGTCTCTTGAATCTGAGACAACTGCAATGTAAGGATCAAATCAGCCTGGAGGCTTCTTGCATGGTTCAGAACATGGTTCACAACTCACTCAGTTTGAAAGACAACAGGATGACAGATCAATTTCGGGCCCCTCTCTTATCTCTCAAATCTTCTGGAACTAGACCAGCCCTTCCCTAACGTGGCTGACCATCAGATAGACCCAGGGAATCTTCAGAATGATAGATCTGTAGGTTCCTAGAACTGAGCAATCCAAACCTCTGGGGACACGCATATTTTTAATAAGTTCCATCAGTGATTTTCAGTGAGTCTAAAGCTTGGCCACATGAGGAGAGGTGTCAACTGCGGACCAGACCAGGAATTCCAGATTAATCCCATTCTGAGCCTGTGGTCCTTGAGCCTGGAGCAGTGTGACTCTTCCTGTGAGTGACCACACGCTCATTTCTTCCAGGTTTTGAAAAGTATTCTTTTGGGGCACCCAGGTGGCTCAGTTGGTTAAGCATCCGACTTTGCCTCAGGTCATAACCTCATGGTTTGTGGGTTGGAGCCCCACATGGGGCTCTGTGCTGACAGCTTAGAGCCTGGAGCCTGCTTCAGATTCTGTGTCTCCCTCTCTCTACCCCTTACCCAGCTCATGCGCTGTCTGTCTGTCTGTCTCTCTCTCAAAAAATGAATAAACATCAAAAAATTTTTTTTAATTTAAAAAGACAAATAAAACACAAAAAAGCATTCTTTCCAATTTCTTAGATTCTTGTGTCTTACCCTTTTAAGAAGAAAAAGAAAAGCTAGTTCAGTTGTGGTAAAACTTTCGGTTTTACCCAGTGCTGCTGGGTGCAAGATATTTTTATTCCAGCGTGAACCTCAACAGCTGTGATGATCTACTTAATTAAATCATGAATGATAGATTCCTCATAAATTATACTTCCACATTTTATAATTTTAATAGTTCTTTTTTTAACTATAATCTGTAAACATTTAAGTGGAAGCTATGAATTAGATTTCAAAATAGATCAGTAATTTTAGATGGCAACATCCATTTTCATAGCATTCCAGTTTATTTTAAGGGACAATTAGTAGCACTTATAAAAATCTATCTAATTGCTAGACTAAATCAAACTCCATGGTGGTTGGATGTTTTTGCCCTCATCAGGCCTATTATTTTTTCCCAGAGTGACCAAAACAATAAGGGAATCTAGGCAAAAAATTAAATTCCAAAGACAAAATGCTTATAATAAACTTAATTATCACTTGGAACATCAACCCAGATTGACTTAGGCCAGTAACTCATGTCTAGGTCTCATAAATCATGTGCTGTTTTGGCCTTATTGCTGGCACTGCCCAAGTGTTCCCTGGTGAAGTGTAACTTGAACCTCTTTATAGCAAGTTCAAACAGTTGCTTATATTGAATGGGGGCCTCACTGGTTTTCAAATGCCCAGAGAACACTCAGATTTCATTGGTGAGGTTAGGGTGATGTCGGTGCTCTGCGGCTGCTAACTCATCATCAATTGATAAAACATGCACTTTGACTTGTCTTCTCCAGGGACCAGCTGGCTGTGTGGCAACTGTCAATGCCTAAGGCCCAGTAACAGATTTAAATCATGCCTATAGTTGTTTCCTCCTTTCTTTGGAAGTTGGGGGCGTGATGTCCTCGAATAATTTTTATGAGGTGAGTTAACTTGGTCCTAAGATAAAGGAATCAGTTTAGCTTCTTACTCCATGCACAGAATTTAACAACATAGAAGATCTCAAGGGAAAATCATTTCTATTCCAGCCACTACCTACGCTACCACTTACAGAGAGCTTTGAACGGATCTCGGAAGGACTAATCAGGCCTTAACTCCATCTCAATCTTCAATAGCCCCTAAGTTGGTTCTTCGTTTCTGGTGGGTTTTTCTGATGAAACCCTATATTTACCTACTTTACAAATCCCCCACTATTATTTTCAGGATAATTGTAATGGGGCAGGATGCTTGCATCAACACAAACTGGTAGAAAAAGCAAACAGAGAGGATGTGTACCTCCAAAAGGGACAGATGTTATCCAGGCTCAGCCCATCAGGCCATGTGGCAAAGAGGCCCCTGTGTGGCTAGATCTTCTGGTTTTTCCAGAAAAGTTGACATCAGGGTACTGATATGAAATCCAAGTTTTAAAACATAGGCAACTGATTTAAAACAATTTAAAATACTATCCAAGTCAAAGACTCCACTTCTATAAGACGCCTCTAGCTAATGTATTGCCAGTTTGCAAATTCGCTGTTATAAGAACCATTGCTCTGCGGATTTATCGTCTTAATGCTAAATCAGTTTAGAAATTTCAGCCTGGATGGCTCGTAGGTAACAGCAGTACGTACATAATGCCTACTATTCGCGCCAAACACTGTTAAACATACAAGCAGTGGCAAAACAGATAAAATGAAGCTTACATTCTAGCATACTGTTCATCTTCATGAAATTCATAAAGGACAAGACAATGAAACATCAGAAATCAAACAACAGAGACAGTCTCAGTGAAATTTAGAACTAGGTGACTTTACCAGACTTTAGCATGTCATATAGAGTTCAATAAGAGTAAATTCTAAAAGCAAACTACTTCATGGAAAATGCAGCCATGTTTAAAACCCCCTAACAGAATAAGGTACCTCTTCATCTGACAGGTATCTGTGGAATCCATACTTTGTGCCAAGCGCCTTGCTGAACAGAAAGGGTGCGAATAATAAGTAAAAATAATGACAAATCATGATAAATGCTATGATAAAATAGAGACCAATGACCAGAGTGAGAAGCCTTGTTTAGAGAAGATAGTCAGAGAATTTCTGGCTGAGGAAGTGACATTTAAGGTGAGGTCTGAAGAATGACAAGAGAAAATCACTTGAAAGGAGAGGATAGGGTGAAGATTTCTAACTAGAGGAACAGCTTGTGCAAAGGTCCTGAGGCTTGAAAGAGCTTACTCAAAGAATTGAAGTCTAGTGAGGCTAGCAGATAGTGGGTTGAACCTGGACAAAAAAGCAGGGCCATGTATCCTCAATAAGAATTTTGCTTTTACTCTAAGTGCAAGGAAAATTACCATCAGTTTCAGTTGGGGGAGTGACATGATCTGATTTACACTTTTTGAAAATCACCATGGCCATTGTGTATGCAAAAAACACAGGAGTTGGGCAAACACTGATATGGGGAGATCAATTAGGAGGCCATTGTAAGTAGTAGTCTCAGAGATAACGGTTGAGTGGCCCTAAGATAGTGTCACTGGAGACAGAAGGACACAGATTTCAGATACATTTGGTTTAGGGGGTTTTCCCTTAAGTCCCATGACTCTCTCTGTTTGTCTATCCTTATTTTTTTCTAAGAAACAAAAACACGAGCTTAAAGTCAACTATGCTTTCTGATATGAAAAGTCAGTGCAGGAAATGTTAGGTCCATTCTGACCTAGTAATGACATCTCTGTGAACTGACTTTCACGGACTTTAAGTCCACAAAGATAAAAATCAAGGGCACGATCCTCTCTAAATATCTCCCTTAAAGTCAAAAACTTGGGTCATTAGGAGTTCTTGGGATTCTGAAAGATATAAACCGCCTGATTGCCCCTCTTATCAAAATATTTTATGTGTTTGTTTTATTGTTTGTTTAAAATAAATCTGACACCATAATTGCAGAAGAAACTTTACTGCGACGGTTAACCAAACAAAACGAGTGGGGAGTTACGTGGAGAAAGTTTAAATGAGTCCATCAAACTGGCTCACACTGTGACTTGGGATTCCCATGACTCAGTTTTTTACTCCATGTGGTAAGAACTCAGTGAAGCCAGGCTGGCCCAGGATTCCCAGCAAGGTGGGCTTGAAAATCAAGCACATTTGAAAAGATAAATCCAAGTAAATATCTGGTGTTGTTTTCAACTTGATAAGAGGAAGAGGCAAGGAGAGAAGCAGGGGGAGGATGGCAGGTGCTCTCAGCCTGGAGCCCGGGGCCTCTGCATGGGAATGTTCTCCTAAACCCACGCTCTCTGCCTCCAAACCCCACTTCTTCCTGGTCATCCCCATCTTCTGCAACCCTTCCCAGCATGGGTTTCAACTGGGAAAAAAGAACATGGGGAATATCTGGGATGCCCGGGTGGCTCAGTCTGTTAAGCGTCCAACTCTTGATTTTGGCTCAGGTCATGATCTCATAGTTCATGAGTTCGAGCCCTGCATCAGGCTCAGTACTGACAGTGGGGAACCTGTTTGGAGTTCTCTATCTGCTGTTCTGTCTGCCCCTCCCCCACTCATGCTCATGCTTTCTCTCTCTCTGTCTCTCTCTTCAAAATAAATAAATAAACTTAAAAAATTAAAAAAAGAAAACTGGGGAGTATCTAATGGAACAGAACATGGCAGATTTATTTGGGTTGAGGTGTTTGAAATTCCTCAAGTTTTTAACTTCCCAGGTGAAAAAAGAATTAAGAAAAGTTTATAAACGCATAAAGAGTGCAGCCTATCTCACCATACCTTACGTTACCCTGCAGGGAGACCCACGATTCTCCAAAAACACCACGTGCTTTAGCGGATCTCTGGAGTCATTTGTCCTAAACCTCTTTTCTCCAGCCAATCCCACCTCCGACTAAAGAAGACACCACCAGCCTCTCTGACCATCCTGTTAACAACTGTAAACAATCCAACACTTAATCCTGGGAATCCAGGCTCGTCCAGGGCTAACCTCGTAACAGATGAATCAGTTTGTAGTCAACTTCAGGAATTCAATATGTATGATCCTCGGTGTTTTAAATCCTGGGGAACCTTTAAGGTCTGAATCAAGGCTTCTTTCTGCAGTGTTGCCTCTGTGGACATGCTGTGGCTTAAGGATGAGAACAGCAAAGACATATCATGCCTATGGTGTCAGGCAGCTTCCTGAGAGCTTTACTCAAACTACCTCTTTTAGTTCTTACAATGGCCCTGCAAAGCCAAACAGCTGGTTAGTGGTGCTCACTTAAGCAGCAAGCCTGCAGGTGTCTGCCTTTAACGCTCCTCCTCCTGCCCTCCAACCCCAATCCTGCCCCCACGCTGGCTTTCCTGACATGTGTATTAAGTCGTGATGAGTATTCTTATAGGATTCTTCCCTTTCTTTTCCAGCTCACACCTTACACATTTGGGTTTGCATCAAAGGGACAATGTAGGAAGGGGATCGTGAGAATAGTATTAACCATAACATCTAACACGTAGGGGACCCATCAGATATGCTAAGAATTCTGCATTTACTATCCATTTAATCCTTGCAACAATTCTTGGGGATCAATACTATTACCCCCAATTGAGAGATGAGGGAGCTGAAGCACTGAGAGGTTAAGTAACATCTCAAAAATCACAGGACAACGAGGAAGCAGAGCCCAGGTTGGGAGCACAAGCTGTCAGCCTCTTAGCCTGCGAGCTACATGCCCCTCAGTGTTACCTCTGTGGTGTGGACATGCTAGGGCTCATCATTCTCTGGTCTTTTTCCTCTCTGGTCTTCACTCAATAAGACAAGAGGGTTAGCTGTTGTAGGGGATGCCATGATGTACTCCCCGGGTCCCGGGTGCAGGGTTTGGATTTGTCCTCCCAGTTGCTGGACCGGTTGGTGGCTACCAATATCTCTCCAGGGTTGCCTCGGTGGGAGAGAGCCACCTAAGCTAATGTTGTGCCCCTCCCCAGGCAACCCATATACAAGGATGTAAAGATATGAAAGTTCGGCCCCCTCATCCTACCTTGAGTCAACAGTGAGTCCCCCACTGTCGAGGACTTTGCTGCATCTGCAATCACAGCCCACCTCCTCCTAATCCTGCTTCCCGCCCCCCAGGTGTTGATCCTAAGACGGCTCCCCAATGGACTTCCTGCACTCAAATCTCAAAGTCTGTTTTCCCAGGAATCCAACCCGTGATGGCCACCAAGTGTCCCAACCCCTTCCTCCAACCGTTACCCCATAATGTCTGTCCAGTGTTTGCTGAGAAGGGGGAGGGAGCGAGGCCACCTGTGTCCTCAGGCCATGCAGGGCACAATAGAGGACATTGTTAGCCCTTGGTCCAGAAGGTCGGTCGGGCGCTCCTACACCAGGCCCTACTCAGGGTGAAGGTGAGGACCCGGGACTGAGGAGGGCACACTCCTATCATGACTTTTCTAGCGGAGCCCTACTGTATTTCCCCCTTGGAAGCCAGTAGGTCTCCTCTGATCTGGGGACACTTGGTTTGCTGCTTTTCACCATGTTCCCCTCCCTCTCTCTGGGATCAGTGTCAAGCTCTCTGAGAAGCCGAAAGCAACTCGAAAGGAAAAACAGGGCAGATATGACATCTTCATCCCTCTTGAAGATCAGAGCGTTTCATGGTGGCTAAGAGTTAATTAAGTATTGACTTTCTTAGGTTTGGGGTGAAGCTGGGAAGAGAAGCAATCGTGGCCTGATGGAAGGGCAAGGAACATTTATGGAGTCTCTGCTCAGTGTCAGTCTGATCTCTGTTTTATCAAGGAGAAAAGGAAGGCACTTACTCAGGCTCTGCTGAAACGTGGCAGAGGCAGATGCAAGCCCACATCGGTTTCATTCCAAGTGCTCCGGCTTCCGATTTACGGGCTGCCCTAGCTATGAGACTTGCACTTTAAAAATGATACAATTGTAATTTCTTGTCCTTTTCCACTATATCCCCAAATTCACAAAACACAAATGCCAGTGTATATATATATTTAAAAACCATATGCCCTCCTCCTTGTACAGGTGACTACCCCAAGGCCCCCATATACCACATCTACACCCCACATCAGCTCTCACTTTCCCTGGAATCACAACACCATTCTCTTGCCAAGTGCTTTTATCTCCTGTAAGTCTCACCAGCACCTCTGGATTCAAGTGTCCCATGGCTCCTGAGTAAAACCCTAACTTGTACAGACTTCCTGTCTCTTTTCAAATTGCTCAAACCTCAATGTCGGCCATCTGCTTGTTCCTGAAGCTGCGATGACTGTACTCCAGACCCCTATTAAGAAGCGCAGACATTTAAAGTCTTACAGGTTTTGAAGAACTTGAAGAATTACGGAGCTGAAGCAGTGTTCATCCATTTTACAGATGAAGAAACTGAGACCCAAGATCCCACAAGTCTACTCCTTGGGTCAGTAATAGGATTCTACAAGTCGCTCTATACTTTCAGTCATTGATTGATAAAGAACACAAACTCTGGATCCAGACCGCCCAGAGTTCAAAGCCAGCCTCTGCCACTTGCTAACTGCATGACAATGGACAAGCTTCTTTACACCTCTGTGTTTCATTCATAAACAGAATAATACAAGTACCAACTTCATAGGGTTGATGTGAGAATTAAGTGGCTTAATATGTGTAAGTATCCAAGGTCATTGTTCAATACATATCAGTTGCATTTCATCCAATGCACTGAAGATTTTAATGACAAGAAATTATCAAACTTCTCTACGGTGGTTTGAGAGACTTCCAGACAGAGGTGGATACTACAGCAGAGTAGGCAAGAGGAACCATGGAAATGAAATGTTGGAGTCCATACCTTGGTTCTGGCTTTTTCTACCTGCAAGACTTGGGAAACTATTTAACTTCTATTTGCCTCAGGTCTTCATCTCTAAAATGGGGGTAATGAAGGTACTGACCAGCAAGGGTTGTTGGGAAAACTAAGAGATAATCTAAGCTCAGCACCTGGTACATAAAGACTTAATATCTGTTAGCTCTTGTCATATGATAAGGTATTTATTATATATCTTCCTACATATACATTTTATCCATTATCATAGAACAACGTGGACTTCTCTCCATTGTTTTCAGTCCAGTCATTTGGTAAGTCATGCAGACGAAATGCTTAGTATATATAAAGCTTTGTTTATACAAAATGGTTTGTAATCACTGCACTACTTAGCCAGTTAATGTGTATTACTCAAAATAGCCCTGGGAAGTTATCTGAGGTTCTCTGTATTTGTGATAAGTCTTAGAAACTCGAAGTCACAGAAGGAGTTGACGATGGAATTAAGAAAGGAATTTGTGGTCATCTGTTACTTAACTCCCTGAAATTTGCTTTTTCTATCCATTCCTGACCATTTATCCCCATTAAACACAAATATAGTGCTTGTTTCGCTGGGCATCAATGGGTGACTGGACTGGACACGTGCTTAGAGGGATTCGATTCACGAGATTCCCAAACCCGCTTACATCCTTGCTAAGAGAAAGTGGGGCTCCGCCGGAAACTGAGGACACAGGTGGGCAGAACACTCTGATCTGGGGCTTATGGGTAAGATGGGCAACAGGGTAAAAGCTGGGAAGTTAGACTAATGAGCTCAGGATACCTGAAAGAGAGCAAAAGATAGTCACTTCTATGGTTGAGGTCAAGGGGAAAGAGTGACTTTGGAGAGAGGCTCTGTATATCTGAAGAAATGCAGGATCACTTAAATATTACAAACGGTGTCCTAATTGAGCTGTCCCTGTATTCACAGTCCACACCTTCCCAAGGACAGAGTCACCTACCAGGCAGGAGAACCAGCCACGGGCAAGTTTCTGTAGGCTGGAGCCAACCTCCCCGAGGAAAACAAAAGAAGCCCTAGTCTAACCCAGGAGCCTTACCAGAAACCGGCTCCACCCCCAGCCCAGACCTGCGACCTGCAGGAGCAGAGCACTTCAGGGCGGTCTCCCAACGCCCCGGGCAATAACCACACCTCATTACAGCTGAATGGGTCCCTTCACAGGCAAATGCACCCGATAGGAATCAGGTCAAATCAGTTTTGTATCCTGAAATCGCTGTTCACTATTCCGCGAGGATGAGCCCATTTCCCCTACGAATGTCCTTGTGCAAATGGGGTGGTTAGGGTTTCCTTGCACACAGCAATGAACCAGGTGGCCAGAAAAAAAAAAAAAACCTGGTTGTAAATCAAATTACAAGCAAGAGAGTGTGTACATACCCGTTGTTGCAAACTGAATTGTTCTCAATACAATAGGAGAGCTTGCAGCTTCAAAGACGCCCCTCTTGGGATAAAGGAATTGAGTTCAGGTTTTTGTTTTGTTTTGTTTTGTTTTGTTTAGAATGAATTTTTGCCTCTTGTCTCCCAAAGTAAAACATACCTTTACGCCGTTAAGTGCTCTCCTTCTAGGAGAAAAAACTGATGCTAACAAAAACCAGTGAGTAATTGTTGACAAACAATATTGATAGGTAACTGCCCTTCTTTCTTGACCTCTGACCTAAAAACAAAGCCTTCCAGTAGAAGCTCCCAGGGAGACTTTGTTATAAAACAGGTTTATTTACATAACACAGCACAGTTTCAGGAAACTCGCTCCAAGGGACGAGTTTTCATTCCAAGGAAAGCAAGGAGTCTGAAAGAATGTACAGCAAGTGCAGTGACTTTGTAGATACATCGCCAAGACCGGCTGCAAAACCGCCTTCCTGTGTGACTTGGGGGCTTTGCTTTCAATTTGGCCTCATCTCTTTCCCCGCATGTTTTCAACTGCTCCATACGGGCTGCATAGAATTCAGGTTCCAGACATAAAATATTACCTACCCCTCTTTTATCACTACCACACAGTGCGCGCTCCTCCTAGGGTGTGATGACATGGGAAAATGTGCCCATTGTCCGTGAGATCAGTCCACCAAACCAAACACCAGCCCCACAGAGGATGGCTGTCCTGTGCCCTGCCCTGAAAGTCAACCACCAGGCATTTCTCTAGGGTGGCGGGCGGAAACAGGGGGGCGGGTATTCTCAATGTCAAGGGCCTCTATTTGGAATACGCGGTGTCCCCATTTTAAATCTGAGAGGCATCAGCAAAGAGCATCCGGGCATGTCTTAATAGTTGCCAAGGAATGAAGGGTGAATTAGATGCTGGTGCCCGGCCGTTCCCCAGCCCCACCGAGGGCAGAACAAAAACTAACATTTCGGATCGGTGTGGGGGAGGGCAGGTAATTTACAGAGGAGGACAAAAAGGATTTAGGAACTAGAAGCTTTCACAGAGAAGGTGCTCTGTATGTATCAAAAGCTTGGATGAATAAATGAATGAGGATGAATGAAGCTGTAGAATCCTCTGTCTTAAATGTATTGGGTTCACTCCTAAATATATTTGAGGAATGTGCCACGCGTTACCTCGGGGAGCAGCTATACCCATTAGTTCTTTAAATCCCTAAGATGTTACAGTCCCACAGACATTCTACTCAGGGTCTCCCCTGTGCCAGACGTGGAGAATTCCTCCAAGGAGCTTCGGTCTAGCGGAGAGATCAAGACCTAACCAGAGTCATACCGACCAGGAGGCATTTGTGAGGGGAAGCTACATAGAATTTTTAAAGCAGAACATGAAATCTGCTTCCGAGTTCAACCTATAGATTGAATACATGCATTTATTGACAATTTTAAATTAATTCTTTCCACCATCAAATATTTATTGAGTGCTGTAACTGCCCTGGACTGTCTTCCAGGCACATTCTGCACAATAGAGATAGTGGTACCTACAACAGATAATCCCTGCCTTCCAGAGAGAAAACAACAGGCAACAAACAAATAAATATATAATGTGTCACATGACAATAATACTGAAAAAAAAAGTAAAGCAAGATAAGTATAGTAGGGTATTGATTTATACAGGCTGATCAGGAATAGCCACCCCAATAAGGTGACATTTGCGCAGGAAAGACACTAGAGAAGTAAGGGAGCAAGCCTTGCTGCTATATGGGACCAAAGCATTCTAGGTGTGGAAACAGCAAGTACAAAGGCCCTGAGGTTAGACTGAACTTAGAGGGTTCCATGTATGGCAAGGAAGCCCATAGTGACGGAACAGAGTAAGTAGGGAAAGACTGAAAGCAGATGAGGTCAAGGACATAACAGGGCCAGGTCTTCTTCTCTTTTATTTTAAAGTTTATTTATTTTTGAGAGAATGCATGTGTGCATGTGAGTGGGGGAGGGGCAGAGAGAGAGAAAATCCCAAGCAGGCTTCTTGCCTACAGCGGTGAGCCCGACGTGGGCCTTGAACTCATGAAATGGAAGATCGTGACTTGCGCCACCCAGGCTCCCCAAGGCCAGGTTATAGTATATTTTGTGTGACTGAGATAGGAAACCACTGGAGAGATCTGAGCAGAGAAGTAACATGATAGGACTCGTGTTTGAAAAGGACCATTTAGCGGCTGTTTGGACAATTTATTGTGTAGGGGAAAAGATGGCAGCAGAAAGCTCAAGTCAGCAGTGGAAGACAGGAGTCTGGAATTCAAGTGAAGACAAGGCTGGCAATATAAGTTTGGGAGTCACAGAACTTGGGTGATTTTTAGAGCCATGGAGATAGCTAGGGAATAAGTGTAAATAGATAGAAGAAGTGCTCCCAGCCCTGGGCCCTGGGGCCCTGCAGCGCTGGAAGATCAGGAAGAGAGCTGATTCTGCTGGTTCAGAAAAGTAAAAGTGATGATGGTGTAATTCTTGCTCAGCGGTGAAGGGTATTTTACATGGTCACAATAATCAATCGATTTCACCAAACATTGTCCAGTAACTGTATTAAGGGAAAGGAAGAAGGAAGCAGAGGTGTGTGTGGAGTTATCAAAGTGACACATGATCATCTTCCAAAGTAGGAATACTTTAAATATCTCAAATTAAACATAAATAGCAGTATAAAGATGATATATGGAAACAGGAACGTATACACTATAAGAAATAACTGAGAATAGAAAATGGCTTCTTTGCAGGAGGTGGAGGGGGGTAGGAGGGCGGGGAAGGAAAGAATGGAGCAAATGATCACTCTTCATTTAAATTCTATACAGTTGACCTTTGAACAACACAGGGAACAGGCCACCCATCTCCCCAAGCAGTTGAAATCTGCATACAACTTTTGACTCCCCCAAAATTTAACTACGAAGAGCTTGCTGTTGACTGGAAGGCTTACAGCTGACTACACAGTCAATGAACACAACTTTGATGGTTGTATGTATTATATGCTGTATTCTTACGATGACACAAGCTAGAGAAAAGAAAGTGTTATCAAGAACATCGTTCTTTATTCAATAGCACTGTACTGTACTCACTGAAATAAATCCGTGTATAAGTGGACCTGTGCAGTTCAAACCCGTGCCGTTCGAGGCTCAACTGTACTCCAAAGGATGAATAAACAAAATGTCGCATACCCATATAATGAAATATTATTCAGCCATAAAAAGGAATGCACTGCTGATAACCTGCTGCACCAAATATAACCCTTGATACAGTATGCTAAGTGAAAGAGGCCAGACACAAAAGACCACATGTTGTCTGATTCCATTTATGTAAAATACTCAGAATAGGCAAAGCCACAGAGACAGAAAGCAGAATAGTGGTTGCCAGGGGCTTAGGGGAGGAAGAAGTGTGGAGTGACTGCTAAATAGGTACAGGGTTTCTTTTTGAGGTGATTAAAATATTCTGAAATTAGGCGATCGATGGCTATACAACCTTGTGAAACTAAAAACCATTGAATTGTACACTTTGAAAAGGTAGATTTTATGGTGTGCAAATTATTTATTTATATATAATTTTAAAAACCATATAGTATTTGAAATATTAAATTATACAAACGTATTGCCTCAGTAAGAATTAAAATTACTTAAAATGCACTATTAAACCCAAAACCTTGAATTACATTTGCAATGGGTAGGGAACCCCACCTAATTTAAACTTTATCATTTCCATTATTAGCAGCGTAAACCCAAAGCCAGGGCCGGCCTCAGGCAGTGAGCGGCAGTTAAGTCAATGAAGAAAGATGCCTTTCTGATCTCACAGGAGAGACCCAAACCGGTGGATGGGGCCTGAACGGGGGACCCTTTGTTCACAAAGAAGGAAAAAAGTGCTATGAGAGGTACTAAAAATAAAGCTTTTTCCTTTCTTCTGCAGTCTCTCTTTCAACTTACAGTGTTTTTTATTTGCGATTGAATGCCTTCCTCAGAGAGGAAAAATTAAAAGTTTAAATTACTAGCGTGCGTTTTACCATTTATCTTTACATTGTGCAATGCCAGTTTTGAATGCAATTGTAACAGCACTTAATTTGCGTATAGAATCACTGAAATCCTACGATTTGTATTTTGTAGCTTGTATATGCATATGTATTTTGTTCTTATCAGAATAATGGAGACACTGAACACGACTAACTCTTTAATCTGGTTTTATTTCACTTTTGGATATGCACCTACCCCACCTGAATTCTGTGCCTTCAGCTTCCTGATGCACAAGGAAGAACGGAAAAAGAAAGGAACTTCGGGCTGCCCTG
Source organism: Cryptoprocta ferox (assembly GCA_028646485.1). NCBI lineage: Eukaryota > Metazoa > Chordata > Mammalia > Carnivora > Eupleridae > Cryptoprocta > Cryptoprocta ferox. The sequence continues at coordinate 150,315,735 of CM053567.1, forward strand.
CCTTTCTCCTTCCTTCCACGTCTTCATTTTCAGCATAAGTGGTTGGCTAATTACAGGGAATTAAAAAATATGCAGGCAAAAAAACATACGATGAAGGTACCTTGGGGTTTCATAGTTTTAAAAATGTCTTTACTTTCCGTCTGTGTTCTAAGAAAGGTTCTGTCTCAAGTGGGAAGTGTGGTCTCTCGGGGCCACACTCCATATTCAGTTGTCCAGGCAGCATACTTACCGCTTACTAGGTTTGAGTTTTGTTGAGCTCCCAAGCCATCGCAGGCCTACCAGACTGTGTGCTTGTGGGGCGCCCCTAAAGCCACATGGGAGCGGGGTGCAAGGAACAGCCGCGGACACTCCTGTCGTGGGCATCTCCTCTGCTCATGCACCTGCCCCACCATCCCACTGGGCTTCACTTACAAAACACAGATTCAAGCTAAAAGTATTCAGGGTCTCAAGACTGCGACAGAAGAGCATGAAACCGAACCTGGGGCCCCTCTGAGCGAGGGGTTTAGGCGAAGGCACGGGTTCCAGACCCAGAAGCTGGCCGGGCTGGTGGAGCCCAGTCCACGTCTACAACCCCGCCTTCCAGAGAAGGAAAAATGTGTGGGAACGTTGGTCTTGCGCTCAGCTTCTGCAGTCTAGATGCTGTAGACCCTTGTCTCCTTTCCCCTTCTAGGTTTTCCTTCCCTCTCCTAACCTGCACTCCCTTCTCTTGGCTGCTGCTTACACAAAAGAAATGTTGATTAGTCAAACCAGTTCCCACTGTCTTTCAATAACGTCTGTCCATTTCTGCCTTTTCTACTGCTTTGCTCACGATTGTCCTCTTTGACAGATCTAACCTTGCCACCCTCCTGTCCCCACTAAAAACAGCAACAACAAACCCTGTCTTTATTTCTGAGACCAGGTTCCATCTTCTTTGCAAAATGCCCCTGACGGGCCAGCTCACGCGTGTGGTGGACACGCTGACCTCCTTTGTCACTTCTCTGACCACGGTGTCCAGCACTTAACCATGCCGACTTGGTTTTTTGTTACTTTTTGCTTTTGCTGTGTTGGTTTTGTCCCTTCAACTAGAGCATAATCCTCGACTTCAAGAATTGTCTTCTGTTTCTCTGGTGTCCTCCAGAGCCCCTGCTGTGTTCGTTGCATGTGCTGAATGACTGAAAAAGTAAGTGGATGAATGAGTGCATGAATGAGTAAATGAGTCAGAAACTACAGAATGGAAGTCAGAAAATCTGAGTCTATGTTATGGCTTTTCAATACCTAATATTTGAAAAACTACAAATAGCTTTTTGGCTTTAGTTCTTTCATTTATTAAATTGGGATAGTTTGGGTATCAGCTCACTTTGTCCAGGACAAACTGCATTATGAGCACAATTCTTAGAATCGACTGGAAGGAAGGCGCTGTGGTAGTGGAGCAACCGTATCATACCCTTTCCTCTCAGTTCCCACTAGGATAGCTGGGGACGTGAAAATAGTATTTAAAGTATTTATTTGTATTCTTATTAAATCAGTGCTATATCCTCAGTGCAAAAAACCCAAAAATCACTGGTCCTACAAGTGCCAAAAAACAATTATACTGAACTTTGGTATACTTGGGAAAAAAGAATATATCCCTGGTTCATCGTATTTCACCAGGTGCACGGATTTTTTCCATGCATAATCCTGTTCCCCAAATCTATGCCCTGCATTGTACCTTAAGTTAAGAACTAACCGAAACAAAAAATGAGTCTAAATTCAGATAAACTACCCATGGCTTGGAAATGGCAAATATATATACATATATACATATATATATATATAATTTATATATTATATATATATAATTTATAGAGACTTTGTCCTTCAATGAACTTTCGAGGAGAGACAGATGGCTCACTGAAATGGCCCTGATCAAGTGTGACACTTTGACCATGAGTCTGAGTTAGCCTTCCCCCCATTCCCCCCACACCGGCCCCGAAACAGAGCATTGGTCAATGTGTGTGAATGATCCCAACTCATCCCTGAAACAATGCCTCCAAGAAGGATTCCAGTATGAATGTGTATGGGAAATGATGGAAGAGATGTTTATACTTTCTGGTACCAGATTTCTTGGCGGAGCTGGTATGTGCATTTCTAATTTGCAATTAAGGGACGCTAGGGCTCTGAGAGGTTAACTGATCTGCCCTAGGTCATATAGCAAGGAAGTGGAAGAGTTTGAACCCAAACCTTCTGTCTGTTACACCAACAGGATTTCTAGTATCCAGCACTTACCTTTCATTCATAAAATGGAAAGGAAGGAAGAGGGGCTCTTGGAACCTATAAGAAATTCTAAACAACCTCTAAGTTTACTACCAGCTTTCTCCAGTTTTGATCCTAACTACAAACCAGCCTACCAGAAACATTAGGAAGTGAGAAAAATGAAAAGACACCAGTGAAACCCGTTGTCTCCCTTCTCTGTAACTCACGGTTACAGATGGGAAAGCTGATATCTTAAATCCCCATGCTTCATAAGTTCATGGGAAGATGAGGGTCAAAGATTCTGTTCACCAACATACCTTTCTTCTCTTTCTCTGTTTCACAGCTTGAACTTTACTTCCCAGCCTCTCTAGTGGCCATGTAACTGAGCTCTAGCCAACGGGAGTGGAGCAAAAGTGACGTGAATTCTTCCCAATCTCGTTCATAAGGTTTTGCGTGTCGTCCTCCAACCCCCCTGAGATGAAGATCCCCCGAATAGCTTTAGAAGGTATATACCAAAGGTAGCAAAACTGCCATTAGGTTCTAGATTCCTGAATAATTGAAGAGTCTCTGGCACTACACCCTGCTTCCCAAAACCAGACCACTCCGGACTATGCAAGCAAGAAACAAGCTTCTGATGTATTGACCCATAACCTGTTTGGGTCTATTTATTACTGTAGCCTATTCTAACTAATACAGGTCCAAAGAATTCCTTCTTCCACACTCAGGTGAGGCAATGTCCAAATGCCATGGTCTTATTCCAAAGTACAGCATTTATGCTCAAGTGTAGACAAAAACAGATGGTAGGTGGGCAGGGGGACAAGACGGAAGAGAGCAGTATGTGATGACTTTGGTCTTGGATATCTAGCCATGACTCATTCCCTGTATTTCACAGAGTAAAGGCTGGTGTGTCCCACCATTCGTGGGTCGGAGTTTCAGCCCCGACCGTGCCACCAACTAGCCGCTCATTTCTTCCTCTGTGCAAGAAGGAATTGAAGAACAAGATGTCAAGGGCCCCTTCTAGTTCTATTAAGAGATGAGTCTCAATTCCAATGCCAGAATTAAATATAGTCTGAGAAGCACGCGGGATTTTGTAGGACCGATATTCAGCTTGAATTCTCTGAGTTCACAGTTATCCACTCTCATTTACTGGAAATCGTGTTGGACGTCTTAGGTATTTTGAATATCATCCTTGCTTCTTCCTGTCAGAAGTCAAATTTAGAACTTTCTCAGGCTCCCTGCTTTAGTCAGATTATGTGAAAGGGGAATGAGTAAGACCGGGGTGTTCCCAAATTTGGATCTGAGGCATAGTAGTTCTGAGATGTTAATAAGTGTTATAAGAAAAGGAAATAGGGTTTGAGCAACTAAATGTGGGGAACACCGGGTTGAACAGACCTAACCCCCACACTCCAATCTTCATAAGCTGACACCATGTCAGCTCCACACTCAGTGGCATTCAGCCCCTTCACCATTTTCCACATGACATTTCAATGACATACAGCCAGTTTGTGATTTTATTCTTTTCAGTCTTTGTTGGAGGTTTCTTAGGGAAAAACGGAGAAGGTTTATCCCTCTACCCATAGCAAGCTATCTTGAAATACTCATGAAATACACCTCATTTCCAAAATGGTCTTTTCTTGGCACACATGGAAGTCCTTTTTGTCCTTCCGTCATTCACATCCAGCTTCTTCGTTGTCCTGAAAATATTGGCCCCAAACCTGCATATTGCCTTCAGCAAAACAAAGGTCCTGCACTTAACTGGCCCCCCCTTTCCATAGAGCGCATTTAGAGATCAACTGTTACTTCATAAGCGGTCCCTTATAGACTCTATGCCACCTCCATCTTTAGCAGATGATTAAAATACTCCTTTCAACCACGTGTAGGGTTTTCCTAGAGAGCAATTATATTAAAACACATTTAAAAAAATTGCTTACTGCCATTTCTTTACTGCAGGACTTCTCAGAGCCTTTAATGTGTTGATTTGTAATATAAATCCTCTGTGGAGAATATAATGTGCAGTGCTTCTCAGTTTATTTGACCATAAGAAATACATTTTGAGAACTATGGGGAATAAGTCAAGCTTTCTTTGCTTTGGGTCAGGACACCATCCACTCTCCTGCCTTCCCATTTTTAACCATAGAATCCTACAACCCTTTGGTTTTTCAGTGTGTCCCCTTGCCAAGCCTTCCCATGCTCTGGTTCTCTGGACCGCTCTGCGGAGCTAGAGAGAGAGTCACCCAGGTCTACTGGGAGAATTTGCTCAGTCTAATCGCAGCTGTCTTAGGCTGCTCATCATTCCTTTTATTTAGCCCTGGTTGGTAGGACTACATTTTTGAATCCCAAATTGGGCATAAGGTCTGACAGGTGTCCATACGAGCGTGCTTATGAAGGGATTATGGGAGAGGATACTGAAATCAGGGCTGTGCCAGAAGATCTGGGGTGTGTGATTGTCCCGTTAGAGGTCCTCATGAAGCCACGCCCACTTCTTTCCCAATCTCCTGCACCCCAGCCCCTCTCCTCTGCTGGCGGTCAACAGCAGCACCTTCTCCACTTGCATTGGGATCAGAAACTTACTGTTCTTGGAAACGCTCCGAGCCCTTCTCCATCTCCATTTTTTTTTCTTCTTTTTCTGTGATCGGGACGAAGAGGAAGCGATTTTCTTCCTTCCACAGGAAGCTATGCTACTACCTTCCACCCATTCTCTGAAGCATCTTCACCACTTCCCAGGGCCGAACTTCTCATCTGGGCACCTGCTGCCCTTCCTCCAGGACCGGGAGGCTGTTCTTCATTGACTAGCACCCCTTTCTCTTTAAGCCACCAGCCTCTCCTCTTCCTTTTGTGGCTCTTGTCTTAGTCAGCTCAGGCTGTTACAACAAAACACCACAGGCCGGGCAGCTGAAACAACAGACATTTGTTTCCATAGTTCTGGAAGCTGGGACGTCCAAGATCAAGGTGCCGGCACATCCCGTGTGTGGTGACATCCCTGTCCCTGGCTTGCAGACTGCCGTGTTCTGGCTGTGTCCTCGGTTGGTGAAAAGAGGGAGGGATCTCTCTCATGCCTCTTTTTATTTTTTTAAATTATTTTTTTAAATGTTTATTTACTTTTGAGTGAACGCAAGTGGGGGAGGAACAGAGAGAGAGAGAAGTAGAGAGAATCCCAAGCAGGCTCCATGCTGTCAGTGCAAAGCCTGACGTGGGGTTCAAACCCGTGAACCGCGAGATCATGACCTGAGCTGAAGTTGGACGCTTAACCGACGGAGCCACCCAGGCGCCCCTCTCATACCTCTTTTCAGAAGGATACTACTCCCATCATGAAGGCTCTACTCCAATGACCTGATTACCTCCCCAAGGCCCCACCTCCAAATTCCCTTCACATCGGGGGTTAGGGTTTCAACATATGAATTGGGGGGAGACACCATACAGTCCATAGAAGTCACAATTAATTAGCTTCTTTTTTTAAAAAAATTTTTTTATGTTTTTATTTATTTTTGAGAGAGAGAGAGGGAGAGAGACAGCATGAGTGAGAGAGAGAGACAGCATGAGTGAGGGAGGAACAGAGAGAGAGAGGGAGACACAGAATCTGAAGCAGGCTCCAGGCTCCAAGCTGTCAGCACAGAGCCCGACACGGGGTTTGAACTTACGAACTGTGAGATCATGACCTGAGCCAAAGTTGGATGCTTAACCAACTGAGCCACTCAGGCACCCCTTAATTAGCTTCTTAAAAACAAACTTGAACATCAAGCTTTTCCATATAGTAGTTTACACCTACTGCATACCCTCCTTCACTCTCTGTCATTTCTCAGTCTACAGCCATCTATCTGTCCCTGTCCCTCCTTTTATCTATCCCCTTATAGTCATTGGGAACCCCCTGAATACAGATCCAGTGACTTCTATTAACAACAACAACAACAACTATTAATCACCTTTATTGGGCAGCTCAGGGTGTGACGTGCTGACATGCATCATCTCATTTAATCCCTACCCCCCTGTAAAGACAGGCTGGAGTTAAGGATGGAAGGGCCCAGCACAGAGGTCATGCAAAGGTCCCTGGGAGTAGGGTGTGAGTGCTACCTGCTATTGATTATACTGAATCGGCTTCAATTTCAGTTCTTCCTGAATGTCCATTAACTCTGACATTGGAGGAGTCATGTTCTCACTCCGTGCCTCAGTTTCCTCATTTGTAAAACGGAGATAAGAATTAGCTACCTTATAAAGATGCTATGAGTAGTAACGAGAGCAGTTGTCATACATGAAACGCCCGCAGGGCCTGGAACACAGAAGGTCCTCAACACATTGATTCCCCCACCCTCCCCTGTGATATCCCTTCCCCATTCACGATAAGCCCCCCCCCCCCATTTAAAGCACACAAGTTTTAACCGTAGTGAGAGAGGGGGATTGGGCCGTGAGTTGCCTGTAATCAAGTCATGGCTGCACAGGGGTGTGTGTTTCAGCCTGGCCTCTTTCGAAAGCATAGCTCTGTGTCTTGCAATCCTGAGACAGATGGGCTGGCTCTTTCCATAACTTAGTATTTTTATTTATTCTCACCTTTTTCTGACCTCATTTCCATCTTCCGGTATAAACTAAAGGCAATTTCTTTTAAGCTTCATGTATTCCTAAAGAAGAGAGATTTTTCATTTTTGCCTTGTTTTGTTTTTGCTGAGTGGCTCGTCACGTACCAGTCTCCACCACAAGCACATATATCCTGGGGCAACTTGTGTCCCTGGACCCTGACCATATAATTTTCCTGAAGAAGACAGGCCTTTCCATTATTCCATGTATTCTTAGTCTCCTTCCTTCCGAAGTTTATTTGGGGTTTTACCACCTGTCTTCCTTTACTGATTATCCGAGGCCCTCCCGTCCCAGCACCGGTGAAATGTCTTTGATTACTCTGACCTTGAGCTCAAACCCAGCTGGAGGCACAAATCTGGCCCAGTGAGGTGTTTTGTTTGGAATGCACAATATTCTAAATTTGATTTAGTTGCTAATACTTGAAATGTGCTAGTTTCACAGAAAATGACGGATCTTGCAATGCTGAGTCCCAGTGCATTAAAATGGACAGTTGGCTGGAGCTAGGTGTCTGCTGTCTGTACGGTCCCCTTCTGTCCCTGCCCTCTCCCTAACAGCAAGGAACAAGGTCTTACACAATTATGCCACTGTTCTTCTTTTTTTAAAGCTTATTTATTTATTTTGAGAGAGCGAGAGTAGGGGAAGGGCAGAGAGAGAGGGAGAGAGAGGGAATCCCAAGCAGGCTCCACACCATCAGCACAGAGCCCGACGCGGGGCTCGAACTTACAAACTGGAGAGATCATGACTTGAGCTGATATCTAGAGGCGGCTGCTTACCTGACTGAGCCACCCAGACACCCGCCACTCTTCTTTATAGACCTTTGACTCTACAACCCCTGTTCTGATCCCTAGGGATTATTATTTTCTTTTTAATTTTTTTAATGTTTATTTATTTTTTGAGAGATAGAGAGACAGAGAGACAGAGCACAAGCAGGGGAGGGGCCGAGAGAGAGGGAGACACAGAATCCGAAGCAGGCTCCAGGCCCTGAGCTGTCAGCACAGAGCCCGACACGGGGCTCAAATCCACAAACTGTGAGATCATGACCTGAGCTGAAGTCGGACACTTGAGGGACTGAGCCCCGCAGGCACCCCTCCCTAGGGATTTTTAAGCCATGCTGCTGGTTTGGGACAGGGGCATTTGCAACCCAGGCACAGGTGGGGCCTTACTCAGAACCTCCTGCTCTTGCTGCCCTAAGGCCACCTTCCCTCCTCCTTCATCAGCCCTCTGCAGGCCCTGTCCCCTTCTGCACATCCCTGTCCCCCATCATGGTCCCCACACCCCAGCCAGAGTCGTACAGTTTGCGGTTGGCCTTAACCACCCCTGAGATCCAGAAATCTTGTCCCTACTTACTTCCGGATCCCGCTAGTCCTTACTATTCGGCTGTCAAGCCGAGGGGTTTTGAAGTCACATTGCCCCTAGAGATACTCCTGAAAGGCATGATCTTAAGCGTCCCCAACAGGGTCTCAATTAATTTTACATTTATCCAGCTCTATGAATGTCATAGCACCTGGCACCAACGGAAACCAAGGCTGGAAGGGCTCTTGCAGAAAAGTTCCTGCCCCCCCCCCCACAGTGAAGGGAGGCCATTACAGGATAAACAGCACACCCCACATTGCTAAATTGTACTCTGGGTGGTGAGGTTGTGAAATGTGGAGGGAGGGAGGAGGAGGAGGACATTTGAGAATTCTCAAATGTTACAAGGGACTTCAAACTTCATACAATTCAACTCTATTTATCTATGGAAAATGCCACCTGAGCCCGTGAAGGCTGTTTTCCCTCTAAATAGGCTGCACGCGTGTGCCCTTGTGAGCTTAAAGAGCAGCCAGGGAGAATGAGTGTCCTAGAACATAGGCACCCCCTAGCCAGGTTGGGTAGCTGTATGCACAGCCTGGAGTGGCTGGGGCGTAGGTCCGCCATGTTTTGTGCCTGGGTAGGGGGTGGGTGGACAGAAGGTGGGGTGTGGGGGATGTTTTAGTGGTTACACAGATTTAAGGGCTGTAGAACAGTTTAGGTGGAAAAGGCTTTATTTCCTTTAACAGAGCAATACAAGAAATGTCTGAATGAATGCATTCATATATTTAGGAATCCATTATAAGTAGCCTCCTGGCTTTAGAGAAACCTCTCATCATGCAGGCTTACTCACCTGATAGGCTGCTGCTGTCCAGAGAAAACAAAACCCGGGAGAGGTCTTTTGATTTTGGCTGCACAGGGAGTATGGGCTTTCGGGTTTATAAGTTTTATGCAAATAGGATTCGCGAGCCTGCCATAAACGATATTTTCCCCGTTGTGCTACATGCTGGCAGTCTTGGAGTCTTGATCTCATTACAGTGTGGATACTCGAAACCATCTATTTGAAAACTTCTATTGTGTGGTCTCAGAAATTGCTTGCAGGCAAAACGGCCGCTGGAATAGCAATCTGCGTGTTCTTGTCTCACCCCTCCTGACCCGGGCCCCGAGGAGGGGCCTGCTGGGGCCCGCCCGGCTCTGGGTGGAGAAGTCCCAGGGCCCCCCAGGCAGGACTACTCAGCTTGGCCAGCCCAGCGGTCATTAGCAGCACCTTTCTGAAAGACTCTAGAGTAGACCTTGAAATGTCTTTTTCTTTCTTGGAGTCTCCCTGGAAGACTCATCTCCGACCTCTCTTCCACCAACCTTCTCTCTTCCGGCAATCCTCCTCTGACCCCCCTCCCCACCCCTCCAGGCAGAGGTGGGGGGCTCGCTTTCTGCTGTCCCAAACATTCATCGTGAACGGTGCTCAGTGGCTGTCCCCGGGCTAGGTACTTACGGGGCCCTCAGTCAGCAAGACGGGCCTGCTGATTCCTGGTCTCCCTAATGGAGACAGAGGTATAAAGACATGGTTCTATGGCAGCAAGAGTGCTCCTAGAGAATGAAGAAACTCAGAGGGTCCATAAGATGGAGTGAGTTAGGAGACATGGGGGTGAGGCAGGAGCAGGGAAATTGTCAGTGGCAATATAGAAACTGAGTCTTGAAGAACGAATAGGAGATCCCCAGGAGGCCAAGGGGGAAAAGCATAAGGAAGAGCATCACTCTTTCAGCGCATGGGTATTAAGCACCTACTATACACTAGGTATTATTCTAGGCCTGCTCTCATTGGAACTTACACACTGATGGAGAAAGACCATCACAAATTTGGAAAAATAAATATGGAATAACACATGCAAAGGCCCTGGGGCATGAAACAGTGTGGTGTGTTTATAAAACTGCAGGCTGTGGCTGGAGTGTCCTACTCAGGGAAGTTGGGAGAATGGCAAGAAAGTAAATATTTTCTTACTTCTCACTACATGTATAGCTGTTGCAGCTGACAACTCATAAATGCTTGTCCTACTGAAACCCAAGGCTTTGGAAAATTGGGAAGATCACAGCAGCCTTCCAACTTTGGAAAACTCCCCTGCTCATTTTATTGAAGCCCGACTCTGTGGCTCTCAGCCCTAGTTTCAGAGAGCAGAGAACAATTTGCTTGAACTTTCCTCCAGCACCATTCCTACAGTTAATTGAAGACTTGGCCCTGGAGGCAGAAGATGGGAAGTCTGAGTCTGGCTGCCCTGTTTTATCTTTTGCCCTTCATCTCCTACCTCTCTGAGCATGTGGGCATCTGGGATTTAGCACATCAGCTTTGAAGACCCCCGGCTTCCTGTGTTCCTATAGTGAAGGCCGATCCGGCTAGGTTATCAGGAGCAAATGAAGATTTAAACCAGTTGAATAACAAGATCGGACTTGAAGAATATAGCTTTGGTGGCAGTACACAGGAAGGCCTGGGGCTGGGGGTGAGGCATGGTTGTTAGGGTCGAGCAGGGAGACCACGGGAAGGATACTGAAGTATGCTACCTGGGACGCCTGGGTGGCTAAGTGGGTTGAGTGTCTGACGTCAGCCCAGGTCATGATCTCAAGATTCATGAGTTCGAGCCCCACATCCAGCTCTGTGCTGTCTGTGTAGAGCCTGCTTGGGATCCTTTGTTCCTCTCTCCCTCTCTCTCTCTCTCTCTCTCTCTCTCTGCTCCTCCCCTGCTCACTTTCTCTCTCTCAAAAATAAATAAAACATTAAGAAAGAAAAAGAATGGTACCTCCCCAAACTAGGGCAGTGGACAGAGCAGGCAAGACAGTATTAGATCTGAGCTCTGAGAAAGGTAAGTTCACCAGGATGCTGTGATCATCTAGATGCAAGGGTGAAGAAGAGGGAAGCATCCAAGATAAGTTCTAGGAGACTGAGCAGGGTGGAAATGCCATGAACTGAACCAGGAAATTAAGGGAAAGGACAAGTTTTGAAGAGACAGGGGCTTAACTGAGGTCACTTTGGGGCACATTAAGTGTGAAGCTTCTATTGGGTGTCCCGTAAGAATGTGGATACGGGGAGTCAAAGGAGCTAATGTTTTAAAAAAAATTTTTTTAATGTTTATTCATTTTTGAAAGAGAGAGAGCACAAGCAGGGGAGGCGCAGAGAGAGAGAGAGAGAGACACAGAACGTGAAGCAGGCTCCAGGCTCCAAGCTGTCAGCACAGAGCCTGACATGGGGCTCGAACTCACGAACCGTGAGATCATGACCTGAGCCGAAGTCAGATGCTTAACCAACTGAGCCATGCAGGCCCCCTGCTAAGGTTTTTTTAATATCTCCACAGGCACCCCACCAGGGACCTTCTATATGTTTTCTCACTTAAAAACCCGAGAGGCAGATATTCCGTGGCTTATTTTATACACGACGAGACCGAGATGCACAGACATCGAGTAATTTACCCAAGTTCATCGGCTGGAAAGCTAAGTAAGGATGGGAAGTTCCAACCCAGCCGCGTAGGATTCCATCATTCTGGACTTTATCAGCAAGTCCACGCTAGAGGCATAGATGACAGCCTCACCTTAGTGGGATCTTCTGTTTATGTGCTTGCTTTTTGCCCGTTAGATAATAAGCTCCTTGAAACCAAGCAAAAGGGTGTATTCTCCTTTGCATCCCTAAGTGACAGCAGGTGATGAAGGAGTAATCTTAGGAAAACCTAAAAAGTCGAACAAGTGCATCTTGCCTACCTGGTTCTTGCTTTCTTCCCGCCTTCATCATCCAGCAGGTATACCCTCTTCTGAGCCCGTCCTCTCGCTCTAATTGTGTTCAATAATCGCTGCTGGTATTTACTGAGTTGCTATTATGTGCATGGCTGCACAGGTCCTGTTGCTCTCAGGGCTCTGGATTCGTTTCCAAGGGCCGTCGTGGCAAATTACCATCAAGTTGGTTTAAAACAACAGAAATGTACTTTCTCACAGAGCTGGAGGCCAGGAAGGCAAAGCCTAGGTGTCAGCAGTGCTGTTTTCTTCTGGAGGGACGCTCCGTTTCACGCCTCTTCGCTTCTGGTGGTTGCTGACAGTCCTTGGCTTTCCTCGGCCTCAGTCTTAACTCAGTCTTCAGGTGGCTTCCTGCTTTCTCAAATCTCCCTCCGCCTTCCACTTGCAAGGACAATAGTCATTGTCTTTAAGGCCCACCCTAAATCCAGGATGATCTCATCTCTAGATCCTTAACTTAATTACATCTGCAAAGACTCTGATTCCAAATAAGGCTACATTCTGAGGTTGTGGGTGAACATGGCTTTTGGGGGTCACTTTTCAACCCGCTATAGATGCATAACCACTTGATGAGTTAGGAAGAGCCCTTGTTTGTTCTGTTTGGCAGGTGAGAAACCGAGGCGGAGAAAGGAGGAGGAAGATGTCTAAGGTTCCTAAAGAGGATGATAGAGCCCGGATTCAAATCTCTGTGTCGGTCTCCAGGGGCCTGGCTCTACCCACTTTGCTCCTTTGCCTCTGCACAGGAATCCAGATTTTCTCCTGGATTTGGCTCGGGCTTTCCTATCTCCTTCTCCAACTGGCAAACGAGCATTTAAAGGGCAACCTTCAAGAGATGAGGTCTTCCTTTCGTTGTCAAAAAGAGCTCAGGAGAGCGTGTCCTCCCCCAACAAGAGGAGGGGAGTGGGTAGCCGGCCTTGGTAGGAAGGAAGTGTGAGAGAGGCAGGGGCAGCTTGCCCAGGTAGGTAGCCATCGATTCGACCTACAAATCATGGCAGCCCTGCCTAGAACCTTCTGGAAACCACAGATGGCCTGTGCTCCGTGCACAGTCTTACAGGGACCAATTTGCCAAGAGGTGAGCTTGGCTTCTCACAAATAAATACTGGGCGACTGTTCCTGTCATACACTCCAGGAAATCACTGGACCTCACAAGTGACTCCTTTTCCAGCCCCCTGAATCCTTCTCCTGTGATGCGACCATGCACACACACCATATGAAGAGCTCCTGTGTGTAACAGCACACTGCCGAGCACGTAGCTCACGCGTGCCCCTGACCCCTTCCATGTGCCCCATCCCACCAGAAGGCTGAGCAGCCTGTGTGCATTTCACCGTGCACACGGGCGCCGTGACACCGAACCAAACAAGAGGGCCCCTCCTGCTGCCCTCGTCACCCGCTTCTCGTCCTCAGCAGCTGGGAGCTGAGAGCAGTTCCTCTCTCCATCTGAGGCTCATCATTACGTTGCATCTCTACATGTCCTCGGTTTGAGCTTAGCAACAATTTTTAAAAAGCTATTTGAGGTTGAATAGGGAATGCTAGGGATGTGGTATGGAGAAAAAATTTGGAATTTTCTATTCTAATTAATCTCGCCTCTTCATATCATTCTGTCCCTGGCTTGTTGGGTTGATTTCCGCCCCCCACTTTAAAAACGGTGTATGAAGGGGGCATCTGGGTGGCTCAGTTGGTTAAGTGTCCGACTTTGGCTCAGGTTATGATCTCATGGCTTATGAATTCCGAGCCATGTCGGGCTCTGTGCTGACAGCTCAGAGCCTGGAACCTGCTTCTGATTCTGTGTCTCCCTCTCTTTCTCTCTCTGCTCCTCCCCTGCTCGTGCTCTGTCTCTCTGTTTCTCAAAAACAAATAAACATTAAAAAAAAAAACAGTGTATGAAGATAGTGTTTGTAGAATATTATTTTTTTGTCTAAGAAAGGGGGCTATCACTACATGTATGTAATTGCTTATATTTTCAAAAAAGAAACAGTGCTAGAATAAACAAGAAAACTAGTGAAAACGTTCCCTCTAACGAGAGAGAGAGGGGATAAAGCAGAGGGGACAGAGACCAAAGCTAGCTTCCCTGTGCCTCATCATGTGGTTTTTGGCTTGGGAACAACATAAATGTTTTACATAAGAAAATAAGTTTAAAAAGAAATTCCTCAAAAATTGAAAGCAATCTGAAGCAAATGAGCTTAACTCCGTGTTAAGTTGGTAATTAACCACACAGAGTAGAGAATTTTATTTCTTCCTTCAAGTAGAATGGCCAGCCCTCCTGGTGTGACCCCGGACTGTCTAGGTTTTCCCATGGATCTGGAAAACCCCCTCAGTCTAGGGGAAAACAAGGTGGCTGGGAGCCCTCGTGAGTAATTGTAAAAGCCACACTTCTGGCTGTACATCACCTGTGAGAGATAGTCTAAGGACAAATAAGAACTTGCGCCTGCGTGGCTCAGTCAGTTGAGCGTCCAACTCTTGATTTTGGCTCAGGTCACTATCTCATGGTTGTGAGATTGAATCCCACCATTGGGCTCTATGCTGGGCATGAAGCCTGCTTGGGATTCTCTCCTTCTCCCTCTGTCCTTCCCCCACTTGCTCTCTCTCTCTCCTAAAAGTAAATAAAATAAAATAACCGTAAAGAGGGTAAAAAAAAACAACCACAAATAAATATTTAACTGCATTCAGTATCTTAGTGTCACTAAGACTTAGTGTTTATTGGAGTATTATTCTGAAACCATTATATATACCTGTAGTGTGTTACAAGTATAGTACAGTGTCATGTAAGATAAATAAAAAATTATGTTCAAATTGTGAGGAATCAAGGTTTTCAGTATGTGGGGAAAGGGAAAAAAAATCAATGGAGTCATATAAACCTTGTAAATACCAACAAGAACTCATGATTTCATGCATATGTCCGAGCTCTGCCCACTGAAACGGCTGGAATTAATGACGACCTTGTAGTAATAAATACCCGTAGCTCTTAGATCTCAGTCTCTAAATACCAGCTCTCTGCTAGAAGGAGACGAAGTTCCTTGGAAAAATGGCTGATTTCAGATCTGGGCAAGAATTGTCCAAGATGAAACTGCAATATCTCATTAACCGAAAAGCAAGGAAGCAGTCAAAGAGTAGTAAAATTATGACAAAGGGACATTTGGTTAATCTCAAAGGGGCTTACGATCATCTCAGATGGGCCATTTGAGCGTTAGAAGAAATAATGACTGCAATGAATTGAATACATTAAGTTGTAAAAATTATGTGCTAATCTGAAGCAAACAAACAATCAAAATAAATTTCCTCGGTCACTCCCAAAGCAACAAATCAGTGCTTTGGAAATCGAGGGATGGAATCAAACTTTTTTTTCATGCTTTTCCTGTATAAACTTTCTTTCAGGAAAACCAAATAGTTGCAGAGGAAAGATTCTTTTTTACAGAAGAATTATGGCTAATAAATTCAGAAGGAATAATTCAGGAGGAAGTAGAAAATCATTATTCTTGGCATTTCTGATGAAATAATTAATCTAGGCAATAATCATCATTGGATGCCAAAAGTATTAAACAAAATGTTAATGGTCAAGAGAATGAGGGTATATGTCACAGACTGGAAGAAAATATTTGCAACCCCTCCCCCCCAAAAACCCCCATATCTGATAAAGGGTTGTTAACCCAAATATACAAACAACTCTTAAAACTCAACAATAAGAAAATGAGCAACCCAATTTAAAAGTGGGCAGAGGCACCTGGACGGCTCAGTCAGCTTGATTTTGGCTCAGGTCATTATCTTAGGGTCGTGGGATCTAGCCCCACTTGGGCTCTCTGATGAGCATAGAATCTGCTTGGGATTCTCTCTCTCTCCTTCTGTCCTTCTCCTTCACCCATGCTCTCTCTCTAAATCTCTATCTCTAAAATTAAAAAAAAAAAAAAAAAGGTGGGCAAAATCCCTGAACAGACGCTTCACCAAAGGATATATACAGATGGGGAAGAAGCATGTGAAAAGATGGTCAAGATGATATGTCATTAGGGAAATACAAATAAAAACAGCAATGAGATACCACTATAAACCTATTAGAATGACCAGAATCCAAAACACTGACAACATCAACTGCTGGTGAGGATGTGGAACAGCAGGAACTCTTTTTCTTTTTAAGTTTATTTATTTATTTTGAGAGACAGAGACAGCATGTGCAGGGGAGGGGCAGAGAAAGAAGGAGAAAGAATCCCAAGTAGTCTCCATGCCGCCAGCACAGAGCCAGATGTGGGGACTGAACTCACAAAACTGTGAGATCATGACCTGAGCCAAAACCAAGAGTCAGACACTTAACCGACTGAGCCACCGGGCATCCTGGGAACTCTTATTCAGTGCTGGTGGGAATGCAAAATAGTATAGCCCCTTTGGAAGACAGTTTGGCAATTTCTTTAAAACTAAACATACTCTTATCCTATGATCAGAAATTGTGCTTTTTGGTATTTACCCAAATTAGTTGAAAACCCATGTCCACACAAAAACTTGCACATGAATGTTTAGAGCAGTTTTATTCATAACTGCTACAATTTGGTAGCAACCAAGATGTCCTTCAGTAGGCGAATGGAAAAATAAACGGTAGTATGTCCAAACTATGGAATATTACTTAGCACTAAAAAGAAACGAGCTATCAAGCTATAGAAAAACATGAAGAAATCTCAAATGCATATTACTCAATGAAAGAAGTCAATCTAAGAAGGCTACCTACCATGTGATTTCAAATATATGACAACCTGCAAAAGGCAAAATCACGGAGACAGGAAAAGAATCAGTAGTTCCAGCGGTTTGGAGGTGGAGTGGGGTGGCAAATGAATAGGCTAAGTGCAAAGGATTTTTAGGGCAGTAAGACTATTTTGTACGATATTATAATGTGGGGTACATGTCATTATACATTACACATATCCAAACCCATAGAATATATAACACCAAGAGGGAACCCTAATGTAAACTATGAGCTTTGGGTGATTATGATGTATCGATGTAGGTTTACCCATTATGACAAAGGTATCACTCTGGAGCAGGATGTTGACAGCTAGGGAGCGTGTAGGAATGCAGGGGCAGGGGCTATATGGGAAATTTACACCTTCTGGTCAATTTTTTCTGTGAACCTGAAACTGCTTTTTTCTGTGAACCTGAACTGGGGCACCTGGGTGGCTCAGTCGGTTAAGTATCTGACTCTTGATTCCCGTTCAGGTCATGATCTCGAGGTTTGTGAGTTTGAGCCCCACCTCTGGCCCCATGTTGACAGTGCAGAGCCTCCTTGGGATTCTCGGTCCCTCCCCTACTCTCTCTCTCTCTCTCTCTCTCTCTTCCTCTCTCAAATTAAATAAATAAAAACTTAAAAAAATTGAAACCTATCTAAAAAAAAATTGCCGGGGAACTTTTTATTGGATAGATCAGGCTAATGTCACCTGAACTCACTGATTAATGTTTAAAAAAAAAAACGGAAGCAATCTCAAACATTCAGAAAAGTCACAAGTACAGTATAGAACATTTTCGTGATGCCCCTCCTAAATACTTTAGTGTAGATGTCCTGCAAACAAGGACATCATCCTAGTAAACTACAGTACAACCCTCTAAATCAGGAAATTAACATTGGCTTATTACCGTCAAGAACTGAGAAGGGTTTGAGTCTTTACCCCCCTTGCAAGTCAACAAGTTAGCCTGTCACAGTCTCATGGATGCTGGCAGCAGTCATGAGATTCCTGAGTCAGAGATAAAAGGCTTCATTACTCATTGAGCAGCAAGTGGTATGAGCAACATATTTGTGTCAGCTCCACTTGCCTATGGCGGCAAGATAGATAGGCCCGGGTGGCTGCTAGCCCTTGTAGTAAGCTGCCTTACAGGAGACGAGCCTTGCTTGGGCTTAAGGAATGCAAATATTTTACAATGGACAGAAAGCATAACTGCCCTTTGCTTTGGAGGGAGACACTATCTCTATCCTCTAGGCTGAACATTCTGAACATTCTGAACATTAATCTGGAACAAAGGGCACCGAGTGCCTCTGCTTGTAAGATGAATGTGAATGGGAGATACCCGGGGGGCCATTGTCTCGTAGGACTGTAGTACTGGTTAAAATCTTCTTAGTTTAGGTCTTCCCAAAGGAAGTTGTGTGCCATGAGAGCCATAAGTCGACCTAGTGGGTGTTTGGGGATGGAAAGGCAGGCGTGTAGTGTGGGAGGTATAGGAAGAAAGTGTTCCCAGCAGAGGGAACCGCACAGGGAGAGGAAAGCCTAGGCACCATGGAGCACCTAGGAAATACGAAGGGCTAAGGACAGCTAGAGCAAAGGGAACAGAAGAGTGGGCAGGAGGAGGCCCATCAGCTGAGGTCAGAGAGGCAGGCTGATCTTGAGGGGACTTGTAAGCCCTGAGATGCCGTTGGAACTTGATCCCGCGTCCTTGAAACTCGTTAAGCTGGGGAGTGGCATGATCAAATGTGTGCTTTTAAAAAGGCCACGTGGGCTGCAGCTGCAAGCAGACTGGATTCAGCCCAAGGTTAATTTTTTCCACTTGGTTTCCTGCAATCAGGTTCAGGGAGATGGGGATGTATTGAAATTCTGCCACTTGGTAGTTGCGGCTGTCCTTGAATATGAATGGATCTGGGGCCAATCTCACTGCTCCTCCCCTAGTCCCGCCCCCCTGCGTTTTGATCCAGGTACCCATATTTCTGATGAATGTCAAAGGCAGACTTGTAGAGGAAAGAGGAAATGATTAGTCCGTCATACGCCAGGTCAATTCGCTGAAGATCAAATCTCCAAATGATGAGTCAGATCTTCACATGAATTTGCCTTGTTTATCAATGTACCTGTTTCTTAATTGTTCATCACGTTTACATTAAGTTTTTTGGATGGAATGATTTTTAGCAGATTTAAGAGATTTTCATGAAATATTAGTTGATGAATTTGAGGTCGTACTCTGGTTTAGTTTCAACTAGTTTTCGTTTAGCCTAGCTGTATCTCTGTGACCAAAGTTCACTATATTCCAGATTTTTCTGTTTTGGGTCAGCGACTTTGGGGAATGAGAATTTCATTGATGTTTCAAATGAGAAGGGATGTATTTTGGATGACAAGGATTTTATGAACGGTAGAGCACGTTTCTCCCTTCGGAGACATTTTATTCTAGTTCATTGCCTTTTGGATATTTTTCTTAATTCACAGATTTGTAAATCAGCTAGTTCAAATACATATTTTTTCCTGCATTTCAAGTACTCGAGAAGGGATTAGTGTCTGAAATGTGAGTCACACATAAAATTGGAATTCCGCTGAGTTGAACGGACAAATCTGTCGCAAAAGAGTTGGGGTGAACTAGCTGTGGCAGACCTGATGCTACATCTAAACTACAACTTTGCCATCCAGCAGATAATCCCTAGAGGCATCCGAAACCACTTCATAGAATGTAATTTATTAAATTTTAAAAGTTAATTATATTTTATTTTATTTTGGTTCTTACAGCAGAGCAAACTGAGTTAGTCATTCTCATAAAACCTTGTCATCATTGACTCCTACAAGGTTGCTCTGATGTTTGGTTTCATTTGAAAATTCCTCCTTCATCTCCAACATCCACTCCCATTCTCTGTCTCCATGGGGACTCACTGTGAGGTATTTGTTCTATGTCCTTAAAATGTATGTACTCTCAGTACAGTTTTGGATATTTTAAATTTACATACATACAATGGTGCTGTCAATCTCCTTCCGTGTCTCACTCTGTGTTTTAAAGCTGTGTCCACGTTGAGGCTTGTACATTTGGTTCATTGCATCCGACTGCTGTTTAGTATTTCATAGGATGCGTCCCGCTCATTTTACTAACGACACCTTAGCAATGGACCTCTAGGTTGTTCCCCACTCTCTTCTAGCCTAAACAATTTTCTGATGCACACCCTCATACGTGTGCCCTTACAGAGAGATGAGAGCATTTTTTCTGGGTATACACCCAGGAGGAGCTTACTGCATCATAGGACATATGCACCTGCAATCCCACTAAGTACCGCCAGCTCGCTTTCCTGAGTGGCTGACTCGTTCACACAACCACCAGAAGCAGGGCTAGGATTAGGGTTAGGGGAGGGAGGCCAAATTTAAGGGAGTGCCAACAAACTTCTTAATTAAGATAATACTTTAATGCAGTTTTAAAAAATATTTATTTATTTATTTTGAGAGAAGAGGGAGGGACAGGGAGAAGGGGAGAGAGAGAATCCCAAGTGGGTTCCGTGCTCAGCCTGACGTGGAGCTCAATCTCGAACCTCAAGATCGTGACCTGAGTCCAAATCCAGAGTCGGATGTGTAACTGACTGAGCCACCCAGGCGCCCCAGCAATATTTTTAAAAATTCAAATTAATGCAAAAAGTCTGATGAACAAAATATCAACATTTGAAAAATAAAGATAACATCCAACCCTACATTTGCATGCCTCTCAGATCCCCCCCCTGGGTAATGAGGAAGTTGGTCCTTCAACTGTTGAGAATAGGGCTGGAATACAGCTCAGCCATCATTTCCCTCTTTAGGAATGTTCTCAGCAGGAAAAACTACCAGTGATTGATCATCCAATTAAGGGGATATAAATGACTGGTCCTCTTACCTCCACTCTGAGGGGTTACCCTAAGTTCAGGGTTCCCTGTAGGGCTGGCTGACGCTTTCTTTGGGGCAGCAAGGCAGCCCCCCACCCACTGGTCCCACCAGCATGTTCTAATAAATGTCTTGCATGTTAGTTAACCTTAAGTGGAGAGTCCATTGACTGGAGATTCCAACTTGTGTTATTTGCCAGTATTTGGCTTTATCCTCCTAGATGAATATTTGCTATCCTGCTGTATGTAAAGTAGGATCTCAGTGTTTAAAAAATTTGCATTGCTTTGATTATTAGTGAATTTGAACATCTCTTTATATGGTTTTTAGCCATTAGGGCTTTCCCTTCTGTGAATTGCCCATTTTTACCATTTATACTAGAAACGTTTTAATATAGAACTGTTGATAAATTGATAATTTGGTGAGCTGACCATTCAGCAGTTTTGCTCTAGCAATTTGGCTTTCAGCAAATTAGCTTTCAGTAGATTCCATTAGAACTTTTTGGTTAACTGAAAAAATTGGTGAATTAAGTGAATTGGTCCTTTGGCAAATTGGATTTTGGTGAACTGACTTTGAGTAAATTGGTTCTTGGTGAATTGGCCTGTGTCTACTAAGGACTTCTGCAAGGCTGGCTTTTCCTACCAACATTCCTTGAGAACTTTCCATAAGGCCTGTTGACTTCCACAATGATGAGGGAAATGTACATGGAAGACCTCTGCCTCTTATAACCAAGAATCCCACTGTTTCCCTCCTATCCCGCATTCTGCTCATATCAGATCACGATGCTCCTCCGCCCAATACCCTTCAGTAGTTTCCCTCCCCTCTATTACAGCACAAGGTGCCCTTTGTCACGTGACCTTGTCCATCTATTTTCACTCCTTCTCTCTGCCAGCAAAAACACACTTAGTATTGCCTACATTCAACCAACTCAACTGTCCCTCACACACAACACGGCCATCTCCCATAACAGAAAAACATTCTGAAAGGGCTACTGACAGCTTTTGTTACCCCCTATTGCCTCACGTTCTCTCCTCAACCTATCCCTGACGGATTCTATTCCCAATGCCCAACAGAGACTCCCTTTGTGAAATGCTCAATGGCCTCCATGAGGTAGAATCCACTAGTCACTGCTGTCAACCTACCTAACCCTTCAGTAGTACATCTTCACCATGCTGTTTGCTCCTCTTAAAACAGTCTCAGCTCTTGGCCTTAGTGACACCACACTCTTCCCAATTTTTCCTTTGAATTCCCTGGATCTTCCCTTTTGTGGACGTCTTCTTCTCCACTCAATCTCTAGATGTAGGAACTCTCCAGGGCTTGATGCTGGGTGCCTTTTCCTTCTCCATATAGCTCCGTCTAGTAAGACCATGGTATTCCATAAGATTTCCTAGGGAGGGAGAGAATCTTAGCAGATCTTATGGTCTCTATAATATCTTTATGTATTATTCACCTTCTTGCCAAGCCAAGCCCATTCCCACATTGGAGCTTCTGTGTTAGCTGTTTCCTCAGCCTTGCACACTCTGCCCCATCATGGCATGCCTGGCTCCTTCATGTCATTCAGATATGATTTTAAACATCATCTCCTCAAAGAGACCTTCTCCGACTATCCAAATTGGCCTAGCTGCTCAGTCACTCCATAACAAACACATCACGTCGTTTTAACATTCTGCAGAGCAATTAGGATTTCCCTACTTTTAAAATTTATTTCTTTACTGTCTACCCCAGAGAGAATATAAATCTCCATGTCAATATAGATTTTATGTCTTGTTAGGCAATCAATCAATCAATCTACTTTAAAACACTTTCGTGTATACAGTTTGGTGTTATGGACATGCTACATGGGCTACATTCAGCTAGATTTCAGGCTACTGGCATTTGCATCAGAAATGCACAGTCTGGGGAAGACCAGCAAGTATTCTTTTTTTTTTTTCAAGTTTATTTATTCTGAGAGAGAGATAGCACATATGTGCATGCACAAGCGAGGGAGAGGCAGAGAGAAGGAGAGACAGAACCCCAAGCAGGCTCCATGCCATTAGCGCAGAGCCTGAAGCCAGGCTTAAACTCACAAACCGTGAGATCATGACCTGAGCTGAGATCAAGAATCAGATGCTTAAGTGACTGCGCCACTCAGGCACCCTGGACCAGCAAGCATTCTAATTTCGAATTCCATATTCTGTACCCTAGAGTAGCTCTGTCCAATAGAAACGTGATGGAAGTCACATATTTAATATTAATGTTGCTAATGGCCACTTTTAAAGAGTTAAGAAACAGGTGAAATTAACTTTTGTAATATATTTTGCTTAACCTAATGTATACAAAATATTACTTGAATGTGTAACCAACATAAAGTTGTTAATAAGATTTTTTTGGTTTGTTTTGTACTGACTCTTCCAGTTCTGCTGTGTTTTTTACTATGAATCATCTCTGTTAGGTCTGGCTGGCGTGTTCCATAGCCCCATGTGGCTAATGACCCCCATACTGGTCAGTATAGTTCTAGAGAGTTTACCACAGAGCCTCTGGTAGCTAGATCTTCATCCTTCAGGTTGTACAAATTTGCATAGGGAATAAACATTTTTTTTCCATTGGTGAAATTGATGACTTCTTGAATAGCAGGATGAAAATTGAAAATGGAATTTTCCTGGGTGAAATGTAAAGGTTTTAAAGAAATGTGGATTGGCTAAAACATTTCAGAAACATTTTCCACTCTGGCAGGTACAGAGTATATGCGTTAGGGGGCCTAGAGCTCACATTTAGAGGATGACACTTGAAGCTCAATTCCTGAATGATCCCGTGTCCCACCGTTGGTTTAGGAGGATTTATGGTTGCCTGATGCTAACTCAGAGGCTAATAGAATCCTCTCTCTGGAAAGTGGTTCTGTCTACCTGAATGGTAACTCTCACGAAAATGTTGGTTCTAGCACACAAAGCATGTAAAAGGATGGGGAGCTGCCATTTTATCTACCCGACAGACAGGAAATGCTCTGTGCTTCCCTGTTAATGAATATTTCCTTATTTTTAAATTGAGGTATAATTAACATGTAACATTATATTGGTTTCATTTATTTATTTTTTTAATCCTTATTTTTGAGAGAGAGAGGGAGAGACAGAGGGTGAGCAGGGGAGGAACAGAGAGAGAGGGAGACACAGAATCCAAAGCAGGCTCCAGTCTCTGAGCCGTCAGCACAGAGCCTGATGCGGGGCTCGAACTCACAGACTGTGAGGTGATGACCTGAGTCAAAGTCGGACGCTCAACCTACTGAGCCACCCAGGTGCCCCTCTATATTGGTTTCAAGTGCACAACATAATGATTCGATTTTTGCATATTGCAAAATGATCACCACAATAAGTCTAGTTAATGTCTGTCACCACACATAGTTACAAAATCTTTTTTTCCCTTATGTGAGGACTTTTAAGATCTACTCTCTTAGCAACTTTCAAATGCACAGTGCAGTATTATTAAGTAGACTATGTTGTCTATGACATCCCATAACTTATTTAATTTATGAGTGGAATTTGGTAACTTTTTACCCTGTTCACCCATTTTATCGACACCCCCCCCCCCCAACTCTCCTGCCTCTGGCAGCCACCAATCTGTTCTTTGTATAAGTTTGGGGTTTTTTGTTTGCTTCATTTTTTAGATTTTACACGTTAAGTGAGGATATTTCTTTAACAAACGCTGTATGTTTGGCAGATTCCTTTTTTGAGACTTGCCTTCATGGTAGTAGTAAAACTGGAGGAGTAGCTAACTCTTACCTCCCTCAAACTTCTTTATCGGCAATAATTCGTAAACTGAATTTCAGGGTTGTTTATGGCCCAGTCAGTTTGGGTCAGTTCACGGCACCCTGTGATCCTCTTGGCAAACCTCTTCTGAGCCATGAACTCTCTCAGCTGAAGCCGAGCCTCCTCCCCAGGTGTCTTCAGCCTCCTTCCCTATGGGTCCCACGGCACCTTGTTCAAAGGTCTTGTGTATTGCGATTATTTCTATGTAACTATGCATATTATCTCTCAATTACTTTTATGTATGTGTCCCTCCCTGGACTGTTAAGTCCTCCAAGGGCCATGGTCCTGTCTTTTCATCTTTGTATAACTAGCAAACCCAAATCAATGCTTTGCTCTCAATGTGCATTTAGTAATCATTTGCTGGATGAATGAACTGATGAACCACAGACTATATTCCATTTAATGCCTAGGAAACGCATGACATGGAATGGAGACATGAGATGAGTCCTGCCTCAGTGCCTTGTAATTGAAGTAAGGCAATTAACAGATAAGAGGGGGATCAGAGATGGCCTGAGGTGACAGAAAATGGCAGAAGTTGGTAGCAGTTTTAATTTCTCCATTAATGAGGGTGGTGGGCTTTATTTTTTGTTTGTTAATCCATCATCTGAACTGCATTTAGCTAATTCAGTCTTTTCCATCCTTAGGTTGATTAACTGTGGATCTTGGCTGTGATTGTCTTTATTAGCCTGGTAATGACTTTATTGGGTTTAGGGGTCATTAATCGCTTGTAAATGTTTGCAAGTTTGACAAATGGATGCAGAATATTCCCCTTCATTCAAAATTTGATCTAAAAATTAATTATATTACCTTTTTTTTTGCTTCGGGGTTTGTATATTTTCACATCAAAAGGTACACTTTATTTTAAATGAAGTGATTTTTATGCCCTTCCTCTGAAAATTTAAGAAGGGCACTTGTTCTTTTAATCGAGGTAATTATATCTGTGGTTTTGAATTAGCTCTTGTTTTTGGATGTGCTGCTTGCCTTCAGCATTTTGCTGTCTTTGTGTCTTCTGCATCTCGTCACAGTTTGTCATGATGTCCATGCCTTTTAGCTTTTAATTCCCTCCAGAGACCCAGCTATAAAGCCAGACCTTTAACAAATTTTGTCACATGCTTCCGCTTTCATAGAAAAGTGTATACTCTGTGGCTTTTTTTTTTTTTCAAGCTACCCTCTTTTCTTCTTCTTCTTCTTCTTCTTCCACTGAAGTCTACACTCCCCTGAAGGAAGTTCTTTCTCTCGGCTACACTAACTCTTGTTACTTTAGTAGCCCACTCTGATTCAAGAACGGGAGAATTACAACTGGCAGAAAAAGAATGGAGAGAAGAAAAGACACCCCATCAGGAGGCCACTGAAAAAGTATTGGCCTCCAACCTGGGGTTTTCTGATCTACAATTAGAAGCGCTGTGGCAAAGCATGTCCTTCCCATCACACACCCAAAGTGTGATACTTTGGCTAGTCTTGTGAGTGAGAAGCATATGACTCTTTGAAAAGTATAGATCAGGAAACTTTATGAAATTACTCTGATGTTTAAAGCCAGGAACCCACAAAGCACACACACACACACACACACACACACACAGAACTAGTTAATAATCATCTTTATTCAATGAGAGTGACAATGTGAGTGACAGCCATAATGATTCATCTTATTCATCATGCTCTCTCCATTGAGTGAAATTTAAAATATAAAGAGTAGCTCGGTTTTGTTTATTGGTTGGAAGATTGGACTTCTGCAGATCTTAGATTTTTGCACCTAGTGCTAACAGGATCACAGAAACTTAATGCTGGGATGCCCCCAATGGTAGCTAGGCATTGAGGTCAATGGTCATCAAGCTGGAATCTCATGGAGGGAAATGCTTCAGAGACTTCACAAATGTTTGGTTCAAACTTCATTTATAAATATTTGTAAACATTTAAACACCCAAGCCTTTAAAAAATTACACGTACATCTGAATGTACAACATGCCAAATTTAACATATCGGAGACCATGCAATCGTGCATGCTATAGATTAACATTATAATCAGACCTGCAAAACAGAAATCGTTACCATTTAGTAAGTGCTTATTCTGCACTTGGAATGACAAATATCTGACTGTTTATTTGATTATTTAACTAAGAGTCATTTAATAATATCTTCCTCATAGTGTTTTTATGATGAATAAATGAGTAGATACACTTATTGAGTATAGTATGTGGCACCTGGTAAGCATTTGATGCATATTAGCTATTATTAATTCTCACAAACATTCCTGTAAGGGGTACTTTTACCCCGGCACATTACCTGTAATTCGCTTTGAAATATTTCAGTGTAGCATGTGTTAAGTTTAATATATGTCTGGAGGTGTTAGTTAACATTTTTAGTTCCTAAATGAAAATATACAACCCAGGGGGGTTAGTTAGCATTTTAAAGACTCTAATTCAAAACTCAAACTATGCTATCGTTATTTCTGATCAACACCAGAAGGCTTTCTAGTGAGCATAATGGATGTTAGAAGTGATATTTCACTGGAGAATTGAACAGTGTTCAAGAATGAGTGATTTGACTAGAAACACTGAATAGGCACTGCTACCCTCGAGTGAATAGGAAATAGGAACCCAGCTAGCCACATAGCCCAGACCCTTTGAATGGTAACCAATGCTTAAAATTCTTTCTTTTGGATGAGACATTTAATGGAGGATTGTGTTGCTCCACCGACTAGCTGTGTCCTGCTGCAAGAATATGGCTGCACCTGCCTGAATTGAAGCTTTCATGTAGGGTGCTTTCAAAGTGTCTAAAAGGGCAGAGAATTGGCATTTCCTTACCTAAAATAAGATTGAACCACTATTTAATAAGTGCTTGCACATTTAGCAGGACTTGGTGACCGAAACATAATTCTGTGTCCAGAACACTATAGGAGAGACCTAGTAGAGGTTACCTCTACCTTCTCAATAGAACGTCATAGTTGTAAACAAGTAGATTGGCTCGGTCAGTTCATGATGACCGTCGCTTATAAAGCTGAGGCTTCAAAGAGCGTAAGCACCTTACTCAGGGTGAATGAATTAGTTATTGGTGGAGCTGAGCTACTTCATGCCAAAGTTTGTGCTCCTAACGACCATGTTCCACCACCCCTCAGAAGAAGAATGTGTTGAGTAACTGCCATGTGATGATCCTATCATATCATAGATTGTTTGAGCAGTTTCTTTACGCTTTGGGGACTTCTCGTCTGACTTCTGTGTTATGATAAGGCAGGCATGTGGTTGTTAGATAGTGTTAATGATTCAGACTTCAAACAAAATGTCCTGATCTTCTCTTCAACTCGCGAATTAGTCCAACTGAAGGGTGTCCAAAGATATCAAAGAGGACGGTGAAGACACCACACCATTTACAATATTGTGCACCGAAAACAACATAAAAATATGATTTGGATGCTGAGGCTGATATCACATGATTCTGTCATTCATAACTTATGATGTCGATTTTTTATCTTCAATAAACAGCCTCACTGTTCTCATGGATGACTTTATAACAAGTTGATATTTCACATCTGAAATTATAAAATAAGAGCCTAGGTCTGGATTCAAATCTCAATGTGAATGATTCCAGTCATGCGAGATTCAGTAAATAATTTAACCTCTCTGAACTTTGGCTTAGTAATGGAAAGCTTCCTGGAGGCTTAAGGAAACCAAAATATGTGAAGCACTTATTATACTGTGGGCACATGACTTTGATAAATGGACACCTACTCTTCTTATCATCACTATGATTTTCTAGTCCCGTGCTCCATCTACGGCAAGAACATCTTCTCCACCAGTCTTGGCCTATATCGCCAAGCTTCCTTGAGTGCTCCCAGTGCATGGAGATCACTGCTTCCTGTTCCACTGAGTCTACATCTATTCCTGGAAAATTTCCACCTGCTGATTCTAGTTCTGCCTGCTGAACAGGAAATCTACCTGTTACACTCACAAAGCAGCCCTTCAGCTATTTAAAATGACATCTTCCCATGAGATACAAGGGTCAGCCAAAGAGAACAACCTGGGTTTGGCTTGTCCTGTCTGATCACAGAGAGCAGGCTACATGGAACTTGCCTGGGGCATAAACCTACTTCCAACCCAGGCAAGCTGATTATACACCACTAACCAGAGTTCTCAAAATATGTACACTGTAAGCAAGGTGCTGAGTGGCTTTCTGGGGACGGCAATCTGCAAAGACAGGGAAATCCTTTCCTCTTTTGTGATTTGGAGACAGTTTGTCCTCAAGAGCCTCAAATAAATGCAAACAGTCTGGGGATAATTAGCATTCTAATAATTACCACTGTACATCATGGTTTGTGGTGGGCTAGGCACCCATTCTCCTTTCATAAGTGAAGCAGGGAGGCTGAGAGAGGTAAGGCAGCCCACACAGAGTACGTGTGGCAGCCGTGCTGGGTTTCCAATCCCATCTCACTGAGTCCAAAGCCCACATTCTTATCTCCTGAGCAATCATGAGTCACTAGAAGTGTCTCAGTGATGGCTCCTGCTTGCTAATTTCAGCGTGAAAGAGTACATGCCTCAGAGCTGTTACTTTCCAAATATGCCGAGC
Organism: Cryptoprocta ferox; assembly: GCA_028646485.1. Classification (NCBI taxonomy): domain Eukaryota; kingdom Metazoa; phylum Chordata; class Mammalia; order Carnivora; family Eupleridae; genus Cryptoprocta; species Cryptoprocta ferox. The sequence goes on from CM053567.1 coordinate 150,344,461, forward strand.
ATTACCATGTTAGCCACTACATTTAGCAGACCTGAAGTTTTAATCAACAATTTTCTACTTTAAAATGTGGTAAAGGATATATAAGAATATTATTTCTTTTTCGGATGCTCAAAAATCAAATTTCCATTGGGGCTGAAAAAGGTAATGCGATCTACAGGATATTGTTATGATTGCTAAGTGGGTGCTCATGCACGAATTTGCCCAAACTGCCCCTCCGTGCCTGCAATTTCTACGACTGGTCAGTTAACACGTTTGCCTTCAAAGCAACAAAAGGGATAAAGAAATCTTGGGGACTCTGAGGACTTGTAATGTTCCAATCATCCTTGTTTTATTAAAAAAATTTTAATGGTTATTTATTTTGTGATAAACAGAGAGAGAGAGAGAGAGAGAGAGAGAGAAGGCGAGCAGGGGGAGGGGAAAAGGCGAGGGAGCGAATCCCAGGCAGACTTCGAGCTGTCAGCTCAAAGCCGAAACGGGGCTCAATCCCATGAACCACAAAATCTTGACCGGAGCCGAAAACCAAGAGTCAGATGCTTAACCGACTGAGTCATCCAGGTCCCCCTGTTCCAATAATTCTTATTTTCAGAAGGAAATGTGGCAGAATATAAGAGTTAAGAGTGTGGGCTCTGAAACTCAACAGAGGGTTTGAATCTCGGCCCTGACCACTTAGCAGCATCCTGACCTTGGATGTTTTGTTATTTCACTTCTCTGGGCCTTAGCTTCCTCAGCTTTATAATCATCATAATCACAGTGGCATTGTTGTAAAGGGTCCAGGAGCGTATAGCTCCTTGAACAAGGCCGAGCATGTTGTTAAGTGTTTTACGAGGCTCTGCTCTTCTTTCTTTTACTCTAGAAAGGCAGAGACAATCGGATGGTTTTGGGTAAGCCACAGTACCTTGGAATAAACCTATGTGTAAGTGTAAATTAAGTGTTCCCTGCAGTGGGTGAAGGGAGCGATCAAGGGAGGGAAGAGGCAGTCATGCAGTATTTAAAGAACCTAATCAGGAATTCCCACCTCCGAGGTGGTGGTTTAAGCATTTCAAGTATCGTTAACAAAATATACACCAGAAGGTGCATGAACTGGTGTTTAGGATGTAACACAATTTTTCCCCCGTTGGAGACATTACTGTTTACGATAGGAGCTTGACTAAAAGGCTTTAGCAGGGCCCCCTGCCCTTGCTTGAAGGAAGAGCTAGAGTCCTGGTAGCTTTAGAGCCACATCTCCATCTTGAGCTCCGTTTGGTCTTATGCCTGCCTCTTGGTTCAGAGAGGGCTGTGTCCCCTAATGCTTTCCGAAGGTTGGCTGATCCATCCGTCTGAATGTCACGGAAAGCCTCCCAGGTTGCTGCTCAGGCAAAGTGAAGTCCGAAGGCCCGAGGACAAGAAGTGGCTTCACTGGGCTTACGGGAAGAGGCGGCATGACTGTTTTGTGCCTGTCTGCTGGCAATGCCGATACTTTTATAAGGAGCTGGTCTGGTCCACTGTAATACACCATCTTGTTATGTAGTGTGTTGGGGGAAGTTGGAAAAGAGGGGAACTGATGACTTGCATCCATCTCAGTAGCCAATGGTGACTAATGCTTACCGGAATAACCAGCAACTCTTGAATGGACAAATTGGCTTAGGTCAATTCCCACTAATTAGATATCTCATATAAAGAGCACAGCACAGTGCTTGGCACTCTCCTTCTCTCTGTCCTCTGAATCCTGCTATTCTTTAAAAAAATTTTTTTTAGTGTTTATTTTTGACAGAGAGAGAGAGAGAGAGAGAGAGAGACAGACAGAGCATGAGCAGGGGAGGGGCAGAGAGAGAGAGAGAGAGAGACACAGAATCGAAAGCAGGCTCCAGGTTCTGAGCTGTCAGCACAGAGCCCGATGTGGGGCCTGGACTCATGAACTGCGAGATCATGATCTGAGCCGAAGTCGGACGCTTAACCAACTGAGCCACCCAGGTGCCCCTGAATCCTGCCATTCTGATCAGAAAGCAAGACAATAGGCTCACAACCAGTTTGTTCATTTGTTCAACTAAGATTTATTGAGTGCCCACAATGGACCAGGCACTGTGCTAGGTGCTGGCAACATATGTAGTATACAAGAGAGAGGACAATCCCGCCCTACCTGGAGCTCACATACCAGAGAAGGGAGAAAGAGACAATGAACAAGGCAAATAGTGGTGGCTACTCTCCCTCCGCCATCTCCTGATCCTGCATTCGTGCCGGAGAGCCAACTTTGCAAGGTAGAGACGGGAGACATCCTGAGGAAGCTACTTTCTTAGAAGCAGTCACAGGGGTCTAGGTCATGGCTTGTCCTGGAGCTTCAGACCAATTCTCCAATGTGCGTGTGCAGTAAACAAACAAGAAACAAGCAAAGAAACCTGCCTTAAGAACAAAATCAAAACCAAATTCGGAGATGAGCAATCAGTTCAGCCTTGACCTAGCCCAACTCTTAAACCTCACCATTATCTCTGATTTCAACCTGCTTTAGATTCAAGAGCTTGTTCTTTTGTTCTTTCCTCGCCTCCCCTCCCCAGGGCCCGGGAGCACCCTGAGCCCTGGCCTCCCCAGCTTCCTGGGTGAGTGACTTCTGTTCTCCCGAGGACTCCTCTGCTTTCCCCTCATTGTTAGATGCAGCTCCTGGGTCTCGATTTTTCCAATATTCTAGGATTATGCCTTTGTCTTTCATAATCCTGTCTCCTTTCTCCTTTCATAATTGCATTCACACTCACCCAATAATAAAAATAAAAAGGGAGCATAAGTTAGGGTTTAAGTGTATGACCCAGAAAAAAAATCATTTTGCACAGCTCAGACTTGCTTCAGGAACTATATGACTGGGCTTTTGACTTTAGGAAACAGATTAATCCTACTGCCATTATTCATATCACAAAGCTATTGCAGTTGTACTGGTGGGAGTATTATATCTTTAAAAAAAGCAGCGAGGTACACATTTTAAATAACGAACCCTTGGAACACTTAAAAGAGGATTTGATTTATACATATTTTACTTAACAAATCTTGGGTGTTATATCAGTCTAATAATGAAACATAAAAACGAAAGCTACAAAAATAGTCTCAAGTGGTCAGAACCTCTTTGGGGTTAGCCATTGTCTCATGTAATAATTAACAATGACCTTAGGTATTAAGATAAACAGGACCTTGACACTATTACTTACTTACTTTAATGATGGAACATTTATCTAGCTTCCGACTAGCTAGATAATTTTTTTTATCTAGTTTGTGAAGAATGGGTAGGTCCCCCCAAAAGTATAAGACGAGGTCACTTACAATCTGGCCATGATGATGAACCATGTGCACAGAGAAGGTTAGTCAAGATCTCAAGGAGGATACAGTAAGTGCCAACTGAAGGGTGAGGACAGATAGGTGGTGTGCCTGTCTTAGGGAAGATTGATCGCCAGGCAAGGTAGATAAATCCACGCCATTTTAGTGTCTGGAGTACCTTAATTACTGTAAATAATTTTTGTCTCTTCTTAGCTCTTGCTCTGTATCTTTACTCTTTTGAATTTATTTAAGTTGATAATATGCACATGGCAACATATTTTAATAGTTCAAAAATATACAGCGAAATAAGTCCTTGTGAAGACATACTTTGATCCAACATCAACAATCAAGGTCAACTGTCCACCCCAGAAAATAAACCAGGAGGGTTTATCAAGAGACCCTTCATGTAACTTTTACGTGAAATTGTAATTATGCCACCTGTCAAACACTGAAGAAAAACTTCCTTCAGCCTTGGACCAGTGCTAATCAAACTTTCATGGCAGGGCTGACATGAACTCAACCCAACAGACAGTTCCAGTATATCTGCTTTATTGCTGGTTGCCACAGGTTATAATAACATCTAACAATAGGCTGTATTAATAATTTAAACTTTGTAATTAGAACTGGACTGTTACACAAAATAATAAGTTAATGTTGAAATACAGTGAAAATTTGGTCTTCCTCTACCCTCTTGCATTCTATCACTTCTATCACTTCTCTCCCCAGAGATAACCACACTCAACCACTGCTCTGTGTGTCCATCCAGAGTAGTTCTGTACCAATATAAACATCCACAAATCACAACAGATTCTACATACTTGCCTAAGGTCTTACTTTTTTAACTTAAAGATTCATCTTTGAGGGGTGTCTGAGCGGCTCAGGTGGTTAAGAGGTCAACTCTTGATTTCAGCTCAGGTCATGATCCCACCGTTCGTGAGTTCGAGCCCTGTGTTGGGCTCTGCCCTTAGAGCACAGAGCTCTGCTTGGAATTCTCTCTCTCCCTCTTTCTCTGCCCCCCCATCTCAAAATAAATAAATAAACTTAAAGAAAAGAATTATCTTTGAGATCATCTTATTTCAGTAGAGATAGGTCTGCCTCATTCTTCTTCACAGCTGCGTAGTATTTCAGTGTTTGGACCTACCATCATTTGTGCCACTTCTTTGTATCAATCACCTCTTGATGGCCATTTAGGTAGTTTCTCACTGTGCAAATTTAATCTTTATGTTTAACGTTCTTCATTGAAGTATAATTAACTCAGTTAAGATGGAGAAATACCAAGTGATCAGTTCAATGACTTTTGATGATTGCATACAGCACCCAAAATGAAAAACAGACTATTTCCATCTCCCCAGAAAGTGCATTGTTTCTTTGCATTCAGTCTCCTCTACGCCACACCAGTTCTGATGACTGTCATCATAAATGATGGGCGTTTGTCCATTCTTGGATGTCAAAGATTGGAATCCACACAGGTACACTGTCTGTGTTAGACTATTTTTTAAAAAAGATTTTTAATGGTTATTTATTATTTTTATGGGAGAAAGAGAGAGAGAGAGTAAGCAGGGGAGGGGCAGAGAGAGAGGAAGACAGAATTCCAAACAGGCTCTGCCATCAGCACAGAGCCCAGTGTGGGGCTCAAACCCACGAACCGTGAGATCACGACCTGATCCCCAACCACGCTTAACTGACTGAGCCACCCAAACACCCTTCTTGCACTCAGCATCATGTTTTTGATTTTTGCCCATATTGCTTGCAGGGTTATTTTTAATTTATATAACTAATCTAAATAAATAAGATTTTGTTTGTGCTCTGGGAATTTGGGGGGTTACAAACGCTAGTTAACTCATTAACTAATAAAACTTATCAAAAGAAGGGTTGAAAGTTTGAAATGGTTAAACAAAGACTTGAAGGGAATCATGAATTAATAGCAATTTTCATTTTAAAAGATCCCAGGATATTAGGTAACTCTAAGCTTGGGGTGTGTCAACTGTTCAATATGGAACAAAAAGGCTGATGTGATTTTCTGAGATTCCATGATTTTAAACCATTCCGTTTTAAAGTGCTTTACTTCCTTAATTTCTTAAAAGAATTTTTTTAACATTTATTCATTTATGAGAGACAGAGCGTAAGCAGGGGAGAGACAGAACCTGTGAGAGGGAGGCACAGAATCTGAAGCAGGCTCCAGGCTCTGAGCTGTGCCTGATGCGGGGCTCAAACTCACGAAATTCAAGATTATGACCTGAGCTGAAGTCGGACATCCAGCTGACTGAGTCACCCAGGTGCAACCTTAATTTCTTTTTTTAAAATTTTTATTTATTTGGGGGGAGGGTGCAAACTGGGGAGGGGCAGAAAGAGGGAGACGGAGGATCTGAAGCAGGCTCTGCACTGACAGGCTGAGAGCAGTGAGCCCAATGTGGGGCTCGAACTCACGAACCGCAAGATCATGACCTGAGCCAAAGTTAGACACTCAACCGACTGAACGACCCAAGTGCCCTGGTGTCCTTAATTTCTTATTATGTGTTTTGAATTTTTTGCATGATGGCAATAACAGCCATAGTATATTCAATATTACTGGAGATGTACACACAGAAAATGTAAGAAACTGGAATAAATACACAATAAACTCAAGACTGACTGTGGTAGACCCCCCCCCCCTTGCCTACAGGAAAGCCATCCTTCTCCTTATTTGCTTAATTTCCCTTGTTTTGGGGAGTAGAGGCCCCAGTTCCAGAGGCTGAATCAAGCATATTACGGATGGCAGAAGTGAAAGAGAAAGAGTCTGAAGCTATTAAGCGAGTAGTTAAACACAATCCTACCTGGTTCACAGACATTTTTCACTGGTGGTGATATTTTAAAATGTATTTCATTTTTCAAAGCCAGGTTTATTGAGCTATAATTTACATAGGTAACATTCCCCCTATTTATTGGTCGTGACTTTCTCAAAACTAAAAATTGCTACTATGCTCTTTATCATAAATTGTTCTTTTTATGCCAATAGCAAAACTATAGAATAATTTCAGCCCATTTACATTCTGGAGAAATGTAGGACCATGTACATTCTGGAGAATATAGGACCAGGTTTTGCTTTTTTTTTTTTTAATGTTTATTTACTTATTTTGAGAGAGACAGAGAGAGAGAGAGAGAGACAGAGAGAGAGAATGAGCAGGGCAGAGAGAGAGAGAGAGAGAGGAGAGAGAGGTTCCCAAGCAGGCTCTGCACTGTCAGTACCCCGACCCGGGGCTTGATCCCACAAACCCCGAGATCATGCCCTGAGCTGAAATTAAGAGTCGGAGGCTTAACTGACTGAGCCAGCCAGGCGCCCCCAGTTTTAGCACCTCGAAGCTTGGAAAGAAGCTGAGTTCTGTAGAGTGCTTACCAACTGGGCTGCTTTCGGCTGCAAGTAACGGAAAGTATTGATGCGAAACTGACTAAAACAATAAGAAAAGGATGCATTGCGCAGAGCTGAGGCCAACGTTGCATAGGCCTCAGTTGCAGTATATTCTGAGGCTCAGTGGATTCTCAAGACACTGGGCTCTGTACATGCTTTCACCCTGCGGGCTTCAGCTTGCGCCTAAGGCAATTTCACTCTCGGTTGCAATTTCCTGGCTGGTGACAGTCTGGAGTACTTGTTCCCTTGTCTGCGTGCAGCAAGGGTGAAAGTCGAGGAAGCCCTCCCCAAGCCATGGAACAAAACCTTCCCTTCCATCTGACTGGGTGTGACATAGGTCTCACACCTGGATCAATACCCATCAACAGAGATTGGCTTAGGATAAATTGGGTCGGGGCAGACATCCGCTCAAAAATTAGAGTCCTGTTAGGACAAAGAGGGCACTGGATTGGAGTGTAACAACATCAGCATTTACTACAGGGCTGTGTGGACCTTTCGGCTGCCGAGGTCTTTTTTGGGAAGTTAGTTATTGCCTCGTCAATACTTATAATATTCAGGTGGCCTGAGAGGATTAACAGAGCTCCACAAACGGTTAACTCTCTGGAAAAATCTTCACTCAAACACTTTTATTACATCCCACAGGAGGGATTCTTAGCCTTGGATCCTTTCTGGATCACATTTATTTTGCCTAACCACAACTATAACTTATGGTTGTCAAGAAGTTCTCAGAAGAGGATCACAAAATTTATTTTCATTTAAAAATATGTATGAATCAATGTGATGCTTAAAAAGCAATGTTAGAAAACTGAAAAGCAAGGGAAAAGATGGGGCAGGGGAGGGGGTGGGAAATGCCACTCCAATCAAGCATCCGAAAATGCTTACGCAGTACTAATGTGAAAACATGAAAATCACTTTAAATGGCTTTGAACCAGTCAGAATTGAACCTCTTCCATTTGAATCTATATCATACTATAATCAAATTCTTTAAAAACCTCAAATTCCTTTGAGACCTATCCATAAATACTATCCCATGTCTAGAAGAAAAGACTGGGAGAAAATATATTCAAATGTTGGTATTATCTCCGAGCGGGAGGTTTATGAATGATTATTATGTTCTTAACTTTTTCGGGTATTTTTGTATTTTTGACATTTTTCCTCTTTTTTTAAGCTTATTTATTTATTTTGAGAGAGAGAAAAAGAGTGTGGGTGGGGGAGGAGCAGAGAAAGAGGGAGAGAGACAGAGAGAGAGAGAGAGAGAGAGAATTTCAAGCAGGCTCCTCTGGGGCTCTGTCAGCATGGAGCCCAAGGCAGGGCTTGAACCCATGAACCCTCTTTTTTAATTTACTTTTTTAAAAGTAAGCTTGACAGCAAATGTGGGGTTTGAACTCACAACCCCAAGATTGAGAGTCGCACACTCTACTGACTAAAGCCAGCCTGCTGTTCCAGCATTTTTCCCCTTTTCTAAAACGAATGTTACACATTACTGTTTTCAATCAGAATGAAGTATATTATAAAATATACGATGTTTGATCCAGTTATACAATGTAAAGTCTAGATTTATAACTAGTGTAGAATACTTCATCTTTGTTCCATTATTACTAAGAGTTTACCGATTCATAAACCAGTATTAATCTCTGTGACCAAATATTCCATCAAAATATAATATCCAGTTGTCTGCTTATATTAGAAGTAATGCTCCACATGGTTTATGACAATTAAAGTGATCCCACTAGATCGCTCTTCTTGACTAATCTCATCTTTTCCAAAAGTTAGAGACTCCAATGCCAGTCCTTTGTGACAATGATACTGTATTTTGTGAAAAGATGAACCTAAAAATACTCCATTCCAAATAGCTAAGCAGAGGGGCACCTGGGTTCAGTAGGTTAAGCATCTGACTCTTAGTTTCAGCCCAGGTTATGATCTCACGATTTCATGGGTTCAAGCCCCACATTGGGCGCTGCACCAACAGTGCGGAAACTGCTGTCTCTGTCTCTGTCTCAAAAAAACCCAAAAAAAAACAAAAACCATAAAACAAAACAAAACAAAAATTCAAATAGCTAAGCAGAGTTTGCATCCTGGTAGCCAGAAGACTCAATCTGGTAAATATACCTGTTTGGTTTGACTTGCACAGAGTAATTTAAATATGAATTAGTCAATCATCTTAAATTAGCAGACTTTATATAAAAGCTAATTGCGGGGATTCCTTGCAAAAGCAGAAGACTGGAATAGCGTTTAAGCAACCATCCACTGTCGCCAAGTTACTTATTGTCCCCTGACTGCCCCCCACCTCGTTCCCTTCTTAGTAGTATGTGCTCCCCAGTTCGCCACAGTACCCACCATGCCTTCTTGTAATTCAGTTAGCCAGCTTCACTCATCTGCATTTTCCTGGAGGCAAGAGCTAAGAGTACTAGCTCTAGAATCATACTACCTACCTCATAAGACTGGCTCCATTGCTTTAAAGCATGTGTCTTTGCAAAGTTATCTACCATGTGTCTAAATTTCCTCATTGGTAAGATGAGACAACAGCAATGCCTACTTAGGGGGTTCTAGTGAGAATTACATGAGCTGGCGCGAGTGAGATACTTAGAGCAGTGACTTGGCGCATAGGAAGTACCTGATACATGTCAGCCATTATTAATGTTACAGGCAGCCACAGGAGCCATTTGAGTTTGATCCTTCTCAAGTTTGGGAATTACCCCCTGCAGAAGGTAGAGGAGGCTGGGGGAGCTGGGCACAAGAGAAGGCTTTGAACTTGAGATGAGTTTGCAGAAACTTAGCTCCAGCATAATAGGAGAGATTAGAGAGTAATGTTAGTCACTCAGGCTCTGAAACTGTCTGGACATCATTCTTTGCTCTGTCATTTACCACCTATGTGCCCGAGAGAAATTTTCTAAACTCTCTGAACTTGTTTCTCATCTGTAAAATGGGAATAGTGACAATGCCTATCCTGTGGCATGTCTTGTCTTGGATTTCCCTCAGAAAGTAAAGCCTGAGACAAGGGCTCTCCGGCACAGTTTGTTTTGGGAAATGATCTCAGGAAATAGGAGTGGGGGCTGGAAATAGTATCCCGGTGAGAGGAAAGACAGCACAAAGATGTGTTACTGAGCTGAACATTACTTTGGGGGGCTGGACCTGAGTCCCGCTGAGACCCTCTCAAGAGCCGCCTAGAATATGCCTCGGATTTGTTCACTCGAGGGATAGAAAAGGGGAGCATTTATCTCTTGGCTCTACACCCCTCCGCAACAACCCCTTTTTGGTTGGTGGCTGCCCCTTGGGGTATTAATTCTCTTGCACTTCCAGATTTGTGCATCTAGAATGCCAAGTAGAAGTCTGCAGGGCACCTGTACCAGTATCGGCAATGGTTCAGGGCAGAAAGCAGGTGTACCGAGCACAGTTGAGGCAAAGTGCTGTCAGCTTACACCTGTGGGAAGCAGTTTCCCTCACCAATGGCTGGAATAAAATGTGGTCCGGGAGGATTGTAACTGGGGCCCAGGACATGTCTGCTGTAAAGCTCCCGTGGGTCTTTCCTGGTCAAAAGAAACTGCATTTTCTCCAATATCTTTTCTTTAGTCTCACGTGTCCAAATCTACATGAGAACTTTCTCAGGGACAATTGAATTCACATTTGCTGAAGATTAATTACAGAAAAGGTACGCTCTTTACCATTTCATCCAGGACTGTCCAACACTAAAAGTTGATTCACCTACAGCACCTCCAAAAAATAATATTTAGACTCAGATACCATGAAATTGATATGCTTATCTGAACATTCCCTTTATAAAATTACCTTTAGAGCCACCTGGATGGCTCAGTCGGTTAAGCATCTGACTCTTGATTTTGGCTCAGGTCATAATCTCATGGTTTGTAGCTTCGATCTCTGCCAGACTCTGTGCCGACAGTGTGGAGCCTGCTTGGAATTCTCTCTCCCTCTCTCTCTGCCCTTACCCCCACTTGTGCGCGCTCTCTCTCAAAATGAGTAAACTTAGGAAAAAAGCATTAAAAAAATTACCTATAGAATTGTTTCACATTCTCATGCTCAGGAAATCTAACTTGGAGATTGCTCCAAAGATCCTATGGTCACTACTCTTTGCTCTGTGAACATGGTAAGGGCCTCTGGTCCAGGGCAGTAAAAGCAGTAAAGAGAGTAAAAGTATGTCAGGAAAAGATAGGATAAAATAGGCAGAGAGGGACAGGTTAGGACCTGAGGTCCCTGGGTGGAGAAAAACATGTTTTGGAACAATGCCGGGAGCAACTGACCACAGCAAACCCCTTTGGGCATAAGGTTTGTCTTAACAATGTGACAGACACCACCTACTCCCCCTCAGGTTTCCCTCAGGAATTTGACAAAAGACCTGACTAAAAATAAGTAATAGAGCATAAAACATATGACCCACAAGGCAACCAAAACCCTATAACACAAAGTTCTTTTGCCTATCGTCCAGGGCGATTCACCTTCAAATGCCCTCTCTCTGTAAAGAGAGGTCCATACCATTCTTACCTTCTAATTTTATACTCTAATAAACTTTTGTCTGATGCTCATTTTATTTTGTGCCCATCTCTTCATTCTTCGAAGCGAAATGACAATGAACCTCCAGTGTTGAGGTAAAGAATCCTGCAACAAAGATAAAGAGTAAAAGCACACTTAGAAGAGTAAGTGTGACATGGTAGGCTGGGGTCAGGCTTTGGGACCCCTAGTCTTGTTTCTGTCACAAACTTGTTTTGTCCCTTCATCTCCCCCGAGCCTGTTTTCTTATCTGTAAAATGAAATATCTAGATCGAAGGACTTAAAAGATTCTTGATATGAAAAAGAATGAAGTTGGGCCCCTACCTGGCACCACATATAAAAATTTACTCAAAATGAGGCACCTGGCTGCCTCAGTCAGGAGAGCATGTGACTCTTGATCTTGGGGTTGTGGGTTCGAGTCCCATATTGCTATAGAGATTATTTTGAAAAATAAAATCTTTAAAAAAAGTTTACTGAACATGGATCAATCATCTAAATATAAGAGTTAAAACATAAGAATAAGTGTTCATGGCCTTGGACTTGGCAATGGTTTTTAAGGTATGTCACCAAAAGTATAAGCAACAACAGAATAAATTGGACTTCATTAAACTTCTGTTCATCAAAGGACATCATCAAGAAAATGGAAGGACACAGAATGGGAGACAGTATTTATCAATCATGTATTTGATAAACATTTAGCATCCAGAATATGTAAAAAACTATTACAAGTCAACAACAAATAAAAAATCCAATTCAAGAATAGGCAAAAGACTTAGACAGCCACTGCTCTAAAGAAGATATACATTGGCCAATGAGCACACAAAAAGATGCTAAATATGGTTAGTCATTAAGGAAATGCAAATCAAAACCAAATGAGATACCACTGCATGCCTACTAGGATGGCCATAATAAAATGAAAACAAGAGTTAGTGAGAATGTAGAGAAATGGGAACCCTTGTACATTGGCTGGTAGGAATGTGAGCTGGCAGTTCCTTGGAAAATTAGAGACTTATCATACGATCTAACAACTCCACTCCTAGATATACAGCCAAAAGAACTGAAAATAGGTATTCACATATATGTACATAGGTATGTTCATAAAACATTATTCACAACAGCCAAAACATGGAAACAACCCAAATGTCTATCAAGGGATATTCATCCCACAACAACAGACAAGGTTAAGTGCATACAGTGGAACATAATGGATAAACAAATTATGGTGCATGTACACAATGGAATATTATTCAGCAGTAAAAAGGAAAGAAGTACTGATATATTCTACAACATGGATAAGCCTTAAAAACATTAGGTCAAGTGAAAGAAACATGGCACAAAAGGTCACATATGATGTGATTCTATTTATACAAAATACGCAGAATAGGCAAACTCACAGTGACAGAAAGCAGATTAGTAGTTGCCAGGAGCTTGGGAGAGAAGGCAGAATAATGGTTTAATGAGTATGGAATTTCCTTTGGGGGTGATGGAAATGTTTTAGGGTGGGGGTAGCATGATATTATGAATGCACTAAATGCCACTGAATTGTTCATTTTCAAGATGGTTAATTTCAGGGCACCTGCGTGGCTCAGTCAGTTAAGTGTCCAACTTCAGCTCAGGTCATGATCTCATGGTTTGTGAGTTTAAGGCCTGTGTCGGGCTCTGTGCTTAGAGCCCAGAGCCTGGAGCCTGCTTCGGATTCTGTGTCTCCCTTTCTCTGCCCCTTCCCCACTTTCACTCTGTCTCTCTTTCTCAAAAATAAGTAAACATTAAAAACAAATTTATAAATGGTTAATTTCATGTTATGTGAATTTCACCTCAATTTTTATTTCCATTTTTAAAATATTTTATTTATTACTTATTTATTTATTTATTTAGAGGAGAAGCCTCAGCAGGCTCTGCAAGGTCAGCACAGAGCCCAACGTGGAGCTCGATCTCATGAACCATGAGATCATGACCTGAGCCAAAATCAAGAGTCAGACAGATTGAGCTACCCAGGCATCCCTCATCTTAATTTCTAAAAAGTCTTTTATAGTTCTGAAATTCTATGACTATGAGGAAGGTAGTAAAGCCATGCAGAGCTTGCAAGAGAGATGGGAATGCAAACATCAGGGTTATTACATGAAATGAACAATAGCACAACTTTAAAAAGGCCAGAGGCCCCCTGGCCTAGATCACGAACTTCCAGGAGTGAGAAATCTGTTGGAGTCAGGGCCCTAATGCTTACATTTGTATCGGAACAGTTTGGCTGATGTTTTCAGGCGATGAGTGAAGGCAAGAAGTAGAATCTTCACATCTATAATAGTGTGTAAGGAGTCTGTAAGTCACATGCAAGGGAGAAACTCAAAAATAACCCACCATCTTCTATGGCTGCCTGTCTGGATAGGGATGGAAAACAATGTGCTGTATTCACAGCATCAAAGAAATATCATCAAAAAGTGTGTAAATGACCTTAGGTTTATTAATTTTTTTTAAGGCTAGTCACGGTGCTGGCAGAGTAGGCATTTATTGTTTGTGACAGCCCCTCGGGGCAGATGCCATGGGCCTGACACTTAGCATGCTTGTTACTGCTTTCTTGTGTCCTAAATTTCAAGAAGACGGAAATGGAGGTCTAGAAGCTAATAATAGTCTCATCTCATTGGCAGGAGCTGGAAGGGAGCATGCTTGTGGAAAAATCCTAACACCGGGTGCCTTCAGGCATCTGCAAGGGAAATAGGAAGAGAAATGGGACAGGAAAGGCCACAGTGATCAATACTGCAGGTAGATGGGGACAATGAAAGCATGTGAGTCCGAAATACAGCGGGAGATTAAAAAAAAGAAAGAGAGAGAGATAGAAATAGGAGAGCTAAAGACGGACACATCAGAACCAGAGCGGGCTTGTCACCAGAGAGAGCGGGCTGTCAAAAACTTGCCAGGAATTTAGCTGCATTCATACTATTTAAACTGGGAGCTTCACCTCTGGGAATCTACCTTAAGGAAATGGTCCTATGGAGAATATGTCCTTTTATTTGAGACAACCTCACTTCGGCAACATGGGGAGGAATAATTAAATGAAATATCAACCACATCCTTGACAAGTAGCCATTAGAAATGGTGTGGTCACAGAGTTCATAATATTAGAAATTTTTTTCTTATAATTATGCCATAATGTGTTTCTTCTTTTTATAAAAGCGAACCCCATTAATTATGGAGGATGCCCATAATAACATCAAAAATAAAATAGTTTATAATCTCTCATTTATAGATGATCATAGTTATATTTTGGTTGAATTTCCTTAGTCTTTTTTAAAAATATTTTTAAAGTTTCTTTATTTCTTTTGAGAGTGAGAGAGAGAGAGAAAGAGGGAGAGAGAGCTGGGGAGGGGCGGAGAGAGAGAGAGAAAGAGAGAGAGAATCCCAAGCAGGCTCTGCAGTGTGGAGCCCAATGTGGGGCTCAAACCCATTGAACTGGAAGATCATGATCTGAGCCGATACCAAGAGTCAGACACTTAACTGACTGAGCCACCCAGGTCCCCCAAATTCCCCTAGTCTTTTTAATGTAAATATGCATATACATACATATTTATAAAAAGAGATTTCATACTATACATACCATTTTGATTCATTTAACTTAACTAAAACAGGTGAAAAAAGTTGTAGATCATCAAATTAAGTATTGTAAAACAGAGTAGAAATCTAGAAAACATACCCTAAAGAACTATGCTATTCTGGATGGCTCTGCATGGTAGACTAGAGGGGGTTCCCCACTTCCTACACTTATTCCTCCGTGGTTTTGATATTCGCCCACTTTTCAAATAGAATGGGTTCCAGGTTCTCTACAGTTGGAAATGGTGGGAGTATTAGTGAAGAGAATTGGGTGCCTGACTCCCATCCTGAGATTCACCATGCGATGCCACCCAATAGGATGGAGGCTCGATGTTAGACAGGAGCTACCAGGCTTCTTACTCCCGATAGCTGCTGTGGGACTCAGGCAGGAGGGCCCCTCTGCAGGGGGTCCCCAGGCTAAAGACACTACGCCTTGTCAACCAGGATTGTGTTGTTGTGAAGTCAAGTTCCCGATTATCCCAAGATCTTGGTAAAGCCTCATTTTTATGTCCCTGTTACCCTCACACCCTCTACTATCCCCACCTCCTCCACATGCCACACACACACACACACACACACACACACACACACACACAGAGTTCTCCATCCACTGGCAACTCTGAAGATCTGGATTTGCTTATTTAGGAAGCAACCTGTTTCCTTAAAGAGTGTGCGTTACTTTTACAATGGGAAAAATAATACATTTTTGTGAATTGGGTAAATAAACCTGGTGGGGGGGACACTTGTTAGGCTCACACTAAGGTTTTCAGTAATACTACCGAGAGTTTATACTGTCTTTAAAGAATCTTACCCCCTCACAGGCTTCATGCTTACCCTGGGGCCCTCCAGCCCTGAAATGGGGACAGGACCAAGACCCAGGCCAGCTGGGCATATCGCGGCGGCCTGACCTCTCAGCTCTTTCATTTTGCCGAATTCTGTCTCATTTGCTAACAAGTCCAGGCAGAGGGAGCAGCCGGGCCCCAGTGGTTGTTAAGTCAGAGAGGAATTAGCCCCATTCCCTGACATGGGAGTGTGTGCATTTCAGGGTTATTGTTATTCTGCTCCTTGACCTCCTGTCCTTCAGCTGAAATAATCCCAGTTCTTTCCACCTTTTTGTCGTAAGCTTGATTGTTTCCAACCCTTTAATATCCTCACAATTCTTCTCAGAACCTCTCCCAGTCCTTCTCTTCCCTCTTTAATTACAGGGCTCAAACACAATATTCTAGGAAGCGCTTGAGCAGTGCTCGGTAAAATGGAAAGCTTATCTCAAGATTCCTCCACGCCGGGGTTTATGCAGCCTTCCCAGGGTCACGCGAAGCTGTCTTTTTAAGCAACTGCTTAAAAATGCCTCATGAGCAGTGCATTATCTGCTGGGAGCAGAAGCCTGCAGGATGGGCATGGCACAGGGGCCCTTGGGGTGGCCCAGCATGACCAGCAGGCTGGCAGCCGGCACCTGTGTGCACCGAGAAGACGCTTATGGTGGGGTTCCCTCAGGGGGCTTGGGTCCCCTTTTTTAAATATATTTTTTAACATTTATTCGAGCATGAGCAGGGGAGGAACAGAGAGAGAGGGAGACGCGGAATCTGAAGAAGGCTCCAGGCCCTGAGTTGTCAGCACAGAGCCCGACGCAGGGCTCGAACTCACCACTGGTGAGATCATGACCTGAGCCGAAGTCAGACACTCAACCGACTGAGCCACCCAGGTGCCCCTAGGGTCCCTTTTTGACAATACGTGTTTCTTCAGAAGCATCCTCTCCCACCAAATAGACTTCCATAAATTTTCCAAAAAAAGAATCTACTATCATCATTTATACTTTGCCTAAAATTCTGTCAGGTCAATGTGTGGGTTTTTAATTCAGATATTTGCATTTTAAACTTCTAATTGCAGAAGGAGAGGTTTTGTTCCCTGTTGAGAGAACGCAAACAATAGGAGCTAGTGAATGGCTATTTATCTATCTATCAATCATCTATCTACCTATCATCCCTCTATCATCCTTTCCTCCTTCCTCTTGCCTCTGAGGTCATTAGTCGGACTGCTGCTCATAGGATTCCTCACTTTGTGCCATGTTAGGTTATCTAGGGGTAATGAGGCAGAGAAGCTATAGAGAAAAGTTCTTGATATGTCTCTCTCCTTCCTTCTTTCCTTCCTTCCTTCCTTCCTGCCTTCCTGCCTTCCTGCCTTCCCTCTCTCCATTCCTTCCTTCCATTCATTCAGCAAAAACTTGTTGAATGTCTGCTGCACCCTTGAAAGTCCTCAACCAGGTTGAGTGGTTAAAATACAAAAAAAAAAAAAAAAAAAAATAGGGATGCTTGGGTGGCTCAGTCGCCTAAGTCTCCGACTCTTGATTTTGGCTCAGGTCTTGACCCTGAAATGAACCTTAAGCCTTAGAACAAAGTTCTGCTGATGCCCCATTTGATGACATGATTGTTTACCTGTGCTCTAGTCTTTCCCTGTTTGTGCGTGTGTTGGCATTTTATTGACGACTCACAGTATTGATAAGCCTATCTAATATTTGAGCCTGAAACATTAAGTTTACTTATTATTATATATACCTAAAAAATAGATCTCACTGCCCTAGCATACAACACCCTCCTAGTTCCTGGGTCTTTTCATATGTATACATTAAGTCCCTTAACGCAGTCACTCACAAATACATGTTGTTCATTGGAACATAAATTATTATTCAAATTTCTAAATGGGTTGACCGGAGTTGCTTTGCATACTGGTGTATCTTCAGAACACTGGAATTACCAAATATCAGGAGAAGTGTTGATTGATGGGGACACTTAGTTCCACATTGCCATTTATACATCTGGTATTAGGAATGTTATTTTAAGGGGACTCAGTTTATGCATCTGTAAAATTTTGTATTTCTTTTCAGTGTAGCGTTTTGGAATATAAGTTCCCCATTCTAGTATCTCAGCAAGGAGAATCTTCCCACTAGACTAAGGGCGCTGTATTGTGCCCATTATGATGATGGAACACACTGCTTTGAAAATGGCTATAAGGCCACAGATTTGGTCTGTGCGTTAAGTGAAAGAGGACTTTGGTGTAATGATAATAGGATGTATTTTCCCTAAAACATCTCTTATGGGTTTACATGATATTGATTTTAAATAGATATTTTGTCATTTTAGCCAAACAAAATACACTGAGTAGTTATACTTAAAAATAAAAAAGTCTAGTTATTTTAGGCCTGATACCACTTTTTCTATAAAATCTTCTCAAAATAAAAACATATTGAACTTTAAGTTTCACTTCCTCTTAATTTTTAAAACATATTTCTGGTTTTGGTTATAGTGTATGAATTATTTAATTCTTGCCATCCGAATTCGTGGATAAAAAGATCATACTGGGTTTGGCTGTTTTTGTTTTTTTTCTGTTTTTTGTTTTTGTTTTTTTGTTTTTTTTGTTTTTTTTTTTTTTTAATTTAAAAGGCATACAGGTCTGACTGTAGGGAGAAGTATACCACGTAAACCTTTCATCTTTTTATGAAAATGTTAAATATTGTAAGAAAGCTATCCTCTCTATTTTCATCTTTTCTATGATATATTTATTATGAAGTAGGGAATGAATGGATGTGGATTGCTGTCAACTATAAACACTTCTGGATGTCAGCATTTATTGACCACCTACTGTGTCACAGTTCTTGAGATTGAGCCCCATGTCGGGCTCTGCACTGATAGCGTGGAGCCTGCTTGGGGTTCTCTCTCTCACCCTCTCTCTCTGCCCCTCCCCTGCATGCACACTTACTCTTTCTCTCTCTCTCTTAAAATTAAGTAAATAAGCAGTAAGAAAAAACCTCACACAAACAGAGCTTCTGAATGCCTCATAATTTGATATGAGGAGCCAGACATTTGAAAAAACAAGTGTAACAATGAATGTAGGCACAGCTCTGGGAACCGTGTGCAGAAGGAAGAGGCTCAGCTCTACCTGGGAGTGGACAGGACACCCAGAAGGGCTTCTTAGGGGAGACGAAGCTTTTATTCCACTATTAATCCACATTCCTTCCATACCATCTTTCTGTCCCAAGCCTCCCAGATGTAAGGCGGAATAGTTTTCCTCCTCTTGAGCGCAGAAGTTTTGGTTTTAACTTCCTCAGACATGAAGCTGTGGAAACCTTCAAGTCTATGAAAGATACGTGAGTGTATGCATGTGTGTGTTGCCCATGTGATAAAGTACCAGAAGTCTCATTCCTTGTGACATGCTGGGAGACTCGGGGAGCCCTGGCGTTTGGAAGCCAGGGCCTTGATTTTTTTTTAAATGCAGTGCAATAGTAAGTATCAATCAAGCGCATCTTTGTCAATTTATCGGGTGCTTTTTCGTTTTTTAAGTTTTCACAGTAATTATTTATTTATAATTTTTTTCGTGTTTATTTTTGAGAGAGAGAGACACAGAGCACGGGCAGGGGAGGGGCAGAGAGAGAGAGAGGGAGAGGGAGACACAGAATCTGAAGCAGGCTCCAGGCTCTGAGCTGTCAGCACAGAGCCCAACACGGGGCTCGAACTCACAGACTGCGAGATCATGACCTGAGCCAAAGTCAGACGCTTAACCTACTGAGCCACCCAGGTGCCCCTACAGTAATTTATTATTTTAATGTTTAATTAAAATACTATTTCCTCTCCACATCTCTACTCACACCACTTCAGATACAGATGTGTGGGTTTTTCTTCCAGTTCTTGGAGGACCTTGAATCGATGTCCTACAGTTAACCCACATGAACTGCCTGGAGAGCGCAGGGCCCACAGGGAGAGGACTCGGTCCCGCAAGACTCCAAATGTCAACTGTAAGTCCAGTTTGTCACCTATGCTTCTGACTGACTGGCTGTAAATCCAGGGTTCGCACGACCTCCTCCTTAGGTTTGATAATTTGCTAAAATGGCTCACAGAACTCAAGAAGACCAGTTTATTTACTAGAGTACCAGTGGCTCCTATAACTCAGGAACAGCCAGATGGAAGAGATGCATATGGCAAGGTGTGGGGAAGGGTCACGGAGCCTCCACGCCTTCTCTGGGTCGCCACCCACAGAGACCTCCACGTAGTCACCAACCCAGAAGCTCTCTGAATCCCATTGTGTATGGTTTTTATGGAAAATCTTTACATAGACAGGAATGATCAAATCACTGGCCACTGGTGATTGAACTCAATCTCCAGCCCCTTTCCCCTCTGCAGAGGCTGGGGGTGGCCCTGAACGTTCCAGCCCTCTCACCAGCTGCGTGTTCTCCTGGTGACCAGCCTGCACCCTAAGGCTGTCTGGGCTCCCCCAGCCACCTGCCAATCGTTAGCATACAAAAAGACACTATCATTTCAGAGATTCCAAGGATTTTAGGAACTGTGCCAGAAAGGGAAGGGGGGAAATGTGAGTCGAGACCAAATATTATATTTCTTACTACGTACTAATGTTATTGTTATATTTGAACTTATCTTGAATAGTAGACTACAAGGCCCTTGAGAGGAAGGAAGAAGCCTTATGCATATTGAGATACCCCCGAGGTCTTAGCATACACTCAGCAAATATTTGCTATATAAATGGATAGCGTTGTTACTCAAAACAAACATTTTGTAAATGTTTGTTGAATGAGTAAGTGAGTACATGGAGATTGGTCTCCTGGAAGTTTTGTTTGGTGTCCACAGCAAACTCTGCAGCGTTGTTCAGTGTAAGGGAGGTACCAGCCCTAGGAAAGATTTGGACACATGTGAAGTGTCTTTAGTTGTCCTAATGATGGAGGGAGGCAATGCATAGGACAGTCCCACAAACTCTCACTCCAGACAAAGAGAAGGTGGCAAACCTCTTTCTACTTCTGAATCGCCAAACTAACTTCGTTGTACCTGGAACCACAGAGTGCTTTGGGCATCGTTTGAATCTATGTTCATCATTCCAGGAATGTAAAGATCCTGTGAGGCAAGGGGCGATTGTATTTTTAAAAAATTTTTTAATCTTTATTTATTTTTGAGAGAGAGAGAGAAAGAGCGAGAGAGAGCAGGGGAGGATCAGAGAGAGAGGGAGACACAGAATCCAAAGCAGGCTCCAGGCGCTCCAGGCTCTGAGCTGTCAGCACAGAGCCCGACACGGGGCTCAAAGCCACGAACCACAAGTTCATGACTTGAGCCAAAGTCAGAGCCTTAACAGACTGAGCCACCCAGGCGCCCCAAGGGGTGATTGTATTTTGATTGATGAGGAACTTTGACACAAATTGCTCGCCATTTTCAAAAGCGATGTCACCAGTGTACCCTTCATGGCATACAAGTCGCCAAAACACAACTCAGCTGAATTTGTCAGCATTTGTGATCCTGCATTCATAGCGCTTCTGTCTCAAGAATTGACACCTGCTGTCATCACCTGCTGATTTCATTACATCTTAGTGTGGTTGTGCCTAAGCCTTTGTGGGCTGAAACATATGTTACTTTATTAGAAATTACTTTCCTTGTATTTCTCTCTTTTACATTAAAGCCAGGGTATTATATTGATTCTTTTTAAAAATATGTGTCCAGGTGGTTATATTAGCCATACATTTCATTTCAAGATCATAAAGGAGGAGTTCTATGGTATCTGTATTAACACAGACTTTGGGTCTGCTATAGACTGAATATGTGTCCTCTGTTCCTCAGAAATTCGTATGTTGAAGCCTAATCTCCACCATGGTAGTATTAGGAGGTGATGCCCTTTGGAGGTGATTAGGTCAAGCCTTCTTGTGTGGGATTAGTGCCCTTATCAAAGGGGCTCCGGAGAGGTCTCTCTTGTTCCCTTCTGCCATGTGAGGATACAGAGAGAAGACAGCTGTTTATTAGCCATGAATCAAGCTCTCACCAGACACTGAATCTGCCAGAGCCTTGATCTTGTACTGCCCAGCCTCCAGATAGTGTGAAATAAATGTCTGTTGTTTAGAAGCCCGCAGTCTCTGGTATTCCTGTATGCCAAGACAGGTCCTGGGAGGGTTGAGAACTGTCATTACTCTACAATATTCTGCTGCTTTTACAATTTTTTTTTCTGCTCACAACCTCAAAGAATCATGGGAGACTTGATTGCCACCCCCTAGATCCTTGTCCCCTTCACATTTTCCAAGCAATCCTTCCCACTTTATTGAGGTGCCCCTAATGTATCCTTCCTGAGGGGTGCTGTGCTGCCTCCCCAGATGTCTACCAAGGATGACCCCCTACAAAGCCTGCTTTCTCAGAGCTCAGTCACTCCTCTTTGTTCGGGCCATTGCTCTCCTGCCAGATGAACAATGAAACCAAAACTGATAATGAAGCTGGGATTAGCTGGCTTGGAGGAGGAGGTCAGCCAAGGCCAGAGAAGTTGTCAGGAGACATTGGCTTAGCATCTCAGCTCCCCGGAGTGGCTTTTGGTCCTATCCTGGTAATATGTCCACGTGTGGTTGGCACACATGGTGGCATACAACCTTCCAGGACAGAAGGTTGCTAAGAGGCTTCTCCTCCCATGAGCTGATGCCACTGAGCCTCCATCAAAGCCAGGTTGGACCTCAGCCCCCACTTACTCCTATAGCCAAGACCGCCCTGACTTGGGTCTTTGGTTTACTTTTGGTGAATGGTGAGCATTTGGGGTTGGGCTAAGGGACGTCTGGGGCTACCTGAGGTCTGGGCTCCACAGAATTAATGTCCATGAGCCCCTTTCTGTTCAAGCTCCAGAAATCCCTGAAACCTGTGTATGTTTTCACTTTGGGGAATGAATACAAGGGGGATCTGGGGCCAGAGCTCACTGGGTGCGATGCATTGGGAAAACAGAGACACACTCTTTCCTACTTGGTGACATTTAAGGGGCTCCATGCGGCTCTGCCACCAAACGTGTCTCTCACAGGCCTCCATTCCACTTAAGACTTTGGAGATTGGAGTCAGGTTGCTTGTTCCAAAGCTCAATTCTATCACTTAGTAGCTCTGAACCATGGGCAGGTTTCTGACCTTGTCCAAGCCTCACTCTCCTGATTTTTAAAATGGGTTGAAACAATAGTTTACAGAATTATGAGAATGAGGTGAGATAACTTACATCAATCCCTTCACATGAAACCCGGCACAGGTAAGTGTTCAGCCAGGATAGCTATTGTTAACTGTTGTTACTGTTATTACCAACTGGCCTGCCATTTCCACTTTTGAAATCCCTTTTCCTGGTCTCCACAGCACAGAAGAATGGCCAGGATCATGGACTTGGGAGCTAAGCTGTCTGGCTTCAAATTCCAGTTCCCTGACCTACGGGTTGGCTAAACCGGGGCAAGTTACCCAAACTGTGAATACCTGTATTTCCACATTTATAAAATAGGGATAATTGTAATACCTCTTCACCTACTAGAGTTTTTATATGGATTAAATGAGTTAATATTTGTATAGGGTTTTTTTAACAGGACTTAATGCACAATAAAGCACTATGTACATTTTTATTTAAGTTTATAATCTATATATCACCCAATACACAAATAAGCCACACATACGTGTCTTTATCGCTACACTTCCTGTGTTATATTAAATTGTGTCTGCGTCTTCTTACCAGACTATACTCTGCTAAGTGGCAGGACTGTTTCTTACCCACACTGAATCTCTCACATGGTAGCATAGGGGCTGGCTCGTCCTGGCTCAGTGAATGGTGTTGACTGACTGATTGAATTGAATGAATGAGTGAAAGAACAAATGGATGGATTCCTAGGGCAGAGCGCGATGCCCTCAAGATGCCACCTTCCCAGGCGGGGGCTCCTGTCATTATGCCAAGCCTTGAAGTAGAGGAATTAGCAGGAGCAGTGAGGCTTCCCTGCCCTTCCCAGTCACACCTGAGGCTACAACAGGCGGAGGCTGTCTGGCTACCAACTGATGCTGTTAAATGAACAAAGAGGTCTGTGGTCTTTGGGGCTGCCCGTCTGGCACCTTGCAGGAAAGTGAAACCGAGTGTGAAACACACCTGTTCTCTCTGGCCTCCTAACTGGCAGGGATTTCATTGCCAAGGGGCGGGAGAGGCGGGAGGTCCCACCTTTGAGAAAGCCAGGGGATTAATTGTGTGTTAATGGATGGATGTACCGGGGTGAGGGGGCAGCCTGGGCAGGCAAGAGGGCAGGGAGCGTTGCATATTCTGGCCTCTTGGCCTCTTTATTTCTCACTACTGTATGACTTGTCGGAAGCCAGATGGCCCAGCCCGAAATGAAAACAAATTCACTTCGGGAAGAGAAACCTTAGAGCGTGTTTCTAGTGAGTAATGACCCTGGGAGGCATTTTCAAACTCTGGAGCTGTCCTCTGGCTCACATTTCAAAAAGTGAATTTTCAACCTCCAGCCAAGGCATTCAAGGACTTTCAGCCCGCATCCCCTCTTCCCAGCCTAGTTCCTCTCTGTCCTCCAACTCTGTGTGTACATTTTGGCCTCTACACTGTTGCTATCATCTCTGTGCAAAATGCCTTCTTCCTCTTCCACTGCTTTGGTAAAAAACTTACTCATTCTTTAGGGTCCCACTTAAATGCCTCTCCTTCAAGACATCTCTAACATCCTCTTAACTTGAGCCATTTTAAGACTCTCCGAGTCCCACATACCTTTCCACTTCCTTTCATATCAAAGATAACAAAATGCACATTAAAGACAATATTTTTTTCTTTAAAACTTAAAAATATAACTTTGCTTGGAGCACCTGTGTGGCTCAGTCAGTTAAGCGGTCAACTCTTGATTTCGGCTCAGGTCATGATCTCATGGTTCGTGAGATCAAGCCCCACATTGGGCTCTGCACTGAAAGTGCAGAGCCTGCTTGGGATTCTCTCTCTCTCCCTTTCTCTCTACCCCTCCCCTGCTCATATGTGCATGCACACATTCTCTCTCTCTTTCAAAATAAATAAAATAAACTTCAATAAATAAATAAAATCTAACTTGCTTATCATATTATTCATTATTTTAAAAACTTTATAATTAATTGGCTATTATTTTTTGGCAAATCATTATTTATCCTTGGGAATTCTACGAAGGTAAGAAAAGTTAATCTAAAGATTGTTTTCAATCTGTACTAAAATGTATGAATATTAACTCTTACTGTTACTGAAGATAATTAATACTGATTGGTTTTACAGTTTTTCTTTATATACTGGGGAGCCAATACTTTTGTTTTTACAGGTTCCTCATCTCTATAGGCCCTTGGAAAGCTGAGTGGTCCTTGCCTCTGGCCTATAAATTCTAAAGGGGACAGAGTCCTGCCACTATCAAATGTATTCTCTTTCTCCTATGACCACAAGCCTCTCTGAATCTCTTTTAGAGTATTACTTTTTATCAAATTGTACCCTTGTTTCAATATCTAGCTACTGATGAATACAAGACACAGTCATAACTAACCAAAAAGATGCCAAAATTGTGAATTTGTAGGCACTCAGTAACATGTTTTGGAAACATAGAAATCAAACATGTTGAATTATAAAAAGAAATTTACAAATACCATAATAGTTGTAGATTTTTTATACTAGTAGATTAAGAATACACAATTTGGAAAAGATACAGAATACTTGAATAACACAATTTCAAGCTTGATATAAATATTTTAAAAGCCTGCACTTAACAAATGAAGACTCTATCTTATTTAGAAGCACACACAGAGCGGGGTCCCTGGAAGGTGTCATACTCTGGGGTTGTCCTCTGGATGAGAAGCATGAATAGATGAAATCTCCACTCTAATATGGTGAGAATGACTCAGGGGCACTCTAACAAGTGGCATCTGGAAAGGTTTTCTAGAGTGGATTTGAGGAAATTCAGTTTTCAAGGAAGTGAAGAGGGAATAGAATTCCAATTGATCTTCTCTAGAGATAGATAAATATATAAAACCCCCAAAGAGGAAAGAGCAAGTACTTCTACATGATTAGAGTACAGGAAATGTTAAAGAAAGACAATGGAAACTTAAGCAGAGGCCACAGCAGAGAAAGCCTCATGAGACAGGTCCACAAGTATGTATTTTACCTTCTCAGAGTGTAACAATTTCCAAACTGTAGCTATTCGGACATGACCACCATGATTTTTGTCATATCCGTTCACCAACTGCATTTTTTAAACTTGATGTCCTCTTTAAGTCAATCAATTCTAAAACTCAAGTGCCTTTATTTTAAAAAAGATTGTATGTTATCACTCTAAATAAACAACCAGTATCCTTGTCATTAGTAGAAATTAAGTTTAAAAAATGAATACAGTGGAAGCAAAACAAGATGACTACAACCTAGTTATGTATTATGGACTATGGTGAGCATCCCACATCCTACCCCTCCCTCAGTAAAACCATAGAATAAACTCTATTTTTGTAAGATTATTTATTTATTTTGAGAAAATGGAAGAGAACGCCAGTGGAGGAGGGACAGAGAGGGAGGGAGAGAATCCCAAGCAGGCTTCGTGCTGTCAGCGTGGAGCCTGACGTGGGGCTCAACCCCACGAACTGCAAGAACATGACCTGAGCTGAAACCAAGCATCAAATGTTTAACCTACTGAGCTACCCAGGTACCCCATAAACCATAAACTCTTACTATGCTACCACTCATGAATTATTATTCACATTGAAAACCAGAGATTAATGCAAAGAAAGAAATCTCTCATGATGGAATCACAGGGCCTCCAGAGTAAATCATTTATTTAGATCATGTAGGCAATTCTTCTTTTCACCAAATGGCTCTGTGTTAGTGAAACTACAGCTCTATTTCAGGCCACAGAGTAAGGTGACAATAAATGCCTTCTTAATTCAACAGGGTTATGGTGAGGATTTAATGAATCTGTGTAGCAGAAATTCCTTGGATGTTTGTTAATAGGCACCCTATTAAATGTTTTACATGCATTGTTTTATTTAAGCCTCGTAGTAGCCTTATGAGTGAAGTAGGTACTATTGTAGTTTTCTCATTTTACAGATGATGAAGCAAAAACTCAGAGGTTAAGTAACATGCCCAGGATGGCACAGCCAACAATTCAGTGCCAAATCTTCTTGGCTTTAAAGTTTTCAGTATTAGTTCTAATAATGCCTTTCATTGAGTAGTGTATTTTCCTTTTCTCGGAGGCTTTTCTTTTTCACCAGATTCTCTTTAGATGTGGACAACTAATGTTACTAAAATTACCGGGGAGAAAGTAGGGGGAAACCATATACTTAAATCTGATGACCACTAGTTGGCTGGATAATGACTTTCAGACTTTACTAAATTTGCTTAGTTGTTTCAGTCACCTCGCAAAGTCTCTTCAATTAATTCAGGCAAAAAAAAAAAAAGTCTTCACATTAAGCAGCTGAACCTATCTGCCTCTTTGCCTTGAGGACCATCTGCTTTTATCTAATGAACCTCAAGAAATATTTGGTTTATCACATTTCCTTGTGCTGAATGCTAGAAAGCTCAAGGTGAAACTGTAGCCTTCCATTGACAAATGGTTTGTACACTGACCTCACTCCCAATTTTCTCTTATTTTCTAACATTGTTGACCCCTTGGTCTGATTGCTTCATCTATTCATTTATTTGAGATAAGTCCTTTTTTTAAAAAATTTAAAATTAAGGTTTCAAGAATATGAAGGTATTTTTATACCTTTTATGTACCATTTTATACCTTTTTTATGCCATTTTTATTTGTATTACTAAGACTCCAACAGATATCTAGACAATCACATGTGTGAATATGTTCCCTTATTATAGGTTAACTCTCTTTTCCTGTTTCACAAAAGTTTCTGGGTGCAAATTTATGATTCCACAGAACTGTTGGTGATTGTTGTTGGAGCCAAATGCCTTTCTCCATTGGAAACCCCTCTGGTTTCCTTTTCCTTTCTTTTCATTAAATCTGAGAGTTTGGGATATTTGAAAAGTAATCTGCTTAACTTTCTCCATTTCAATTATTCTGTTGTGTATTTTTACAAGCTAACTTAAATTCTTTTGAGAAGGTGACATATAAATACAGCAATTAATTACTTCGTTAACAAAATGACTCACCCCGTGTCCACTTCCCAGCCCCCTCGATCGTTTCCTGGATTGGCTAATGCACAAGAAGATGGTGCACAGTACCTAAAAAACACCTTCACTTTGTTTTTCCCACCCGCCAACGTGAATAATTTGTTACCATATGTGAAATATAAAAAGCTCAATGGAAAAACAAAAAAAGCCCAATAAAATTTAGGCTGTTGGTCCATTTTATGTCTCTTGAGGGTTTTTCTGAGATCTGAATTGGACACTGGTCTCATTTCTCCAACAGAGACCTGCCTCAGAAGAGCCAGGGACAGGACCCATGGGCCGAGGCCACAGAAGTTTGGGACCCTCCGGCCCACCGAGCTGGAAGCAGAGAGCCCTGGCCGGTCAAGAGCTCATCCCTGTGTGCAAAAAGGGCAGAGCCACCCAGTTGGCATGAGACCAGGGCCTGAAGCGTCAGCTGGGAGCTCAGCCTGTCCCTATGTGATGAGGCCCATGGTTTCTCCTTGCCCTACGAATCAACCACGTTGTACCTCTCTGCAGGTGGGAGAGCTCCCCAGCAAACAGAGCTATTATTATTATTATTATTATTATTATTATTATTATTTTGAAATAGTAAGTGGTTTGGGGTCTGACTGTCAGTGATGCCCAGCAGGAAAGTACTGGACCAGGCAGAAGGGGGCCATTAGCCTGTTTTCTGATGCAGCGCTGTCCCCAACTGCACGAGAAACCTTAGAGATCAGCCTTTCTCCAAGACCATCATTTGTGGCTCAAAGCCATGTCTTTTACCTGAGTGAAGGTGGTATGATCTGGGCTTGCATCATGGCTCTGATACCTGGGCCCTTTCTCTGTGGTCTTTTTCTGCTTCCCTTTTAAATGTCTTTCTTTGCCATGTTTGGCTGATTCAGATTAAAGACAAGCATTTGGGTTTATTATCTTTTTTAAGTTTTATTTATTTATTTTGGGAGAGACAGAGACAGCATGAGTGGGGGAGGGGCAGAGAGAGGGAGGGAGCGAGAATCCCAAACAGACTCCACGCTGTCAGCGCAGAAATTGATGTGGGGCTCAAACTCACAAACTGTAAGATCATGATCTGAGCCAAAACCAAGAGTCAGACGCTCAACTGACCAAGCCACATAGGTGCCCCGCATTTGGGTTTATTATACAGTTTCTAATGCTGGAAGAAAGCTGTTGTCACACTTTTCAAATCCTCTAATGCAGTGGTTCTCAAACCTTTGGTCTGAGGAGCCCTTCACACTCTGAAAATAACTGGGGACGTGAAAGAGCTTTTGTTGATTTGTGATAAGATGTCTGAGTATTTGCTATTTTAGAAATTTAAAACGAAAAATCTTAAAATACTTCATGAATCTATTTAGGAATAACAATAATAAACATACTGTGTGTTAACATAAATACAATTTTTATGAAAATAACTATTTTCAAAAACTAAAAAAATGCAAGGAGAAGAGTCATGTTACTCTACAGCTTTTGCAAATCTCTAATATCTGGCTTGCTAGAAGACAACCGGGCTCTTATATCTGCTTTCTCATTCAGTCTGTTGTGATGTCACATGTCATGTGTCATGTAGCCTCTAGAAAACTCCACTGTATGCTCATAAGAAATTGAGAGTGAAAAGGGCAAATAATACTTTAATATTATTATGAAAATGGCTTTGACTTTGTAAATCCCCTGTAAAAGTCTTAGGAACCCCCACCCAGGGTCCGGGGGTCACACTTGAGAAGTGTGTCTACCATGTACCATACTTTCTCTAACACACACATGAGTTACAGGAAACAAGCTCTTGGGAACAGTTGATTTTACTGATCCATCCATTTCTGGATAGCCCAGAGGATCCAATTTTTTCAAGCCCTAGTATTCCACGTAGGTCTTTGCATCTCAACCTCATTTCTATTAAGGTCCACTCACTGTCTTAGTTCTGCTTCTAAACTCCTGGGAAAGAGCTCTCATTCCTTTACCTCAGGCCATTCCCCTCTGGTGAAAGATGAGGGTCAAGATTCGGGAGGAAGATTGGCCTTGTTCGATGATCTCTTCTGATGACCCTTTGTGGGCCACACAGCACTGGCCAATGTGTTATGGTGATACAGAATCATGATTCAATATGGAGTACGTGGAAGTTGCTTGAAATTTAAGTCATAAGGCAGGTGTGCGTGTGTGTGTGTGTGTGTGTGTGTGTGTGAAGTGTGTGCTTTGTATGAGAGAAGGATAAAGAGAAGTGAGAACAATCTAGAATATGGTAAAAGATTTATTAAGCTTCCCTCATCACTCCTACTGCCCCTGAAGTTACTCCTTTTTTTCTAAGCTCAATAACAAGAATGCTTGTATTCTCCATGTTCATTTAAATGCTGATCTCTCTTCCTGGCAGGATGAAGATCTGCTGCATACCCTCTGGACGGCCAATTGCCTCCCTTGACCTGTCCAGACCCTGATTGAAGGTTTTTTCCTCAGTGGCTTCAAAGAACAGTCACCCACCAATATCCTGTTGATGGCAGCTATATGCTTCAAGGAAAGGAGTTCCTGGAATTCATAAATGCAAAAGTAAAACAAAGCAGGGGGCCCCAGTCTTTAGCACCCCAGTCCCAAGGGTGTTCAAGAGTGCCTAGGGCACTTTGCTGTTGTCAGTCAATCTTTCCCTGCCATCTGTGCCTTGTTTATAATGCAGCTGATTAAGATCTGCTTTATTTATCCTAGCTGTTTCAAGTTCAATAATAAGGGGAAATTAGCCCGAGGATTTCCACGATAGTCATTTGGGCTATAAGTGTAATGGCCGGCACCCAAGCAGAGTCCTTCCTGCTGTACCCGCACTGCAGCCTGCTCTGTGTTCCTTCTGGACAGCATCGCATCTGCTGCAGGGGCCTCTGGGAACTAAGCCTGGACGCAAAGATCATATGCAAATAGTGCATAGCCCAGAGGACTAAATTAAGCCAGTGACCCCCTAGCAAAACTTAGCATGAGCCAATGAAAGAAATTAAAACAATGCTTTCATATCAGTATGGTGCATATGAATTGATGCCCAGGGAACAGGGAACCAGGGAACCCTCTCCCAAACCACTTCCGGGGTGAGAAGTAGTTATTGCTAACCTTTCCGGGCCCTCTTCTCAGCCAGACATGCAGGAAGTGGGAAGTAGGTACTGTTACTGCCAGCACGCCATGAGGAAACGGAGACTTGGAGAGGTCAAGCAGCTAACTATAGATGAAGGCATAGATTAAGAACTTGCTTCCAAGGTGTCTGACTCCACTGTTGACAAGTTAACCACTATAGGATTCTGAGAAGTAGCTGGAGCAAATGAAAGTCATTCAAGGTACTAGGGCCCCTATTAGTAACTAATTTCTAGTTACCAATTAGGAAAGGTATGGTTGTCTATCTTCCCTCCCTTCCCACCCCTCCCCATCCCAAGCCCTCCCACTCCCTCTAGAAGATAAGCCCGGGGAGGGCAGAGACTTCAACTATCTTTTATACTGTAGAATCCTCAGTGTCTAGACACATAGGAGTGCTCAATAAATGTCTACAGTGAATGAATGAGTGAATGAATGAATGAAGAGAATTACAACATTGTATACTAATTCCTTTTTTTAAAGTAAATTTTATCTATTTATTTATTTTTAATTTTTTTCAATGTTTATTTTTGAGAGAGAGAGAGACAGACAGAGTGCAAGCAGGGGGAGGTACAAAGAGAGAGGGAGACACAGAATCCAAAGCAGGCTCCAGGCTCTGAGCTGTCAGCACAGAGCCTGACTCAGGGCTCGAACCCACAAACTGGGAGATCATGACCTGAGCCGAAGTTGGATGCTTAACCGACTGAGCCACCCAGGTGCTCCAAACCTTATGTTTTTAAAACCACAACTTCCCATGTTTGAGAAAGAGTCCATCTGTTCTATATTTTGAGTGCTGCTGCTAAACAACTTCCGTAAGTAAATGGCAGCTCCATCTAATATCAGAATGGCTTCGGGAATGAGGACATCCTGATAGTCTTGTGTTTCTACTCTCCCGCTGCTGAGCAGGTTTGTAGTAGCCTTTTTGTTACCAACAGTGAGGGGTTGTCACACTTTTACAATGACCCCATTGTCAGAACTGCTCTTGGATGTCAGTCTGATGACCTCTTCCAAGATGGCTGGACCGTAGCCCTGGAGTGGAGCATAGCATACTGGGAGGGGCATTCCAGTAACTGAAAGATAAGGAGGTGGAGGAGGAAGGGACCCAGGGAAGTGACAGGATATGTCTGCCTGGTCCAACACTGGGTGAGGGATAAAGAGCTGGAGGCCTTCAGGCCAAACTTACAGGGGTTGGAATGGATGGGGGACCAGGCTAAGCAGGTGGAGGAGGGGTAGAAAGGACTTGAAGACATTGGGTTTGAGCACCAGACCTTGGAAGGCCTAGGAAATAGACTGCTATGTGCTGTGATGTGAACTGTGTCCCACGAGAAGGCACCTGGCCTGTGGGTTTCATGGGGCCTGACCTCCAACCTATTCTCCACTCTCCCTGCTGGGGCTCCAGAAGGTGCATGTACCAGTGAGAACAAAAAGGGACTCGTTTCTAGAAAGGAATGAGGTGCAGATAAGGAAGGGAGAAGATGGAAGAAGGAAGAAGGCAAGAACTCAGGCCCTGGGATCCACTTACAAAATCAGTTTTGATGGTTTGGCTCACAACTTAATTCCCAGCATCTAGAACGGGGCCAGGCAAATAGGTCGATAAATATTTGTTGAATGAATGAATGAGTGAATATCCAGATAAGTACTGAGGCTCAGGGACGAGAGGTGAGGGCACTCACAGATGGTGGTGAAGTAGCCCCATCTGCTGTGGGCAGAAAGCCAAGTACGCTTTACCCTCCAGTCTCTGTATCCAGGGGACCAGACACAAAGTGGGGCTGGTTATGTGGCTCTGCCCATCAGTCACAGGTCCGAGGTTTGGCTCTCATTATCCTAGAGATTTTCAGTGTCTGGGGTATTGCAGGAGAGTTTCAGGGTACGGGTTTGCAAGTCAGAAATTGCTGGTGCCGAGCCAAACTGTCCATACGGGCCCTTAACGCAGAACATTTAACCTCACTGAGCGGTGGTTTCCTTATCCATAAGATAGGATCCGTAATCGGATATTGTGATTAGGATCCTAGGCTCCATATTTTAACTGCCTGCATTTGAATCTCAACTCCACCACTTACTAGCTAGTGAATTCTCTCTGCACCTCAGTTTCCTCATTTTTAAGAAGGGACTCATAAAAGCACTTCTCTCATGGGGCTCTTGTGGGCATTAAATGAGCCAATACACACGCAGCACTTAGAACAGGGTCCTAGCAGACATCATCCGCATCAGCATCACCTCTATTCTTCAAAGGGCAGCTGTGAGGATTGGTGAGATAATAAGCACACTCAGCACAGTGTGCCTGACACATGGTAACTCCCTCCCACCTGCTCCATTCCTGCTGTAATAACCCAGTGTCCCTCCCCTGTGAATTCACCAGAAGATTCCATGTGACCTTCATTGTTTTCATCCTAAACTAGCACCTCGTCCAACCCCGCTCCCTAAGGGAAACAAGAACACTCAACCTTTCCTTTCTTGTTCTTATTCACTGACAAGTGGCTGAGAAGCTCCAAGGGCAGGAGATGGCGGCCAGACCATGTCCCGAGAAGGTAGATGATCTGGGTATCGCTGTATATGGGGCGAAGTTGAGATTCTTTTGAGCCACAGACAAGTTCTGGTCTCAGAAGTCCATTCCCAACCTCTCATGAAGCAGGGGTGATCTATGTCTTATGTTTCCCTATTTTCAGATGGGCACTTGTGATTAAGAGAGGTTAGGTCACTCCACCGGGGCAGGGACTCCTCTTGTCCCGCTCGTTACTGTATCCCAGTGCCTTCCCTGTGCCTGGCATGTGACAGCTACTCAGAGATGTGGAGAAGAGCACAGCCCGCCCAAAGCCCAGTAGGGTCAGATTTTAAGACTTGAAACTTGAGCCCAGCTCTACCTGGCCCCACCCTCTCCTTTCTTTACACGCTACTGTATCTCAGACTTCAGTGATCTGAGTTTTGGGGTGTTTTGGGGTGGGTGAGGTAGTGGAGGTTGCATCCTTATTGTGGTAAGAAACACACAGCATAAAGTTCACCCTCTTAGGCATTTCTAAGCATACTGTTCAGTAGTGTTGAACGCATTCACATTGCTGGGAAACAATGATCTGAGCTTTTATTTTTTTAAGTTTTAATTGATTTATTTTGAGAGAGAGAGAGAGAGAGAGAGAGAGACACTGTGAGCAGAGGAGAGGCAGAGGGAGAGGGAGAGAGAGAATCCTAAGCAGGCTCCATGCTGTCAGTGCAGAGCCCAACGCTGGGCTCAATCTCACTAACTGTGAGATCATGACCTGAGCCAAAATCAAGAGTTGGACAGACCCTTAGCTGACTGAGCCACCCAGGCATCCCTGATTTGAGTTTTTAAAGTTTAATGACATAAAACAACTTATGTCTATCGTCCAACAACTCATGAGAATGTCTAGTTGTTGCCATTTGAATCACCCCTTGTTGGGTGACGTTGTTTGCTCTTCTACTAAAGTTTATTACCCAATGTGCAAAACAGTCAGGTTTGTCTTGTGTTTAAAAACATCAAGGAAAAAGCAGAAAGATTTGATTCTGTATTTTGGTTTTGCAGACCCAGAACCATATGTTTACAAAATATAACATCTGATCCAGACTTCGCTGTACAGTGGAAACTGAATAGAAACTCTAGTGGATTTTTTCCAAATTCTTCTCATTAAGGAAAACATGCCTAGTGTTTTTTTTTTAATTTTAAGGAAAACAATGTGAGTGTATTTTAATAGTTCTGTTTTTTGGTTTTAATACTTTCTAGGTGACATAAAGGGTTTCCTTTTTTCCAGTTTTTAGAAAATTTTAATCTGATTACTAGAGAAAAAGATGGGTGTTGCAAAAAATTTCAACATTTAACTAATGTGTCATTAAGAAGATAAAAGTAATGGGCACCTGGGTGGCTCAGTTGATTAAGCGTCCAACTCTTGATTTAGGCTCAAGTCACGATCTCACGATTCGTGAATGTGAGCCCTGTGTCAGGCTCTGTGTTGACAATGTGGAGCTTGCTTGGGATTCTCTGTCTCCCTCTCTCTCTCCGCCCCTCCTCCTATCAAAATAAATAAGTAAATATTAAAAAAAAAAAGAAAAGAAAAGAAACTTTAACCCAACCTCTAGTGATAGCTACCACATTCTTCTAAACTTTCCTTGAAAACATTAACACACAAAGACACATAAAGTCTTTGTAATTATATTTCACATATAACTTGGTACACTGTCTTTTGGACATTTTCCTTAACAGTATACAACATCTATTCTATCGTAGGCAGAGATTTTATTGTTTGTATTCTTTTACAACTTGCATTTTTCATTTAAATGTCTTAGATGTATCTCCGTGTCAGAACACACAGATCCTTTTAAACAGCTGAATAGTATTCCATTCTTTGTATCGTGAAGCATCTCTCTGGTCCCGTCCTGAGAGACACTGGGCTATTTTTGGGTTTTTGCTTGTCCGTACAATGCTGCAGTAAACATGGAGGCCATATCTTTATGATACCTATTGGTCCATGGCATCAGGCTGGAGGCTTCGCACTTTCTTGCTTGAGCCTCCCATTCTCTTACCATTACCCTTGCTCCCTGAGGAACCCCTTAGTGGGCCTGGCATGCCACCTGGCCTCCTGAGCCCCCAAACTATTACCTGCCTAAGGAGAATAAGAATTCCTGCCAACATCTTCCCTCGGGGCTGTCATGAGGACCGAGATCATATTCGAGGAGCACGTTGCATTCCCTCAATAATTGGCAACACATAAATATAAAATGTTTTCAGTTCCAACAGAGCCATTGAATTCCTTTCAGGAAGAAGTGAGAGCCCACTGAAAATGTATGTGTTGGTATAAATACTTACAGCCTGTTCTTTGTACTCTCAATGACACTTCCGGGAGCAGAGAGCTCACCGGAGCAGCCAATACCAGTGTGGGTTCAGGCCCAAGTGGCTCCTGGGTCCTGGCAGCTGGGAGGCAGAGAAGGCACAAGAGCCACTAGGTGGGGGCCCACAGATGGGAACGGTGTCAGTCACCTGAGCTTTTGGATGAGAACAAGCACTTTTCCTTTTGCATGCTCATCTCCTTGGCACTCAGTTATCAAAGGCTTACCTGCAGCCAGTAAAGAAGCAGGGAGAGACCAGCAATGAACAAGAGTTCCTGCCTTCAGGAAGCTTCTTGTCTAGCACATAACCCAGGGGGCAGTTGAGGCCTCGTGTCCTTTGAATTATAGAAGAGCTGGGTTCACTTTCCCAAATCCATGTTCCACAGAAGTTCAAAGCCATCCAGAATGTATTCAAACCACCAGCTGGGGGTTTACATCCTTGGTTCCCTCTCCCTGTGACCCCTGCCTGCACAGGGACTGCCTCTGTCTGTGCAGCGTGGACCTGGGAGGAATGTCAGCCCCTTCCTCATGTGCCAACGAGGAAAGCATTCAAGAGCTTAAATAACTCCACTAAACATTGTTGAGGGGTATAGTGGGCAAAAAGATGATTTTACAAGACAGAAAAGCAACTTCAAATGATAATGACCAGCACTGAAATGGCACTTGCTCTATGTCAGGCTCTGATCTAAGTACTTTACTTTGTTAATGTACGTAGACTTCCCAATAATCCTATGAGGTGAATCCTGTCCTTGTCCCATTTTAAAGATAAGAAAACTAAATAGCAGACACTGTGGGATCCTCCCCATATCCCTTGGGCCTTTGCCAATTCAGCACATGGCAGCCCAAGCCCCAACTGCCACCGTCTCTATGCCGAGCGCTTTCTCTGCCCACATGTGGCAGGCCAAGCTTGCTGGGGAATTACTGTCCCCTGAAAGCAGCCTTCAGCCAAAGACTGATGGGAGTTGGTACATAATACCCCAGCCCCCTCGCCCCTTGAGTGTCATAATGCCGAAGCACATGTTCTATGTGTCCCCAGATTTCTCCAGGGGCTTTCGCTCCAGCTGTCCACCGACACTCATTGGCCTCCTTCCCTTCCCTGTCTCACTTCCTCCCTCCCCTATGCACCATTTTGGAAATCTCCTCCAAATAAACTACTTGCACTCAAATGGCTGGTTATTCTAGGGTCTGCTTCTGGGGAAACTAAACAGGTGCCGAGTCATGCATCCAAGGTCACCCAACTGCCTGGATTCAGGCCCAGGGAGTCTGGCTTGGAGTCTGTGATCTGTCCCACTACATCACATGACCTTTCAGCTTCAAATGGAATGCAACACATACCCATTTAGAGGCATTTATGACCAAAATGGTGTCATAGCAGACCTCAGCCTCTGTCCCCCAACAAAGAGCAATGATTAGACAGATACCTTTGAACAAATACCTTTGGGAGAGCTCCTCAAGAGTCTGCTTAAGAATTGTCAGCAACACAGCAGAACAAAATATTTGCGAAGAACTACACAGAATGGGAAGGAAGAAGAGCACCATCTTGTCAGCCCTTCCCTTCCCCTTGTCATCCCTTCCCTCCTGCTGGCTCTGCTCAGCATCAAGAATGAGCTTCCCAGATAGAAAGAGCTCCCCTCATCGGGAAAGGCATAGCAGGGTGAGCAGCCAGCTTCCCACCTTTCTGGGACACTGCACAAGGTCCCAGCTCAGTTTCATCCCTCCCAGAAGCTCAGGGTCGAAATGTATAGAGAGTACTGGGAACAAGGAAGAAGAACGGGTTCACAAGGATCAGCCATGCAGTGGGAGCACCAGAGTCCCAGGTGGCCTGCTCTGCAGAGGACCCCAGCACCTTTTGTTATGGAGGAAACCAGTGGCCAGCACAGCCACAGCGGACCCCTTGTAGATGCCACCACCGAGGTTCTCCTATTGCAGGCTTTCACACTCTGAGATGTCAGCCCCCCGAGTCTCTCAACACCTCCTCCTTTTCCCCACCACTGGAGCCCGAGATTCATGCTGGCAGCTGGCCTTGGCCTCTGAGGCCATGTGAGTGCAAGACACTAGCCCAGATCCTTGCAGCTGGCCCCCCACTGCTGTGTGCACATTCAGGGCTACTCCCTTTAGCTGTTCTGGGGACTTCAGTACCCCACTTTTAACAATGGATAGATCATCGAAAGAGAACATTGAAAAGACACATTGGACTTTAACTCTACTTTAGACCAAATGGACCTGACTTATCCAGAACATTCCACCTGACAGCAGCAAGAATACATTTTCTTCTCAAGCTTACAGAACATTCTCCAGGATAGATTATATTTAGGTCACAAACAAGTCTTAGAAAATTTTGAAAGACTGAAGTCAAACCAACTATCTTTTCTGACCACAATAGTATGAAATTAGAAGTCAATAGCAGGCAGAAAACTGGTAAATTCACAAATATATGGAAATTAAACAACATCACTTGGGTTGGTCAAAAGAGAAAACACAAGGGAAATTAAAAAAAAAAAAGATATTGAAAGAAATGAAAATTGAAGCACACATACCAAAAACTTACGGGATGGTGCAGAAAGCAATTCTAAGAAGGAAGTTTTGATAATAAACATCTACATTTAAAAAAAAACTAGAAAAAGAAAAACAAGCTAAGCCCAAAGTTGCCTGAAGGAAGGAAACAGCAAAGATCAGAGCAAAACTAAATGAAATAGAGAATTGAAACAAACAAAACAAAAAACAAAACAGAACAAAAACAAAGGAAAAGACAAAGGAAGTTTTCAGTTTTTTGAAAAGATAAACAAAATTGATAAACCTTTAGCTCGACTTAGCAAGGGAGAAAAAAGAAGAGTCAAATAAATAAAATTATAAATGAAAATCATTATAATTGACACCACAGAAATACAAAGGGTTATAAAAGACTACGATGAACAATTATACACCAACATATTAATTTCTTCAAACAACCTTGAAGAAATTAATAAATTCCTAGAAACATACAACATAACTTTATTTCATGAAGAAATAAAAAATCTGAAAAAAAAAACAATAACAAGTAAGGATACTGAATTGGTAATCAAAAACCTCCAACAAAGAAAAGCTCAGGACTAGATAGTTTTATGGGTGAATTTTACCAAACATTAAAAGAAGAATTAATGCCAATCCTTCTCAAACATTTCCAAAAAATTGAAGAAGAGGGAGGCCAGCATTACACTGATACCAAAGCTTGATAAGGACACTATAAAAAAGAAAACTACAGGCCAATATCTCTCATGAACATAGTTGT
This sequence comes from Cryptoprocta ferox, assembly GCA_028646485.1. Classification (NCBI taxonomy): domain Eukaryota; kingdom Metazoa; phylum Chordata; class Mammalia; order Carnivora; family Eupleridae; genus Cryptoprocta; species Cryptoprocta ferox. Next base: position 150,383,298 of record CM053567.1, read on the forward strand.
CAAAATTCTCAAAAAAATACTAGCAAACTGAATTCAATAGCACATTAAAAGGATCATAAACTACGAACAAAGATTTATCCCGGGGATGCAAGGATGTTTCAATATACACAAATCAGTAAGTGTGACACATCACATGAATAGAATGATGCAGCAAAAGCATTTGACAAAATCCAACATTCTTCCATGATAAAAACCCTCAACAAAGTTGGTATAGAAGGAACATACCTCAACATAATAGAGGCCAGTTATGACAAGCCTACCACTAACATCATATTCAAGTGGTGAAAAACTTAAAGCTTTCCCTCTAAAGTCAGGACCAAGACAGGGGTTCCCACTCTTACCACTCTTATTCAGCACAGTACTGGGAGTGCTAGCCAGAGTAGTTAGGAAAGAAGGAAAGAAGGGAAGGAAGAAAGGAAAGAAGGCAGGAAGGAAGGAAGGAAGGAAGGAAGGAAGGAAGGAAGGAAGGGAGAGAAGGAGGGAGGCAGGCAGGCAGGCAGGAAGGAAGGAAAGAAAGGATAGGAAAAAGGGAGGGAGGGAGGAGGGAAGAACAGCAGAAAGAAAGAAGTCATCCAAATTGGAAAGGAAGACATAAAAGTGTCTCTGCAGATGGCATGATCTTAGAGAAAACTCTGAGGACTCCACAAAACAAACAAACAACAAAAAACTGTTAGAACTAATAAACAAATTCAGCAAAGTTGCAGGACACAAAATCAACATACAAAAATCACTTGCATTTCTATACACTAAAAATGAACTATCTTAAAATAAAAATTTAAGAAACCAATCTCTTTTACAAAACATAAAAAAGAATAAATTTTAACAAGGAAATGAAAGCTCCATACACAAAAAACTGTAAAATACTGATGAAAGAAGTTAAAGAAGAATGAATAAATGGAAAGATATCCTGTGTTCATGGATTAGAAAAGTTAATATTGATAAAATTTCCACACCACCCAAAGCCATGTATTGATTCAACGCAATCCCTATCAAAATTCCAATGGTATCTTTCAAAGAAGTAGAAAAAACCATCCTAGGGGCGCCTGGTGGCTCAGTCAGTTAAATGTCTGACTTTGGCTCAGGTCATGATCTCACGGTTTGTGAGTTAGAGCCCCATGTCGGGCTCTGTGCTGACAGTTCAGAGCTTGGAGCTTTCTTTGGATTCTGTGTTTCCCTCTCTCATTGACCCTCCTCTGCTCACACTCTGTCTCTTTCTCTCTCAAAAATAAATAAACATTTAAAAAATTTTAAAAAAATAAAGAAAAAAACAATCCTAAAATTCCTATGGAACCAGAAAAGATCCTGAATAGGCAACGCAATCTTGAGAAAGAACAGAGCTAGAGGCACCACACTTCCTGATTTCTAACTACATTACAAAGCTGTAGAAATCAAACCATATTTTTGGCATAAAATAGACACAGGTCAATAGAATGGAATAGAAAGCCCAGAAGTAAACTTACACATATATGGTCAACTAACCTCTAACATACATGCCAGGAATATACAATGGGGAAAGGATAGTCTCTTCAGTTAAATGGTGCTGGGAAAACTGGATTTCCACATGCAAAAGCATGACACTGGACCCTTATCTTACACTACTCACAAAATCAACTCCAAATGGATTAAAGACTTAAACATAAGACCTGAAACCATAAAATCCCTAAGAGGAAAACATTGCTAAAAAGGTCCTTGATACTAGTGTCGGCAAGGATTTTTTAGATAGGACGCTAAAAGCATAAGAAACAAAAGCAAAAATCATTATCAAGCTAAAAAGCTCCTACACAGCAAAAGAAACAATCAACAAAATGAAAATGCAATTTGTGGAATGGGAGAGAATATTTGTAAACCATTTCTCTGTTAAAGGGTTAAGGAACTCACACAACTCAATAGCCAAAAAATAATCCAATTTAAAACCGGGCAAAGGACCTGAGTAGCAATTTTTTTCCGAAGAAGACATACACATGGTCAACAAATACATGAAAAGATGTTCAACGTCACTAATTATAAGGGAAATACAGATCAGAACCACAATGATCTGTCAGTCCAAATCTGTTTAGAAGGCTGTTATCAAAAAGAGAAGTGATAACAAACACATGTTGGCAGGGGTGTGGGGAAAAGGGAAGCCTCGTGCACTGGTGGTAGGGCAGGGAGGGGATGCAGACTGGTGCAGACATTGTGGAAAACAGTATAAAGGTTCCTGAAAAAATTAGACATAGCAGTCCCAAATCTAGGTGTATGTCCAGAGGAAATGAAATTCCTATCTCCAAGAGATATCTGCACTCCCATGCTCATTGCATAAGCTCCGCATTCACAATAACCCACATATGGAAACAACCTAAGTGTCTATCGATGGATAAACAGATAGAAACAACGTGACATATACGTACAAGGGGAGATTTTTCAGCCGTTAAAAAGAAAGAAATTCTGGCTTTGTGTGTGTGTGTGTGTGTGTATGTGTGACAACATGGATGGACCTTGAGGGCATTGAGCTAAGTAAAATAAGTCAGAGAAAGACAAATACTCTATGATCTCACATATACGTGGAATCTAAAAAAGCCAAACTCATAGACACAGAGAGTAGAATGGTGGCTGCCAGGGGCTGGGAGGTGGGTGATATTTAGAATTGTTGGTAGAAGGATACAAACTTCCAGTTATAAGAGCTGTATGTTCTGGGGATTTAGTGCACAGCATGGTAACTTGAAAGTTTGCAAGGAGAGTAGATTTTAAATGTTCTCACCCTAACAAAAACAACAACGACAAAATGGTCATTTTTGAGGTGAAGGATGTGTAACTAATATTACTGCGGTAAACCTTTTGCAATATATATGCGTATCAAATCATCACATTGTACATCTTAAACTTAACACAATTTTATGTGTCACATCTCCATAAAGCTAGAAAAAGATAAAGGCATTCCTCACCACAGAGGAATGTCCCAGGCCCTGATCCTTCTCCGAGAAATATTCTAATGGCTACTATTCTTGCTCAGCCTTGTATTAAGTGTGTTATCTGCACAGCCTCATTTAAAAATCACAACAAACAAACTGAGCCGACTGGCTCAGTCGGTTGGGCGGCCAACTTCGGTTGGGCTCAGGTCATGATCTTACCATTTGTGAGTTTGAGCCTCGCATCGGGCTGACAGCTCAGAGCCTGTAGCCTGCTTTGGATTCTATGTCTCCCTCTCTCTCTCTGCCCCTCCCCTCCTCGCTCTCTCTCTCTCTCTCTCAAATGATAAATAAATAAATCATTTTAAAAAAAAGAAAAAAATCACAACAAATGTAAGAGAGAGACACTTTTATTAATCCCTGATTTCTAGGTGATAATAGCTGAGACTTGGAGATTTAAGTGACCTGCCCAAGACCACTTGGAAATAGAGCCACAGTTTGCACACAAATCTTTCTAAACCCGCTACTCAGACCCTCCCCTCCTACACCACATATCATAGTATGGTAAGTGTTACCATGGGGGGGAAATAGATACATTCATGGCCAAGGTATTGGTTTTCTACTGCGGCTGTGACAAATTGCCACACATTTAGTGGCTTACACAATGAAATTTATTATCTTATATTTCTTATGTTAGAAATCGAATATAGGCCTCCGTATGCCGAAAACACAGTTGTTAGTTCCTTTCCGAAGGCTCTGGGGGAGAATCTGTTTCTTTGCCTTTTCTAGGCTTCAGAAGCTGCCTACATTCCATCTTCAAACCGAGCAATGCCACGTCTCTCTGTCCTTCTTCTAGTCTCACATCTCTCTCTCTCTGAATGACACCATATGGAAAAGTTTCCCACGTCTAAGGGCCCCTGTGGTTTGATTGGGCCCACCTACATAACCTAGTATGCTCTCTTCAGCTCAGAGTCCTTAACCTTAATCACATCTACAAAATCCCTTCTGCCATGTAAGGTAACATTTTACCTCGCGATCAGGATATGGACATCTTTGAGAAGCCACTATTCTGCCCACCACAGCTAAGTCCTGTCAGAGCAGAGAGGGCTCCCAGGAGGGGGTGAGCTGAGTTTTACAAAGATGAAAACGATGTAGAAGAGTAGACTGTCCATTGTAGAATCATGAGAACTTCCTTGACTTATGGCCAGACTGAGCCTCTTGTGGACTGAGCCAATTATGGATGCAAAGAAGCCCAAGGAAGAAATATTGAAAAGACCAGATGAAGAACAATTCTAGACCAAGACGTGAATCTAAGACAGAGGGATTTGTGTGGGAATGCTTAGCCTTTTGCCAAAAGGGGAGTTGATTCAACCCTCCTTGCTTTTGTCTGCAAATAACAAAATGTCCAACCAACAGTAGGCTAAGTTATAAAGATGCTTAATTATCGCACATTTCAAGAAGTCTAGAGGTGGAGGTTCCAGGGATGTTTGCTTGTTCAGAAAGACTGTCAAGGATCTGACACTCTTTCCATCTTTAGCTCTGCCTCGGTGTGCTCGAGGTCCTCGGTGTGCTAGGCTATGCCTGTCCTCATGGTGAGAATATGGCTGCCTAAGTATCATATGTTTTTATTGCATCAGCCTACTCAGGCAGGCAGGAAGCTTGGTTTTGGGAAAGGACTTATGGATCCCTTTCTTATCAGGGAGGAAGGCTTTCTCAAAAGTCCTCACAGATCTTCTTTTTCATCTTGTGTGTGGTCAGATGCCCACAATTAAGTCAATCAATCGGTGACAAAAAGGGAGACGATTGCCACAACTCACGTAGATCAATGCAGACTATTGGCTAGCTATATGCATTGCCCCTCGCACAAAACCAGAGTTCCGTTAGCAAGGAAGAAGCGGGCGATAACCTGGGGAGCCGACAACGTCTCTCATCACTTGGGGAACATTCCTGGAGGTCTATTCTGGTTAGGAATAAACAACCACATAACTTCTTAAGGTTTTTCCTTCACTCTAGGCCAAGAACTCCACTCACAACAAACTCTCCAGTGTATCCCCACAGTCTGCTCGGCACCTTCTTTTCTTCCCTTTCATTGGAGGTTTCTCACTTACAACCCGTGTTACTTTGGGCAAGCCACTTAACCTCTCTGAACCTTGATATTTTCATGCACTATCTAGCTTCCAGGATTGTTTTAAGGATGAAGTGATGTAACAAATGTAAAAATGCCTAGGCTGGTACCTGGCGCATATGAAGTGTGAAATAAATCTTGCTTACATAGTAATGGTAACAGGGGTTTGTATATGCCGGTTTGTATATGACCAGGCTTTAAATGCTCACATGTGAGAACACAATGGAAACGTAGGGGGCTTTATAGAGTCTGCACCGTGAGCTGACAAACAGATTCTTACTGTGTGAGTTCCCTTTGTCCACGATGCCAGATAAAACCTCCAGGCCTGTTAAGAAGAATCGGCTTGTACTGGCATTTTCGAGCAGTTTGGTAAGGGAGATATGATTGTGCTTGCATTTATTTAAAACAGGTCATCAAGGCTGGAGGGTGGCAGCAGGCCAGAGTCAGGGTTGACAAGCGCCAGTGGGCAAAGAAAGGAGAGAAGCTTTCTAATCATCTGGGGTGGGTAGAGGTCACTGAGCCTTTCTCGGCGACAATGGGGACCCTGACCTTGAAGCTGGTGTGTCAAACCTGCTGTCCGGGAACGGATTCCTGAAGAGACTTTCGGGTGCCTCTCACCTCACCCAGGTGAGCTCCGTCCATGAGACCAGCTGGGCTGCCTGGGGCCAGATGGCTGTTACCCTCTTTTCTATTTGAACCTCAGACCTTACTGCTGGGAGGAGAGCGGGTGGCCAAATCCAAGGTCGAGGAGGAGAAGCGGAAGAAAGCAAGAGGACATCTGCTAGTCCCTATTTACCACCGATATTGTAGTTCTTATGTTCACACTTCCATGCTCTGCCCCCTTGTAATCTCAAGATAATGTAATACACACACTTGATCCTCTGGTCTAAGTAAACTTTAAAGACTGTTGGCTCCTTTCCTCAGCACCTTCTGCTGTGAGGTAAGCGGAAGCAGAGCCAAATCACCTATGCGGGTCTTGCTACCCAAAGTGAGGTCCTGGCCCAGGAGCACCAGCATCCCTTGGGGGCTTGTTGGAAATGCAGTATCTCAGGTCCCTTCCCGCCCACTGAATCCAAACTGCAATCCAGGTAATTGGGATACAGTTAGAGTTTGAGAAGTTCTGGTCTCCCTGTCCTGCTGACTCTACCACGGATGATAGTAGGCCATCATAGGACTTGGCAATTGAGCATGTGGCTCTGCCAGTAAGCCAGGTCTTCCTTTTTTTCTTTTTTTAATAATTTATTGTCACATTAGCTAACATATAGTGTATACAGTGTAGTCTTGGCTTTAGGAGTAGATTCCCATGATTCATCCTTTACATACAACACCCAGTGCTCATCCCAACAAGTACCCTTCTCAATGCCCATCACCCATTTTCCCTGCCTCCCCTCCCCCCACCCCCTAAACCCTCAGTTTGTTCTCTGTATTTAAGAGTCCTTATGGTTTGCCTCCCTCTCTGTTTGTAACTTATTCTTCCTTCCCTTCCCCCATGGTCTTTTGTTAAGTTTCTCAAATTCCACATATGAGTGAAAACATATGATATCTGTCCTTTTCTGACTGGCTTCTTTCACTTAGCATAATACCCTCCAGTTCTATCCACATTGTTGCAAATAGCAAGATTTTCAAGATTTCATTCTTCTTCATCGCTGAGTAGTATTTCATTGTGTGTGTGTGTGTGTGTGTGTATATATATATATATATATATATATATATATATACACCACATTGTCTTTATCCATTCATCAGTTGATGGACATTTGGGCTCCTTCCATAATATAAGCCAGGATTTCCTAACGTTCTCTCACTGTCCCCTCCTTGATTGACCATCAGTAGAATCCTATCATCCATGAAGAGCCACCAATACTATCTGAGTGCTTACTCTACCAATTATAGACATATATATACATGGTTTATGGTTTATTACACACTTAAGATCATTCACTCTATGCTATTTTGGAATCTGCTATGTTCACTTAGCAATACAACACAACCATTCATGACATTGTGCATCCTTCCATTATATCAGTTTTAGTCCCTGCATGGCAGTCTACTTGTATACATGGATTACGGTTGATTTAATCAGCTCTCAACTGTTGCACATCAGGGTTGTTTTCATTTTTATTAAAAATAATGTCATGATGTGACAATGCATATCACTGACACTAAATCTTTGCTACCGGCTCTGAAGCAGACTTATGCATGTATGGAAACTTAGTATGTGGCAACGTGGCACCGCATACCAATAAGAAAAAGTAGGTGACACTGAGAAAATGGGAAAAAAATACTACAACCTCTCATATGGCTACACTCAAGGATAAACTCCAGGTGATGATGTGATAGCCTAAATATGACACGTAAAATCACACAATAAGATAAAAGGTAGCAGAGTATCTTGTATTTGAGATTGTAGATGGATTTTGTGTGCAAAACTGGAAAGAATATAAACCGTGAGGTAAAAAATTGATATATTTGATTATTCCTATTTCAAGGATTTCTGTTCCACAAAAGATATGAACAAGGCACAAATCAACAAGGAGAAGATACTGGCAATGCCTAAAACTCACAAATGACCAATATCTAGATTCTAGATATTGAATATTCTGGAAGCTCCTGCAAGTCAAGATAAAAATGAGCAAAACCTTTGGGAAAATAGACAAAGGGTAGCAACAGGCAGCTAACAAAAAAAGAAAACCCAAAGGACTAATGGGCATATGAAGAAATACATGCCTCAGTCATCAGGGAAACACAACCTGTAACAGCAAAAGGGTATCTCCTCACTTGTATTACACTAGAAAAATTAGAAGGTGATTAGTATCAAGTGTTGGGAGAGATGTAGGGATGAGACCCTGCTTTACTGCGGTGAGAGTGTGACTGACACAGCTTTCCTTGAGAGTCTTCCAGCAAGATCGGGTCAAATTAAATGTGCAGATACTCTAAAGCCCAGTAATTTCACCCCTGGAGAGGACTTGCTTACCCATGTCCATAAAGGAATGTGTGTGAGGTTTTCATTACGGCATTATATTTGTGACAAGAAATTGGGGGTTAACCTGGGTGAGCATGACCGGAGAATGGAAAGGGAAAATTATGGCATGTGGAGTCTATGCAGCATTTAGAAGAAACAAATTGGTAGACATAGCTACTGGCTGGATGTTAAAAACATGGTGGTGGGTCCAAAAATATGACAGAGAATAAGTGATGTATGGAATACAGTTAAGTAGATTAAAATATGTATGCATACAAGGCGATAGGCATTTGGTGGGAGCCCATGCAAAAAAACAAACTTTAGATACAGTAAGGTGTTGGCCTATGTCAAAGGAAGGGGCATGGCAGAAAGGAGAAGGAATAGAAGAAAAATAAACATGGGGAGAAGCCTTGAAGGACTACTTGGGCACAAAGATGTATGAATTACTCAGGCCTTTGCACCAGAGGGGAAAACCTTTGTTCATATTCATAATGATTTCTATAGAATGAGTTCCTGGAAGTAAGATGATTTCACTTCATTCTTCACTTATGGGAAAGATGGAAAAGCAACAGGGTTCACCAGGGGCTGGAGAAGGCCCGTGAGCAGAGGACCCTCGCCTGTCTCTTCGAGCCTGGAGCTTGGAGCTGTTTCCCTGGTCCCCCAGCGCAGTGGAGGCTCACTCTCTTGGAGAGAATGTCAGCCGCCTGTACCCTGGCTGGGCCAAGAGATAAAGGGGCCATCTCAGCAGCCACTCTGAGATGTGGCGGCTGATAACTCCAAGAGGACCAGATCATGTGTGTGCAGATGATCTCATGACAGCATTAGATCAGCCCTACACGGCAGCATCACAGGACCTCAAACTTAGAGCTGAATGTTTTGGGGTTGACCTCCCACCCATCGCTGGAGCCCCATTAGGCAAAGAGCTCAGTAGCATGTGTGGCAATCGCCACTCCCCTCCATTCCCCATTCCTGCAGACTTCTATTCCTCCACCCATCTCTCGCATGCCTGGGGGCCTTCACCATCCCAGTGGATTCCTTCCGGTGTAGGTCAGCCTCCTTCTTATATGTCACCCAAACCGGCCACTAGGGAGGCAGCCCATCAGGGAGCTTACTGTCCCGAGCACCATACCTAATTGAAGACCCAAATTCAGTTTGTACGCACTGACTGGAGATAAACCCACCCGGGCCAGTTGGCATGGTGACTTCTCTACTCACAGTGCTCTAGGTCAGGGACTAGGCTGCTGCTGCTCGGACTGAATGTAGCCCATAAGCCAAGAGCTGAGGATGATGTTACATTCTACAGGTTGTAAAAAAAAAAAGGAAATGAAGAATATGCAACAGATATCGCACGTGGTCCACAAAGCCTAAAATATTAGCTCTCCAGTCCTTGACAAAAAAAATTGGGGGACAGCTACCCTGGAACCTTCACAGCACTGGCCTTTCTGGGAAGCTTCTCAGAAATGCAGTGTCTCTGGGGCACCTGGAGGGCTCAGTTGGTTGGGCGTCCGACTTCGGCTCAGGTCATGATCTCGCGGTTTATGAGTTCGAGCCCCACGTTGGGTTTTGTGCTGACAGCTCAGAGCCTGGAGCCTCCTTCGGATTCGTGTCTCCCTCTCTCTCTGCCCCTCGCCTGCTCACACTCTGTCTCAAAAATAAATAAACATTAAAAAAATTGTTTTTAATAAAAAAAAAGAAGTGCAGGGCTCTGGTGTGTCCCAGAGCTCCTGAATCAGATATGCATTTTGACATGAGCCCCCGGCGATCTGTGAACACAGAGAGAAGTTTGGGAAGCCCCAGCCCAGGCCTAGTGGTTTGCTGGGTTTGTGTGTTAATGGGCAGGTTCTAGAGCTGGACTTCGAATCCTCATTCCACCACTTCCTTGCTGAGTGACTGGGGAAGTCACGTCATCTTTATCAAGCCCCGTTTCCTCATTTCTGGAATGGGAGAGTCATACTTTCCACCTGAATGCGTTCTTCTAGTCAGGCTGGAATTAGGGGCGCCCCGAGTAAGGGCTCCGTCAATGCTGGAGTTATTTCTACTATATTGTTTCTAATGTAGGCCCTTGGTTCTCTCTGCCTCAAAACAGGGGAATCTACTTTGCATAGATTATCCAGAACTTTTGCACTGATGGACTTGGGTGTTTCCTCAGAATCCCAGCTATGCAAATACTCTGAGTCAACAGGTGAGAAGGGCAAGGGCAAGCCTGTACTTAGCCCCACCTTGTTGGGCTGTTTCTCTTCTACACAAGGAGAGGGAAATAATTGCTTTCTGATTGTGGACAAATTGGTTTGTGTGGGCCAGAGTTATGGGCTCCGATTCCCCTGAGAAACACAGTGCTTGGATCAAATGAAAACAAGGTTAAAAGAAAAAACAAAAACAAAAACAAAACTCTGCTCCATGCCCGGGATGCTGCTAGAAGTAGGCTGCCTTCCACATGACTTTGCCTCCTGTTGGCCTTTCTCAGGACATAAAATGGTTGCATCATTTTCTGATTTGCATGTAGTGTCTGCTTTTCCCACACAGTGTTCAAGTTCAAACTGCCTGGGTACCAGGCGAGGGCAGATGCGAGCAGAAGGTAGAGGGGAAGGTGGACAACTATTTAAATAGCCAGGGGTGGGGCACCTGGGTGGCTCAGTTGGTTAAGCATCTGACTTTGGCTCAAGTCATGGACTCATGGTTCTTGAGTTTGAGCCCCTTGTTGGGCTCTGTGCTGACAGCTCAGAGCCTGAAGCCTGCCTCAGATTCTGTGTCTCCCTCTCTCTCTGCCCCTCCCCCGCTCATGCGGGCTCTCTCTCTCTCTCTCAAAAAGAAACATTAAAAATAAATAAATAAATAAGATGCTGGCGAGGATGTGGAGAAACAGGCACCCTCCTACACTGTTGGTGGGAATGTAAACTGGTGCAGCTGCTATGGAAAACAGTGTGGAGGTTCCTCAAAAAATTAACAATAGAACTCCCCTATGACCCAGCAATAGCACTGCTGGGGATTTACCCAAGGGATACAGAAGTGCTGATGCATAGGGGCACATGTACTCCAATGTTC
>CM053567.1:150394411-150604232 GCA_028646485.1 Cryptoprocta ferox
GGGTGTCATGCTAAGTGAAATAAGTCAGGCAGAGGACACATACCATATGTTTTCACTCATAAGTCTAACAGGAGAAACTTAGCAGAGGACCATGGGGCGGGGAAGGGGAAAAAAGAGTTAGGGAGAGGGAGGAAGGCAAATCATGAGAGACTCTTGAATACTGAGAACAAACTGAGGGCTGAAGGGGGATGGGGAAAGGGGAAGGAGGGTGATGGACATGGAGGAGGGCACTTGTGGGGAAGAGCACTGGGTGTTATATGGAAACCAACTTGATAATAAACTATAAAAAAAAAGAAAACACACACACAAATAAATAAATAAATAAATAAATAAATAATACAATAAAATAAATGGCAAGGGGCTTAGAGAAGCTGTGTGCTTCCAAGATAGGACTTTGTTTTAGTTTAGATTTGCCAACTGTTGTTCCCAATGAAGAACTAAGACAAAGGGAGAGCTCAGGCGTCCCTGTGAAGGACAAGTGTTTATTTTATACAACAGCATGAGGTTCGCTTCCTGTTTGACTTTTTGAGGGCTGCTTGTTGGGATTAATGTACTCCATCCAAATATTTTCAAGGATGCAGTCTCCAGAAAGGGCATTTGTCCCCAAGCACTGTTTACTTTAACAATGCATGCCAATTCACACCAAGTTACCTCAGCACAGAGCAATTCTCCTATTGTGTTCTGTGGACTTTCCAAGGGTGAACTGGATGATTTTTAACTCATGACCATTTACTCCATGATGGAAATTTCACATAAATTTTGTAGGAGATACCTCTGATAGATCGATTGATTGATTGATAGATAGATAGATAGAGTGCAAAGCTAGCACAAAATTGGGTATATACCCACTTAGCTTTAAGACTGTTGGGCAAACTGGAAGGGAATTTGGCGTGGTAGAGATATCACTATGAATTTCTTGCACGGGCTCTTCCATTAACCAGTGGTATGACCTTACATAATCCCTTTATTTTCCATGGACCCCCGTTCCCTCCTCTGTAAGTGTGAGTGTCACAGGTGATGCATGGAGCTCTTTTGGGGGAGGGTTGCCACAGTAGGAGGAGGAGTGAAGGAGGTGATGTTGGGGGGTGGAGGGGTTCAGCCTCCTCTGCTTCCTTTAGCCAGAACAGCTCCCCCCCCACCTTTTTTTTTTCTGTTTTACACATCAGAAACAGGGAGTAAGTATCCGAAGAAAAGGTCTTCCAAGCTAAAGTAGTTCTCAACTACCTTAGGTGATCACTAAAGTTGGGTGGTCAGATATAATTTATCATCATCCACACCGGGACATTTTGAGATTGGAAAGGAGATGTTCATAATAATTACACGGGGGCAACAGATTTAAGTGGGAACATCCCAGACAAATGGAAATGTAGGATCACCCAAGTGCTGAGTCTTCTATCCCAGCTCAGAGGGTCTTTGCTTCTCTATTCTATAATCCTATGGCTTGACTGTTCTCTTTCTCAGCATCAGGAAGAGTTCTGGGAGTAACCCAAGGGACAGAAGCAATCAGGGGCAGCCTCAGAGAATGAAGTCATTAGGGGACAGCCTCAAGGACAGCAGCCATCAGAAACAAGTTCCAGGGACAGAAGCCATCAGGAGACAGCACCATACTTCATTACTGGAGTATGCAGATAGGAGAAATCCACAAGGCCACCTGCAAATGACAGATGGCATGGGCTCTGCCTGGGTGCCGTTCCGAATCATATGAGAATCACAAGTTTCATGGTGAAAACATCAATGAATCAACCAGCAGCTACCCAGTGAGCAAGTGCCCACAAGGAACTCAGCCTAGGAGACGATACTAGCAGTGAAAGATTACATAAACCAGCCCCAATCACGGGTCTTCAGTGGCGGAAATGGTAAGTGGGGGAATAGGTCACAAGGCAGAGAGAAGGTTTCATTCCCCAGGCAGGTTGTCAGATGGAGTATTGTGCTAAACTGGGAGAGTCTTCGTAGGATTTCTACAGAGGAAGTAAGTGAGGGGGGTGGAGATCTCTCTGCTCACCCCCCTCCGAGCACATGCACAGCACAGGATCCCTAAGGACTCCCGATCCCACCAGGCTTAGCTCAAGCCTGATGGAGGCCAATTACCCAATTACTTCATTAAGTTTCCCACCCTTCGCCTACCCACCCAGTGTTTGCTGTTGTGATGCCCTACCTGGTTTTTCTGTTCCTTGCATTGAAATGCCCCTTCCCTTCCTCCTGTTCCAAGCCTCACAGAGGGTGAAGTTTACACCAGAGTGACACCGTGAGAAGGCTGGTCGATGTATCGAGTTATGGAAGTAAACAAAAGGTGCTCATTTTTTTTTTTTTCCCTGGTTGCCTCTTTGCTGGTAAATAATTGTTCATAACTGTCAGATCATGGTTAGGAATAGAATGTGGTTTTGCATTCTGATTGCACTTCCCTATTTGCTGGGTGGGTGGCATTGGGCAAGTACATCCTACCTCGATCTTGCTTTTCTCATCTGTCAAATGGGGGTATATTGCTATGTGCCCTGCTTTCCTCGCAGGGCTGACAAATAGCCCCCAAGTATCACCATCACTCTGCTAGCTCACACCCTGCCCCCATCCCACACCAGGGAGAGTCCTGCAACTGTTTTCATGAAAATTTTGGCTTCATTAAGACTCTGCCCCCCTCACATCTCCCTCCTGGGGTTGTGCTCCTCCTCTGCTTCTGGTTGTGAATAATTTTTGCACAAAACCACTCACTTGGTGCATAAGTTACTAAGTCAGACTTCACTGACTTGGGGGAAATGGAAATGAGAGCTCCTCTTCAGAGCAAGGCAAAGGACTCAAAGTTAAATACTGGACTTTCGTGTCTGCGAACCACCCGGCCCTTCTGCCAACTCGGGCATCCGCCTCCTGCTATAATTCATGCCTCACGCCCCCTACCTCTTCTCAGCTCTCAGCAGCACTGGGAATTTTTTCTGGAACCATTCTGTAGAGCAATTCAGTCCCTGTAGACCCCACCTCCAAACCCAGCTTTGGCTTCCCCTGATTTCTCCAAGGCCCCATTAATACACTTGCCTAAAGGGTGCATCACACTCTCTGGGAGGTTTAAACTAAAAAAATATTCTCTTCTTTTATGTAAGGAGGAAGGAACATGTAGTTTAGGGATTGGGTTGGGGGATCTGTGGGCTGGGAGGGCCCCATGTGCTGAGCCCAGGGAGAGACTGCTGGCCAATAGCAAACATGTGTCTTGGAGCAGCTGAGACTTGGCAGACAGGGGTCCGGTGCAGGGAGGGAAAGGCAGGACCTAGTGGGCCAGGAGGTCCCTGTTCTGTGCCCCCCCCCCCCACCCCAGGCTTCTGGCTCCCTCCACAAAGAAACTTAATCCTCAACGACTTAAATCCTTAACCACCTGAGCGGAGGCTCCCCAGCTCAAGAAGTCACATCACCAATGGCACGGTGACTCTCTCCTTCTGTTCTTTGATAACCTCTCCTAACACCAAATGAGGTTCCTCCCTCCTTTCAGCATCACGACCCAAAGCCAAACCCTTCTGGAGTCCAGCCCACGTGGCCTGCTCCCCAAAGAAACAAGAGGAGCGTTCGGTGTACTACGGGCAAGGGCACGTTAGACTTTCTACTGCTCTCCTGTCGACTAATGACGTCCCTGCAAGCAGGATCGTGGGTATGAAAGCTCTTCACAAACTGGAAAATGGCTATGAAGAACGGAAGAATTTGATTAATCATTATCACGCAGGTGGGATTGATCCTGGCTTGATGCCAGGCCACAGGAAGGACCCAGGGAGGGGGGGGGTGTTCTATCAGGTGTGAAGAGAAGAAGTGAAGGCAGTTATTACAGCCTCCCTGTGACTAACCAAAACGAGAATATGCAGGGAAGTGAGGTACGGTATATTGGTGCTGCAGCTAGAGGCCCTATATAAATGCTAACAAGGCAAGAATGGGATTTGGTGGCCGAGGCAGGAAACCAGAAGCTGCAGCTCATTTCCTCGGACAGCACTTTAATTTGCAGATGTGGAAAGCTCCGGATGCCGACGCCTGGAGAGCAGAAGGACGCAGGTGTCTTCTAATGGGTGTAATAGATTAAAGCTGAAATCTACGTGATTGCTTCAGTTTCAGAAACCCCACTGTCTGTTTTATGCCCTCCTGTTTGTTTCATTCACCCCTTATCCCTGCAGTATTTGCTGGAGAGTTCTTATTTCAGGAATGACAAAGGACTTCTCAGCCAAATGCAGTAAATTCAGCGGTTGGTAATTAAAAGAATGGGCTTCAGGGCCACGTGGATCAGGTTTGAGTCCCTAGCTGTGTTATCTTAAGTAAATACATTTAGCTTCTCTGAGCCTCAGTTTCCTCATGTGTAAAATGGGGCCGATGAGAGTGCCCAAGGTATCTTTAGGGACTGATTGAAATACATATGCAAATATTCTGCTAAGGGCTGACAAGTAGAAGGTACTCAACAAGTGGTAGCTATTATTGTTATCATTATTATCACCATCATGACTACTTCTTGGTTACTCATTCACGTGATCACGGTAAGTCGTGAACTTGAACCAGGATTGACTTACCAGGGAATGCAGGCGGTAGTCGGCCAGCACCATCATACGTTTTACTTTCTTCTCCTAGAAAACAAAGCATCCTTTGAAAAAGGAATTGCTTTCGTTTCCCATGGGAAGTAATTTCTACAAGCCACGAGTAAATGCAGTCTAATGACTAGAATGTGGCAGTAGCTATCAAGAATGAAATGTTCCATAAACAGTACTGCCTCCTAAAATTACTCAATCTCAGTGCTCTGAGTCTTCTCTTGCCCACTTAAGCTTTGCCGCTGCTTCTCATCCTCCCACCCATCCCCACCTCTCCCCTATCCCGTTGTTTTGGGATTCTTAGACCAGACTACTTCCACCTTCAAGTCCCTGAAGACAGTGAGGCTATCCTGGGGTCCAAGGTGAAGCTCAACGACCTACATGTGACTCTGCTTACTCCGAGTGGCCTGGGGAGGGGGAGGCGGGTGGAGGGGTCTTGAGGTAGCAAGAGGCGGTTTGCCAACAGGCAAACTAGTGGACCATGCCTCGTACATTTTCAGGGAAACATCATTTAATCTCAGAACATCTGTAACAGTCTGCTACGTATTCTCCCCAGGGTTTTACTCTAAGCTGACAAACGATACCGGACACCCCCCATCCCCAGATTCTGTGACATATCTTGGTATTATTGAACAAACATCAGTTCGGTTTCTGTCTCAGAGCAGTGTCAGTCTGAGTAGGAAATATGCCAGCACTCTTATCATCGCTGACAGGCTCTGTAACTCACCTGCTGATAGTGTCAGTAACGAGGCTTCCTGTTGTGGGTCTCTTTTCCCTCTTCTTTGAAAGCATTGTTCTCAGGCAGGCAAAATAATTAAGGTGCGTCCTGAGTGCATGTTTACTTTTTCAGAGTAAGCAAGAATTCCATGATCAATGCAATGCACCTTGCCGACACACAATAAATGTCAGTGAATTCAATACTTTTTGAAACACATCTAGGCCTGGTTTTTTCACTGCTTAAACTACCTTTCTGCCCCTCAATAATGGGAACTGCAACTCCGAAAGAATGTCTGATTTAATGCCTTTATTCTAAAGATAAAGAGACTACAGATAAAGACATTGTAAATTACTTCTCTGAGGCCACAAGGACAAATAGTAGTGAAGCAAAGCCTGGGGCCCTGAATTTAGGGCTGATGGGTCAGAATCAGTCCTACCACTTCTCACTTACTAATGCCATTGTTTTCATTACCTGCTCTGCAAATGGAACTTGTCTCCGTGTTTCTCTGTCTTCCAAATTAGAACCCACGTATAACAGGAGGCATCTTTGGTCTGACCCCTGAAGTTTAACATTTTCTGAATTAGCTAACTTTTTTTTTTTTAACGGAGGGTTTCCTCGAACATCTTTCTCTTAAAATGTGGACTGACCGACAACACTGGGCTTTCTTACAAGGCAACAACACTCAGCTGGAGGTGGGTGGCAGCGGTCCCCTTCCGGTGAACATGTGCTCTGTGGCTTGCCACAGTCCCCACCACCCCCTGCTGTCTCACATCCAGTCCGCTTCACTCCTTTCCCTGCCCGGGCTGCTGTACGCATTTGAACATGACCCCGAGTTGAACACGCGACAAACTTTATGGACACTATTGCTCCCAGCTGGACATCAGCTGGGGCCTCCCTGTTTCTCAAGAGCTGTCAGAAATTGCCTTGAATTGCCGGTCCGCCAGCCTGAGAAATCTAAGACTTTCCCAGCAACTGTGTGAATGCTCATAGCTTAATAGTCTCATGGTCTGCTTTGCCTCTAGCATCTATTTTGACTCATGACAAGTAAAAAAGGATCTAGATTCTTCCTTGGTCTCCTCTCCTTACCCCAGGCAGTCCAGGCTTATGACTGGACTTTAAAGATTTTTTTCAGGGGGAGGGAAGTATATTATAAAGATGTTAATAGCATCCCTCGCAGCAGATAGAACTTAAAAATTCATTCTCCATGGGGGCTTTTATTTGGTCTTTCTTCCACAGAGAGTTCTATCATTCTGTCTCCTCCCCTACTCCTTCACATCCCCAACCCATTTCAAACTTCTCTCTCTCAATCGCAGAGCAATTCAGCCTTCTCCCAAATGTACTGCTACAAACCCATCAAGGTGCTCATGGAGCAAAGGTCTCTTCTCTGTTAACACTGTCCATGTTTCTCAGAGAGAAGTCAGGAATCTAGACACCAAATTCTTCGCAGTTATACGTCTAAGACCTTCCACGACTATGCATTGGTTTTTGAGGAGGTGGGTTCCTAGGCTCTTATCCTGGTATGAATCAGCCTAATTAACTGACTTTACACATGTATGAACTATCTAGTCCTAGGTAGCAAAACCTGAGACTTATTTGTTCATATGGCTGCCTCCTCTACTAGATTGTAAGCCTCTTCAGTCAGGGACAAGATCTTATTTGTCTTTAGATTTTCATCACCTACAGAGTGAGAAGGGTAGACAGAAGGACCAGGAAGCAAGGAACATAGAGGAAGTAGTCAATAAACAGTAGATTAAGAAAAAAACGGAAGGAGCTAAGAAGGTTGGTTACCTGGTATGGTTGTATCTGTTGTTCACTGCACAAAGGGCACCAACTGAATAGGGCAAATGGGTGCTGAAAGCCAGGCCATGCTCTGCTCTATATCTAACTTGTGCCCTTCTACTTGCTTGTCTTGTCCCCCTTGCTGCCCTGCTCCAGAAGAGGAAGCTTTTCTTGTTCTCACCAAGGTGCTGTATGGTCTGGGGCCATAGGAAATGTGTATTCTTTGGCAACTCACTTTGTTGAACTCCTAGAAAATTCCCATAACTTTGTCAAGATTTGCCACAGAGGACTCTAATAGCGAGGGTGGGACTCCCACAAGGAGTCGGAGCATCTCTTGATGCTTTAAATCTGAAGAGAGTGAAGCATGCAGATCTAAACCTAAGTAAAATCCCTGCTTCGGGGGGTCGGGTGTCTGTGGTCCCCCGTGCTGTGACTGTCCCCCTCCAGAAGTGCAAGAACTCAGCTCCACGCCTTCATGATCCAGGCCTTTCTGGGAAAAGGGTGCTCTGCTGGTAGCCACTCAGCCTCTCACCCAGGTCCTCGCAATCAGCCTGTCACTTCCCATTACGCTCACTCTGGTTGGGGAAGAGCGTCTGGCAAGGAAACTGCGGGCCCAAGGGGTGAATTTAGGTTGGATTTCAAGGCTGAGCTAAGTGATATTTCAGCCGAGCTCCTGGAAGGCAGGCCCAGTGGCCATGCGTGAAATGAGCACACAGCCGCGGGGGGGCGTGGGCCCAGCGGAGGTGGCGCCCCTAGGCTGGGACGCTGTGCCATTGCTGACTCCGCTCAATAGCCAGGCGACAGCGGGGTGGCTCCGCGGGGGCCTCTGCCCTGGGCTCCAAGATGCTTGCCGACTCCCGAGGGGCGCAGCTGAGCACCAGAGGCCCAGCGGCAGAGGGGAGCACCTCACAGAGCCAGGGTCGTCTCCCACCCTGGAGGCGAAGCAAAGTCTTTGCGCTTCTGTTCAAGACCCCACTGCCGTTCCCTTCTCCCAGCCTAGCTAGGATTAAGGCAGAGGCCTTCCAGAAAACACAGTCACAGGAAAGGCGGAAAGGCCGCCTCAAAGTTGTGCTTTTTCTACGGAGTGGTTAAGAACTCAGAACAGGGTTGGAAGGCGGGCTTCTCCACATGCTAGTCGGTTACTTAATCTCTTTGGGCCTCAGTTCCTCCTGCTATAAAATGGGAATTGTCTTCAGTAATAGCTATGTGGAAGGCTCTTTGAAAATTAAGTGAGGGCACCTGGGTGTCTCAGTCGGCTAAGCTCATGAACTCATGGTTGGTGAGTTCAAGCCCCAGGTGGGGCTCTGTGCGGACAGGGAGGAGCCTGCTTGAGATTCTCTGTCTCCTCCTCTCTGTGCCTCTGCTCTCTCTCAAAAATGAATAAATGAACATTTTAAAAAGAAAGAAAGAAAATTAAGTGAGAAAAAGTGTTCAAAGCTTTTAGCACAGTGTCTGCAGGCTCTCAGCGGTCACATGATGATGGCGCTTTATAACACTGATTCTGAATCAGTGACATACATATAATCTCTTTCTCTAAAGCCTCAGCTACTCAAAGTGTGGTCCATGGGCTAGCAGCATGGCATCATCTGGGAGCCCATTAGAAACAGAATCTTGGGGGTGACTGGCTGTTTCAGTCGGTATAGCATGAGGGATTGTGAGTTCGAGCCCCAGGCTGGGTGTGGAGGTCCCTTAAAAATAAAATCTTAAAAAAAAAAAAAAATCTTGGGTCTTACTCCAGACCTTCTGAATTAAAATTTGCATTTTAACAAGATACCCAGCTATTTGTGTGCACATTGAGGTTGGAGAAGCATTGCTCCAGAAATTCTAAGGGCTTCAACCCTTTATAACTAATAATCAGCTAATGACTTATAAGTCAGTTAGAGCTTTTATTTCAAGGTGCATTTAGCACCTCAACTCGCCCTTCAATGGCTGTATTTTCTCCAGGGCCATCTTGGGCAGGAAAGCATCTCTCTAGAGCTTTATTTCATCCCTCTTTCTCTGGATGCTCCTAGAAGAAAGTGCTAAGGAGCAGAAAGATGACCAGATGGGGCAGATGGAAGGAAGGAGAAGGAGACGCTAGAAACCCAGATTATCTAAGTCTGGCCATCAGCCTTCCTGAAGCCTCTGGGTACTTATTTCACCCCTATGAGATTAATGGGAACCAACAGGGCAAGACCCAAAGTCTGAGGCCCAGAATCAACCTGGTTTGTTTCTGATTGTAGAGATTCAGCCTTAGGGATCCTGGACCCTAAACCACTTTATGGGCTCCTTAGGATTCCATGAGCATGGCCCAAGGGTGACACCATTCATTCATTCATTCATTCATTCGACAAATATTCACTGAATGTCTATTATGTGCTAGGCACCATGCTAAGTAAGACCCAGATTCCCACTCCCCAGATCATGCCCTTGCTATGCCATTAGTTAAACTGTCATCCTAGGTGAAATTAGGCATGTGGCGGTAGCAAGCAGAATACTCAGTAAAGTGCCCCTCAACATCCCAGCTGCTCAGAGTATTGGCGGCTGAGAGTCCTCAGCTCAGCCCCTCTCTGGGAGGTCCTTGGCCAATGTCACACCCCCACCCTTGACAGCCTCAGCTAATGTCTGGTGGATGGAAAGGGGGCCCTTTCCTCAACACAGGCAACTGGGAAGGGCCAGAATTACCACGATGAGCGACCGAGGCCTGCCCTGTAACAGCCCGACAGAAACGCATGTAACCCTCCGCCAGTCTTGCCTCCGTCATCCCTCACAGGTATCGTTCCTGGCCAACCACACTTCCCCTCAAACACTTGCCAACAAATCCCAGAGTGTCGGAATCCGTTCCTAGGAAAGAAGCCTAAGACAATGATTTTTTTTTTTTTCTAAGTACCTCTATACCAAAGAACCTCCGGCTAGGCCAACAACTACAGATAACTCATTTACCGCTCTATTTGCATTTTGGGGAAAAACATTTTCTTGAGAGCTTTTCAAGAGCTCCTAGAGAAGAGAGGTTCTCAGATATGTTTACTTACCTTTTTAAAGGTCTGAAAACAATTTTAGCCCAATCTCATTTTTAAAGAGGTGGAACAATGCAGAGAAATACACAGTGAAGTTTGAAAGACTTTCAGTCTGGGTCCTTTTTGCAATGCAGCTCTTTTCCTCAGGAAATAATCATTGTTTGGGTGTATCCTTCTAGGCAGACCTCATGCTATGCATTTGCAAATGTGAAAATGTATACAAACGTAATTATTTTTTTTTAATCTAAGCGAAATCAAATTGTTTAAGGCATTTACTTAGGAAAGTCTTGAAGCTTGGATCTTTTTTTTAATCACTAAATGTAGACCTATCTAATGCTTTCCAATGGCTGCATCATATCCCACAGTGTGACTATACCATGTAGCCTCTCCCTGGGGTTGAGACTTATACGCTCACCTGTATACACTTCTCTTCTCTTCTGGACACGAGAGAGAGGGTCATACTTTCTGCTCCATTGCAAGGTCTTGGAGCCACATGACTCGCTTCTGGGGGAAGGGTTGAATTGCAGATGTGAGACCCTCCAGCATTCTGCCTCCTGCCTCAGGGGAGAAGGCCTGCTGGCGAGATGGTAGAGTCCAAGATCAAAGCCTGCCTGGATTGCTGATTCTCAACAGGAAGGAAGGGTGCCTTAGGGGTTGCCTGGATCCAGAGCAAACCCTATAGTGAGAACTTACCCTTTGCTACGAAAGCCCCTGCAGCATAACCTAATATTCTGACTGATGCACTCCCCTCCTGAGCATTTAGGTTACCCCTGATCTTTCACTATTAAATAAAATGCTGCAACGACCAAGTTCTATGTACACATCTGAGAAGAGGGAGAGAATGTCTATAGAATAGGCACCCAGAAGAGGAACTGATGGAGTCTTAATCCATTTGGGAAGCTTTAACAAAAATACAGGGGCTCCTGGGTGGCTCAGGGGGTTGAGCAGCCGACTTCGGCTCAGGTCATGATCTCACGGTTCGTGAGTTCAAGTCCCGCTCCAGGCTCTGGGCTGACAGCTTGGAGCCTGGAGCCTGCTACGGATTCTGTGTCTCCCTCTCTCTCTCCTCTCCCCTGCTCATGCTCTGTCTCTCCATCTCTCAAAGTAAATAAATGTTAAAAAAATTAAGAAAGAAAATACCGTAAGCTGGGTGGCTTATAACAACAAACACATTTCTTTCTCACAGTTCTGGAGGCTTAAAGTCCAACATCATGGTGCCACCGAATCTGGTGTCTGGTGAAGGCTGGATTCCTCATAGAAAGCTCTTTTTGCTATAACCTCACACAGTGGAAGGGGCTGTTGGTTCTCTGGGATCTCTCTCTCTCTCTTTTTTAAAAATTTTTAATGTTTATTTATTTTTGAGAGAGAGAGAGAGAGACAGAGAGTGAGTGGGGGAGGGGCAGAGAGAGAGGGAGACAGAGAATCTGAAGCAGGCTCCAGGCTCCGAGCTCCGAGCTGACAGCAGAGAGCCTGATGTGGGGCTCGAGCCCACGAACCGTGAGATCATGACCTGAGCCAAAGTCAGAAGCTTAACCAACTGAGCCACCCAGGCGTGCCTCTCTGGGATGTCTTTTATAAGAGCACGAATCCCATTCATGAGGGCTCCGCCCTCATAATTTAATCACCTCCCAAAAGCTCCACCTCCCCAAGCCATCACCTTGGGGATTTGATTTCAACACATGAAGTTTGGGGACACAAACGTCAGACCGTAGCAGATAGCCAAATGAAAATTTTTACATTCGATTTTGAGAGAAACATCAAACTGTCTTCCACAATCTTTACCAATTTACATATCCATTAATAGCATTTCCTCCATCAATTGATTAATTCCGTTTGTTTTTCTAATTTGATAGAGACAAAAATGGTATTTTGTTATTTTAATTTGTAGTTCTCTGGTTCCTGGAGATTAAACAATGTTTCATGTTCCCACTGGCCATTTGTATTCCTTCAGAATCTCATCTACATTTTTCCCCTTATTTCTAAGTTTAAAAAAATAGTTTTTAAGATCTCTAGACTAGAATGTCTTCAAGAAAGGCCTTGAATTCTTTGTAATCAACGATATCGCCTCTCTTGACTTCCCAAAGATGTTCCTATATTCATTTTTTTCTTTCATCTTTATAAATATTTATTGAATTGTTGCTGTGTGCTAAGCACTGGAGATGCATTAGTGAGCAAAACAGACAGGATTTCTGTCCTCCTGAAGCTTTAGATCAAAAAAAGGTGACATTGAACAAATATCTTTTCTTGGTCTCTGGCCCTATTAATAGGCAGTAAGGCAGCAGATGGCCCCCTCCCCCCACCCCACATGCATGGGATAGAAGAGGACTGATATAAAAACAAAGCATTGCTCCTTTCCTTGATGTTAGGCTGTGGCAACAATCACTTCCTGAGCACCACAGCAGACACTTGGAGTCATGGGATAATAGTCAGAATCCCCATTTTACAGGTGAAGAAAGTGAGGCCCACAGAAGCAAAGCGACTTGTCCAAGGTCTCCTGACTCCTAATCCAATGCCCACTGTCTCAAGTTGCCTGGGAGGCCTCAGCAGCTATACTAAAAGCTCATAAACCCTTCTAGATACAGTCAGGGAAAAATGAGTGCCTGTCCTGGGAGGTGTAAAAATTATAGTCCCCACCCTCAAAGGAGGCTTCCAATCTAGCTACTGAATATTTGTTTCTGAAAATGCTAATTGTGGCGCCTGGGTGCCTCAGTCCACCTCGGCTCAGCTGGGCCCAGCTCAGCTCATGATCTCACCAGGTTGGTGAGTTCCAACCCCACTTCCGGCTCCCTGCTGTCAGCATGGGACACTCTGACACTCTGTCTCTCCCCAGCTCACGACGCACACTCTCTGTCTCCCAAAAATAAAAATAATAAAAAAATAAAAATGCTATTTGTACCATTTCGTTAAAGACTTATTTTCCAGGAGACTAAAGGAAAACCAGTTTACGGTACACGTTGATCGAACTTATCTAAATGTTTGAAACTCTCTTTTAGGGTGAAGTTGAAGCTCTCCAGACTGGAAGCCGTCGCACAATTTGTATTGACTCTTCATCCTGACAGTGCATTGGCTTTCACGGAAGTGAAAAATTGCAGTGACCGTCAGGGAACTCCATCCTGTATGAATCCATCCATCTTTCCTTGCGGAACCACTGACAGCTCTGGGAATACTAGAGGAAGAGCCGGACACAGCATTTGGGGCCCATGAGCTGTATTCCTTAAGCCTCAGTTCTCTCAAAAATAAACAGGGATAATAATATGGGTTTCTAAGATTGTTGGGAGGCTTACATGTAAAGCAAATAAATAGCTATGTCTGTCTCAGAGTGAGAGGCCAACAAACATTGGCTGGTATCACTATCATTCTTCTACTCAATACCGTCCCCTCTTCCTCATTTCTCAGCAACTGAGCAGCCGAGCAGCCATATCTGAGGCAGCGGAGCCATAACCCACAGCCATCTGCCTGTGCTTTGAATATTTAAAAAACCAATGAACCCCGAAAAGTAAACAAGGCAGCAGTCCTTGCATCTGCGTCGGAGACCCTCGCCCGTGGTGATTCCCGCCTGTCAGAGGGAACACACCTCGCTCAGGTGTTACCCTCGACTGAGATCTCAACACCTCAGAGCTCCGGGACCCATCCCACACCACCTGCTGCTCACACTCAGTCTCCTTGCATCTCATTTAGTTTCAGCCCTGAATTCCCTTTCTGTCCTTTTATTTAGGCTGGCTCACGTGTTCTGCTCTGGGAAGAAGCACAGATTCACAAAACTAGCCTTTTCCTAAGTCCTTGTGGGTAACAATGTAGCAAGGCTCTTGCGCTCAGGCTGTCAGAAGGGAAGGCCAGCTCACTGGATGGGGGTCAGCAGGCAGGTTTGGTTACCAGCTCCCTCATGGACTCGCATTGACCTTAATGTGGGGGGGGGGGGTCAGTTCTCTCCTCTGGAAATGGGGCAGGCGGGACTGACAAAGGATACCTGTGCACAGAGCCGATGGGAGAGTGAATGAGATGATGTCTAGAAGGCCACTTGAGGTCCTCGGAGAAGGGTGCTCTCTAACTCCAGGGCGTGATTATGTGTCACTCACTGGAAGAGGGAGAGTGAGGTTGTCCAGGAGCCCAGGGCGCATCCCCCAGGCACTCTCTCCTGTCACTGTAATTGCAGAGACGCTTTCCTAATGGAGGCAGAGCACTCCCTGGTCAGAAGGCTCGGGTCACAGGTGCGGGTTCTGTTTGAGGCCCTGTGCGAGCTTTCGTAACAGCCTGGGGGCAGGGAGCAAAGCGGAAGCCGGCAATCCTTCTCTCAGCTTTAAGGGCTCCCTCCTCCAACCTTCCCACCCCCCCAGCCCCCCGAGATGGGAATCCTGGACAGGGCTGGCTGGCAGGCATTTCAGCGAATGCTCATGGCATTGAATGGAAGGGACTATTAATGAAATAACCTTCCTCAGAAGAGCGGTAGCTTTTGCCTGTGTCGAATGCTTCCTGGCACTTGAAGTGGTGAGGGGTGGAGGGGCGTCTCCTACTGTCCTGGGAAGTGTGAGGGGCGGTGGGGGATGAGCCCCCTCCGCCGATCCTTCTTGGATTCCCCCTCTCGGGCCAGGCTGTCCAAGGTGGGCCCAGTGGCCTGACGTTGCCAGGAGACAGCTGTGCAGAGCTGCGGGGGGGGGGGGGGGGCAGCGTCATGAGAATAATCTGTTTCCCCCAAGGAAGAGAGCAGCCAGCCGTGTGCGGGAGGTGTCACTGAGCAGAGAGAGGCATGAGGCCAGTGGTCAGAGAAAAGGTGACAAGAAAAGGATCCCTGAGGTGGAGAACCCAGAAAGAGATGCACATCGCCTGGTCTGCAGCCCCTTCGGCCTTGTTTCCTGAAAACAGGGGCCAGGCGGCTTCCACCTGCAGATCTGGTTTCACTCTGAGACTCTCACATCAAAACCCTTGTGCCTTGGGCGCCTGGGGGGCTCCATCTGTGGAGCATCCGACATTGGCTCAGGTCGTGATCTCGCAGTTGGGGAGTTCGAGCCCCACATCGGGCTCGTGCTGGTGTCATCAAAGAGCCTGTTTTGGATCCTCTGTCTCCCTCTCTCTCTGCCCCTGCCCTGCTCATGCTCTCTCTCTCTCTCTCTCTCTCTCTCAAAATAAATAAATAAATAAATAAATAAATAAATAAATAAATAATAGAGGCTCCTCGGTGGCTCAGTCGGTTGAGTGTCTGACTTCAGCTCAGGTCATGATCTTTCGGTTCGTAGGTTTGAGCCCTCCATCGGGCTCTGTGCTAATAGCTTGGAGCCTGGAGCCTGCTTCCTATTCTGTGTCTCCCCTCTCTCTGCCTCTCCCCTGCTCAGGCTCTGTCTCTCTCTCTCTCTCTCTCTCTCTCAAAAATAAATAAACATTAAAAATAAATAAATAATAAATACTCCGCCCTGCAAAAACCCTTGTATCCTTGCAGTTAAATAGAATAGGATTTAGATCCCAACTCCACTTCTTGGATAAATATTTACATTCTCTAAGCCTCAGTATCTTCATCTATCAAACAAGGGTCATAATACCTACCCTCCAGAGTCTGGGTGGGGAGGGGAGGGTGGATCATGGCTGCCACGAGTTAAGATTTCCACAAGTGAGGGTTACCGGCAGCGGTAGAAGGATAAGGGCAGGGTTTTTTTGAGATCTGGTCTTACATACAAGATCAGTGTGTCATCTGAGGTGTCCGAGCACCTGCCTTGGTAAGCTGGCTGGTATCCTGCGAAGACAGCATTTCCATGTCCTGTCCCTGCAGGCATCCCCTTGGAGTCCCCGTATCTGTGTTTGCTGAGCATCACCTGCCTGTCAGGTCTCCTCTCAATAAATACAAACAGTAGCTTACACGCTAGTGGGAGACGACAGACAATAAATTAAACAAGCTCATAAAATGCTTGTGTCCAATGGTACTAAGTTCTTTAAGGGGCGGGGGGTGAGGGAATAAAGCAGGGAAATGGCACAGCCGAGGTTAGCATTTAGAGAAAATGGCCTGGAAAGCTTCCTCTGAGAAGGGGGGTTGGAGAAAGACTCTAGCCTGGGGGTAACTTCTCTACTACCACCTGCTCAGTTCTTGGATGTCTGGGGCCACACATCTGGACACACCTTTTGCTCTGCCTGAGAGCCTGGTCTTTGACCAAGACAGACACAAAGTCAGCAGTGTCATATGGAAGCCGACCAGAGGACACCTGGAACCACACCCGAAAGGATCATTGTCTTTGACAGGCAGAGGGGAGGACGGGAAGATGCACCTGGTTCAAGGAGCTGGAGAGACCAGTGCGCTAAAAGCAGAGTGATGGTGAGGACCTCTTACAAGCCATGTTCAGTGCTCCAAGTCCCCGTTTCTGAGTGTGAGGGGACCATCGGTGTCACAGCTTGCTAGAAATGCTAAGTTTCAGCTTCCAAGACCTATGGAAACAGACTATGTTTCAATAAGACCCCCTCGGTGATTTACCCGCCCACGGGACAGTTCATCTTTTGCCAAGTAGAGTGTGGTGTGTCTGCCTCATTTGTATAGCATTTCTATGCTGAGATTCCCTCTGGCACTGGAGGAGGGTCGAGCAATGGAGGATATGGGGCAGGAGAGGAAACCACGAGGGACGAATGTGGTAGCCCTTCCATCTTCAGAGGACCAAATTCCTTCCACAGTTGCTCTGCATTTCTTTCCCTGAGTTCCTTCCTTTGGCCAAGATGACTGCCTCAGCTCTCAATGCCACACCAATATTCCAGGCAGTGAGGTGGCTGGAACAAGGTGAGAGGAGGGTGGGTTCCACTCCTTTCAAGGTCATGGCTTTGGCTCACCTCCAACTGATGAAGGTCCGGTCACATGGCCACACATTGCTGCAAAGGAGGCTGGGAAATGTGATCCTTAGCTGGGTCACTAGATTTTCAACTTCCATTACTTCCAACCCACAGGAGAAAGGGGGGACAGGTTGTATGATGAGAACAAGCCATCTCTCTGACAAGGAACACAGCACTGGGGCAAACCATAAGCTAAAGAGCAGGTTAGAATGAGGACTGAAATATGGGCACTTGGGTAAGTTGGGTGAGGTCTCAGTGATCAGAGCGCGG
Organism: Cryptoprocta ferox; assembly: GCA_028646485.1. Classification (NCBI taxonomy): domain Eukaryota; kingdom Metazoa; phylum Chordata; class Mammalia; order Carnivora; family Eupleridae; genus Cryptoprocta; species Cryptoprocta ferox. The sequence goes on from CM053567.1 coordinate 150,411,514, forward strand.
TGATCGCTGACCAGAAGATTGTTCCTACACCCGTTCTGAGTGTCTGAGCAGCTCTCCTCCAAACCATACTGAAGCAGTCCTCACTGACAAAGTGACCCTGGGAAACGGCCTATCTTGTGCATGATCCATGTCCATGCCACACCACTTGTTAAATATTTTCAATGTCACTTCTGCTCTCATTTCTTGAGGTTCTGGAAGGCCGAAATGCGATTTTCTCTTACTTTCGCTACCTAGCTCTCCTGAGAGATTTAAGAGATTCGGTAGGTAAAAAATTATAATCCCTAGTATGCTTCAGGGCACGTTTTTTTTTTTTTCCTCTCCATACAGAATTTTATTTTAAATGAAAATAAAATTAATTTTTAAAATTTTAATTTACCCATCCAAGGACAGAATTGTCACAGTCTATTTCCTCCACTCCCACCTCCAAGCCCTGCTTCCTACTCACTTACTTTTACAGAATTGCAGTGTATGGGTTGGGGGGTGAGCGGGGGAAGATGGTGGGCTGGCTGTCTGGCTCTCTCAAGAGCAGTGTCCAAGTGAAAGAGAGATGGCCATGGGGTCTTCTGCTGAGGACATGACCTGTGTTTCTAAATCGAGCATGATGGGGAGTTAAGGGTGAGAGGGATTGTTAGGACTGGTGTAACTACTTCCTTTCATTTTTTTAAAATTTTTCTAATGTTTATTTATTTTTGAGAGAGAGAGTGAGAGCATGAGTGGAGGAGGGGCAGAGAAAGAAAGAGAGAGGGAGACACAGAATCCGAAACAGGCTCTGGGCTCTGAGCTGTCAGCACACACCCCGACACGAGGCTCGAACTCACGGACTGCGAGATTATGACCTGAGCTGAAGTCGGATTGAGCCACCCAGGTGCCCCCTCGGTGTAACTGCTTCTAACAGACTGGGGAAATTCTCACGGCTCCAGACTCCTGCACAAAGCATGCACTCAGGAGATAGAATGTCTATGAGCAAATTTTAAGGTGTCTGATGACTGGTGATTGGTCAGGAGGCAGAGTTATCTTTTGAGCGACCTAATCCTAGATGCACTTTATGGGCCACATGGAAAGGTAACCTATGAATCCCACAGCGATATGATGCAAGGGGACAGCCTCTAATACACGGGCTAAAAGCTGCTTCCAACTGTGTGCAACCACTCAGGGATAAAAAAAACCAAAAAAGGATTTCTTTGTGTGGGGTCTACAAGTACATAGCAGGGAAGAACTGCAGATTATCAGAGATTACAGGCCGAAAATGCTAAAATAAGAACAACGGAGCATATAATGACTCAAGTGTATTAGTTGGGATACAAGCTTGGCTGGTCTAAGGCCAAAATAACAGACACCAGGGACTGGCCTAGGCATCATTCAAATGATCGTGGCCTTGAGCTGGGGCTCTGAGGAGACTCAGTAGCCGTGTGAACAGAGAATGGAGCCAGTGACCATCTTCACCCCCCCAGTCTTTCAGAAAACCCTGGGTCTGAATAGGTGTCCCTACATTTGAAGTTGAAACCTTAATGGGGTGGGCGGGTGTGTGGGGAAGCACATAACACCTATAAAAAAATATTACCAAAGAAGAAACATTTTTAAATAGCCCAAAGTCTAAGAGGAATAGCAAACCTTTGAAAATGATTCACAAGAACCACAGGAATATTTTCGAAACTTGAGGAACATCCTCAACAGGATGCAAAGGAATTTTCCAAAACAAGGGGAGGGGGAAGTATGTGGGAAAAATGGGCTAAAATAAAAAGTGACAACTGAAATATTAAGGAGGCACAGCTTAAGGAAAATAATGATAGAGCAACTTTATTTTAGTTTCTCACTGTCACTTTCCCTCATTTTATTTTTTTAACACCAAAGATCTCTAGCATATAAAAAGAAAGCAGACTAGCATAATGAACTCTCAAGTTCCCATCACCCGGCTTTAATACCCAGCTCATGACAAATCTAGTTCATCTGCACCTTCCCTTGTTCACTTGCTCTCCATGGCAGTGATTTGGGGCCCTATCTCTCCCGCATCCTCCTATCCAGAAAATATATCAGGAATGGGCCTGCTTATTACCAAACCTTCTACCGCCATGTCATCCGCGCCAGCCTCACCTCTTGTCTGGATTTTTGTTTCCAACTCATCTTTGTTTCCATTCTTGCTTTCAACTCTTATTATCAAATAAAAGATAGATACAGAAGACTACACGGAACAAGTGTAGAGATTAGGATTGACTACAAGGCAAACACTCTTGTAACCACCTAGAACAGGAAATTGAACTTTGTCGGTCACCCCTCTGTAGCCCATCTGTACCCCATCCTATTCGTTTACCTTATAATACAGTTTCCACAGGAAAAGCAGTATAAATGCTTGATGCATTTCATCAATGTTCAGAGTATTAACTCTGTTGTCAGATCCGTGTATTTTGTGTGGTCACAACCTCCTACAACAAATGCAAGGGAAAAAAGAGCTGTGAGGTACTGTAAGAAAATGCTATCTTTTGATACTGGGATTTTTGAGACGTGCTGTTCTTTTTCGCTACCTCCCCAAAGGACACACTCCAGGCTGTTAACTGCAGTTATATGGTGAACTGTGCATGATTTGCTTCTCTTCCTATTTTTTTCTGTGTGCTCTACATTTCCTACAATAGGTCAGATTATTAACAAAATGAGAAAATACGTCTATATCAGTTCTTTCTGTCTATCCATCCATCCATCCATCCATCAGGTCTTTGGTACTCCCGGTCCGCACATGACTCTTTTCATAGCTAGGAAATCTATATTGTTGGAATGAAGTATTTCCCCTGAATGGCTTCACTCTCACAGAAGTCGTGTTGGTAACTTGTGGGATTTTGCCAGTTGAAGGCAAATCCATAATGTCCAGTGTGCACATGGGATAGGTGGTGAGAACAATCCTCTTTTCCGGGCTTGCTCTGGATTCCTTTCCCTTTGGTCTGGTCCTGGTTCGAGCTCCAGGGTCACCCAATGAACAGAGTAAATGGTGAAGCCAGTATCTGCTTATATTAGTCTATTAGGGCCACTGTCACAAAGTACCACAGACTGGGTGGCCTCAACAACAGAAATGTCTTTTCTCACAGTTCGAGAGGCTAGCAGTCAAGATCAAGGTGTTGGCAGGTTGGTTTTTGCTGAGGCCCCTCTCTAAGGCTTGTAGTTGGCTGTCTCCTCCGTGTGTCTTCACACAGTTTTCCCTCTGTACCTTTCTATGTCCAAATTTCCTCTTCTTACAACACCAGTCTTATTGGATTCAGGCCCACCATAATGACCTCATTTAACCTTAATTACCTCTGTAAAGACTCTATCTCCAAATAATACTCTGAGGTACTAGAGGTTAGGACTTCAAAATATAAATTTGGGGGACACAACTCATCCCATAACACCGCTCATTACCTGTTGTGCTCCCATTTTGTTCCCTCGTAGAGATGGCGGTGATCCAGTAGAAAGCAACTCTTCACCACCAATTGGGCACCTCTGCCCAGCTCACCTTGCCTCCCTCCGAAGTCTTTAAGCAAAATGAGTGCATAGCTTCCCACCCCAGATTTCCAGATCACAGCTAGTTTCCGCACTGGGGATTTGGTGAGAATGTCTCCATTTTTGCCCCAATGCTCACTGCCGGCCAGTCTGGTGGCCCTGGTGTCACCTCCCAGGATTCCCCTACCCACAGTCAGATCTGCCTCCTCTTGGGGCCCCGATTCCTGGCTTCCTTTGCATTTTCTTGCCGTTACCCTTTAACGTAAGAGCTTGCTCAAGTCCTAATTTGCCTGATCTCAGAATCACAGCAATGCTGCTTTCGAATCAGCTGAACTCTTTCTTCCCTCTCTGTCTTCTCTCAGTGGCAAGGAAACCAGGGGCCAAACAGACAGATGTTCAGTTCACAATGGGCGGCTCTTCTGGTTACTTTTAAATTCTGCTTTGGAAGGATGGAGAAGTTCCTCTGCCATCCCAGGCTGAGCGTTATCAACTGTCATTTGCATATAAGAAAACCTGAAGCAATTGTTAAAGAAAATAGGCAAATGAGCACAGGTTTGCTCACAACTGCAGACATGTCTCACGTTGACTTTTTCCACAAAAGACCAGAACGCAGTTTTTGCTTCTGTGGGTAGCTGGTAATCTAGGTACAGCTCCTCACATGGTAATCAGGCTGAAGGTTATACATTTGGGGCACTTTAAGTAAGAGAATGCCCAAATATATTACTTTTGCAATCTTTACAAAAACACGGAAGCTAATGCGTACATTTCTAGCTGCCCCATATGCACAGCCCCTTGGGAAGTTGGAAGGGGCTGATGCAAACCAGAGGCCCTGAAGCTTGCCCCGCAGGTTATGTTTCATTAACTTCCTAGTAAATATGCTTCTAATTATAATGAACAACGGAGATATTTACCTGCTTATTGTTTTTCTCCCTCAGCTCTGGCTCAGAAACACAGGACCGTATTCATCATAGGTATCTCACGGTCCTAGCACAGTGCTTTTTTATAGAAGGCAGTCATTAAATATTTGGGAAATGAAATTAATTATAGGAAAGTAGGAAGGAACAATGAATGAATGTGATGCCTGGCCTAAATACAAGTATGTTTATGCTACATGGAGCATAGGCAGTTGGAAGCAGCTAGCAAATATCCTTGGGCGTTACACTCCAAGGGAGCACAAGTCATCTTGCCCACAGATCTGGCTTCCCCCCAACCTCCCTCCTATGGCCTCCTGCAACATCTGAAACCCCATCCTTTACCAAGAGCAATGCAGATGGCCTCTGGTGCTCTGCAAGCCCTTGGCCCAAACCCTGCATCTGTGGAGACATCAGCCTCGTTCAGAATTAGGTGACCTTTGGAAAGAACTTCAGGCTTATTCTTTCCTGTAGACACTGTCTGCAGAAGCCATGATAGCCTGTGACCTTTTCCTAAGGACACTTAGAGCTGTCATGGGAGAAAGCCTGCAGTATTGTGGAGAAAAGCCTGTCTTCCCTTTGAGCTTAAAATGCTTCCTGACATTCCCACCCCAGAATGCTCATAGGCAAGAGCGGTCCGCAAGAGCAATAATCTCATGGCAGTGATCGCTGGATAAATTCCCAAGGAGAACACAACTTCGTAAAAGCAGGGTCATCACCAGGCCCCGTCTAGAGAACGGGGTGATATGTTTGTATGTACCACATGGCATCTGGTTCTTTGTGGGGACTCAAAATGTATTGCTGAAATGCTAATTCTGAGTGTTCATTTCTTTGTCTTTCTGCCTCGGGCAACGTTGCTTTGATGCTTTCATGATTTGGGATGTGAGCTAGGGTTAGGACCTTAATCACGGCATTATATTAGGCATATTTAGAAAAGCCAGAGTTGTAAGAGGAAGGAATGTAATAATAAGGACTTAGAGATTAAAGCAATTTGAGAGAGAATGCTAACACAAGTAATAGAAATAAAATTTGATGTGATCTTGATGAAATACTGCAGTGCCAAACTCCAAGAATACGGAAATGGGCTCCTCCACTGTTCTCATAGGGCTGGTTGGAATAACCCAGATGTTACAGTGTGGCTTTGGCAGTCTGAATCCCTGAGTTCGAACCCCGTCTCTGGCTCTTATGAGTCATACCCTCTTGGGTCAGTTCCTTATCTGAGCCTTCTTTTCCACATCTGCAAAGAAGGGACTAATAAGAGTACTGACTTCATGGGTCAGTGAGGTGTCAGTCAGATAATGTGTGCACGCTGCTTGACAGTTCCAGGCCCTTAGAACTCAACAGAGGGTGGCAACTAACCACCACCAGGAAACCACAGCATATTTAAAAGAATCAGTCACATCTATCCACTGAAGAGCAATGTGCTTTATATAGGTGGGTTCTGACTTGAATGCACATTTTAGGCAGGGGGGTGAAATGTGAGCGCACAGGGTTGAATGTGCTTTTCAGATTCAGAGAAAAAAGTGCTAGGTAACTGTTAACTTCAGAAGATAACAAAAAGTCAATTGTGGGATAGTAAGAAAAAAAATTAGAAAGGAAGGATGGAAGGAAGGAAGGAAGGAGGGAGAGAAAGAAGGAAGGCAGGCGAGTATATTTGGAAAATACCTGGACTAATTCCTCCTGAGGCACAGAAGTGTAACATCAATGAATCCAGCTGGGGGACGATGTTCCAGAGTTTGCCTGAAATGAATTGTGTCTCAGGTAGAGTTGTCATATTTAGCAACTAAAAATATAGGATGCCTAGTTACATTTGAATTTCAGATAAAAAAGTAATTTTTTAGCATAAGTATATCCCAGGCAATATTTGACACACACTTATACTAAAAAAGCATTCATCATTTACTTGAAATTCAAATTTAACTGGCTATTCCGTATTTAATCCATCGATCATAATCTCAGGAGCTCTATCAATATCACTGATGATGTGATGCAAAATAAAGCCTACGTTTCAGAGATGGCAAGAATTCCCTCTTCCTAAAGGCAGTAGGCGACACCTGTTGAGTTCCTACTCTGTGCTAGACATCTCACAGGCCTCTTCCCGTTTAATCCTCCCCACGGCCCTGGGGGCAGATGCTGTCATAATCCTAGTTACAGCAGAGGAACCAGAGGCTCAGAAAATACTTTACAAAAGACTAACAGCTAAGTAATGGCAGAGTGGGGATCTGGATCAAAGGAGACTGATCATGGGGTCCATGGTCTCTTGACAACTAATCTGGGTTTGCTGTGTCAAGCACACCCAGGTTTCTGAGCATCCTTCAGCATCCTTCCTCCTGTGGGGAACCCTGAATGAGAGACTCACCACTGACCCTGAGCCCTGCCTGGAACTGCTCAGGCGGCAGAGAGCAAGGGCTTGTGTATGGCAGAGTTGACTCTCCCTGTCCCTTCCCATGGGTCAAGGGATGGACTACTTCCCTCTGAGTCTCCCGTCCTAGCGTGTAGGTCTCTCTGCTAGTTGGTAGAGGTAGAGGCTTGTGCCCATGAAACCCCACTTCCAATTCCACTCACTCAATGCTTCAAGCACTTCCCATCTTCTCGAGAGGGAAGCACAATGGCTTAGATGAGGTTTAAGCAATTCTTTTATTAGACAGCTTGCCCACCATTGTCTCTTTCTGGTAGTGCTGTTCTCTCCCGAGTTCCCCTCTCACCCTCCTTTGGGATATTCCACCTCTTCCCACCGGAGCAAGTGTTCTGGGCCTTGAATCTTGCAAATACTGCAGCCTCTGCCTTCAGCCAGATGCTAATGGAGGTTTTCTACTGCCCAAACTTGTGCTGTCTCCCAGAGTGGAGCAGTAGATTCTAGCGCCATGATTGGGGATAAGATATGAGCAATCCAATTCTTCTCCACTCTGTACCGGCATAGGCTGTGGCCTGAATCCTCCTCAGTGCCTTAAAGGCACATAATAATTGTTACAAACAAATCACAGTTGGATCTCACACAAGGCAGAAATATTCCTTTTACTTACATGATTTTGGCCTTACTTGTTAAGAGATAATAACCATGACATTATTATGCTAAAGGAACATTTGTCTCCTTCCCACGACTGATTCCTGTACAGTGGACAATACACAGTGTATCTGGTTAGATCCTTCTTATCTTTTCTCTTTTACTTTTTTGTTTTATTTCTTTTTTTAAAATTTTTTCTAATGTTTTATTTATTTTTTGAGAGAGAGAGAGACAGAGTGAGCAGGGGAGGGTTGGAGAGAGAGAGAGAGATACAGAATCTGAAGCAGGCTCCAGGCTCTGAGCTAGCTGTCAGCACAGAGCCCGACGCGGGGCTCGAACCCACGAACCGCGAGATCATGACCTGAACCGAAGCCAGACACAACCAACTGAGCCACCTAGGCACCCCAATTTCTTTTTGAGAGAGAGAGAAAGAGAGAGAGAGAGAGAGAGAGAGAGAGCACAAATGGGGGAGGGGCAGAGAGTGAGGGAGACACAGAATCCGAAGCAGGGCTTCTGAGCTGTCAGCAAAGAGCCTGATGCGGGGCTCGAACTCATGGACCATGAGATCATGACCTGAGTGGAAGTCAGAAGTTTAACCGACTGAGCCAATAAGCGTCCATGGCTAGATCCTTCTTCCTTTCAATCTTAGGCCAAGTGTCACTACCTTGAACAATCTTTCCCTGGTCATCCAATCTCCAGTAATCCTGGGCATCAGCAAGACAGAAAAACAGGAGGTCCCCTGCTCATATCCCCACTCTGCAACAACCTCTTGACACACATGACTTTATGGGAGCTTTGGGATCCAGGTCAGACTGCAGATCCTGAAACAGCCTTGTAACTTGAGTGTGGCTCCTCCTAGCCACAGGCTGGCAACACTCCTGCCCACCCAGAGGCCCACTGGGTGATATGCCCACCTGTTCCCCTGAGGCAGGCCCTCTGACCTCCATCTGGTTGAAGACCCTGAAAGACCTTGTAGCTCAGCTCCAGCTCCTCTCAGTTGTAGGTGAGGACACTCCTTCCCATCAAGGGACCCAGAGGGAGTCATGCCAGTCTACACCCCTGGAGGCAATACTCAATAGTCAATTTTAGTCCAGCTGCAGATCTTAAAACAGCCCCTTTAATCTGGCTCCAGCCCTACTCAGCCATGGTCTAGGGACCATCCTGTCCACCCAGGGACCTGGCAGAGGCACACCTGTCTGTAGCTCTGTCCCAGCTGTGGACATTGAAGCAGTACTGTGGTCAGTCCCAGCCCCTCTCTGCTATGGTCTGGGACTGATCTTGCCTGTCCAGGGACCTCCCCAGTGACCTGTTGGGAGCCTTCCCAGAGACCCAATAAGAACCTTACCCATTTACATACCTGGTAACAGCCACGCTGTCTGTGGACCCACATCTGAAACCATTGTCTCAACACGACTGTGGAAGGGATGAGGCAATCCCATCCACCTGGGTGCCAGACAGAATCCACACCTGCCTGAGCCCCTGGTGACAGACATACCAACTGCCAACCACCGGGCAGACCCACAGCAGCCACAGGTCCCAGCTCCAGCTCTGCCCCACTGCAATCCCAGAGGAAATTCCATCAGCCCAGGGATCCAACAGGAGAAGATCTTTATCTGTCTATAGAGACCAAAAGAGGTGTTTGCCTCTTTAAATGCATAGATACCAACACCAGGCTACATGGATCATGAAGAATGTGGCAAACTAACACTACCAAAGGAAACTAACAAAGCTATAGTGATTGACTTCAAAGGAATGGAAATCTATGAATTGCCTGACAAAGAATACAAAACAATCATCTTAAAGAAGTTCAATGAGATTCAAGAGAACACAGATTACTATACAAAATCAGGAAAACAATGCATGAATGAAATGAGAAGTGTAATAAAAAAAAATAGAAACCATAAAAAAAAGAACAAAACCAACGTGTTAGAGCTAAAGACAGACTGAAAAATTCCATAAAGAGCATCAAGAGCAGACTCAACCATGCAGAAGTAAAAATCAACAAAATTCAAAGACAGATCATTTGAAGTCAGTCAGCTAGAGGAATACTATGGTCTTAATGTTTGTATAACCCTCAAACTGATATGTTGAAATCTAAATGCCCAATATAATGGTATTATAAGGTACCGTCTTTCAGAGGTGATTAGTTAATGAGGGTGGAGTCCTCATGAATTGGATTGAAGCTCATCTAAAAGAGACCCCACAGAGCTCCCTAGCACCTTCCATCATATGAGGACACAACAAGAAGTCTGCAACCCGGAAGAGGGCCATCACCCAACCATGCTGGAACACCAATCTCCAACTTCCAGCCTCCAGAACAGTGCTAAATAAACTGTTGTTAATAAGCCATCCAGTCTGTGGTATTTTTTAACAGCAGCCCAGACTATGACAAAGAACAACAACAACAAAAAAAGAATGATAGAACGAAGAAGGCGTACAGGACCTATAGGACACCATCAAACTAACAAACATATACATTATATGACTCAAGAAGAGACAGAAAAAAAGGGAAGGAAGCTTATTTAAAGGAATAATAAGGAACACTTCCCAAATATTGGGAAGGATGTGGCCATCCATAGACATAAAGCTCGAAGGACCCCAAGCAAGATGAAATGAAAGAAGATTACCCTAGACACAATAAAACCAAATTGTCAAAAGTCAAAGACAAAGAGAGAATTTTGAAAGCAGCAAGAGAAAAGAGACTGGTGGCTTACAAGAGCACTCGCATAAGGCTATTAGCAATTTTCTCAGCAGAAACCTTGCGGGCTAGGAAGGAATGGAAGGATATCTTCAAAATGCTGAAAGAAAAAAAACCTGACACCAAGAATACTATACTCAGCAAAGATGTTCTACAAAACTGAATAATAGATAAAGACATTCCTAGACAAACAAAAGCTGAGAAAGTTCATCACCACTAGACATGCTTCACAAGAAATTCTAGAGGGAGTTTTTCAAGTTGAAATGAAAGAACTCTATGTAACAACATGAAAACATGAAGTATAAAACTCACTGGTAAAGGTAAATATATTTTATCAAATTTAGATCTTAAATACTATATATATATATATACTTAAATACTATACTTAAATTCTATAAGGGTGGTATATAAATCACTTTTAAGTGTGGTATAAAAGTTAAAAGACACAAGCATTAAAAATAATTATACTACAATAATTTGTTAATTGATACACAATATAAAAAGATATTAAATGTGACAACAATAGCATAAAATGTGGCAGGGGAGGAGTAAAATTGTACACTGTATGAGATTGAAGTTAAGTTGGTATTAGCTTAAAATAGACTATTATAACTATAAGATGTTTTATATTAACTTCATGGTAACCACAGAGAAGAAACTTTGAGCAGATACAAAAAGAGGAAGAGAAAGGAAATAAAGCATACTACTACAAAGAATCAATAAGTTTCACTGATGTTCTTTTTCTAGTTCCTTTAGGTTTAAGATTACATTGTGGGGGCACCTGGGTGGCTCAATTGGTTAATTGTCCAACTTTGGCTCAGGTCATGATCTCATGGTTCGTGGGTTCGAGCCCCACGTCAGGTTCTATGCTGACAGGTCAGAGCCTGGAGCCTGTTTCAGATTCTGTGGCTCCTCGTGCTCTGTCTCTCTCTCTCTCAAAATAAATAAACAATAGAAAAAATTTAAGATTACATTGTGTATTTGAGATTTTTCTTGCTCTTGAGGTAGACCTGTATTGCTCTTATGACCACTTTTGCTGCATCCCAAAGGTTTTGGACCATTGTGTTTTTGTTTTTAATTCCTTCCATGTATTCTTTTTTATTTCTTCTTTAATTTCCTGGTTAACCCACTCATTCTTTACTAGGATGTTCTTTAAACTCCATGTATTTGTGGTCCTACTAATTTTTTTCTTGTGGTTGTCTTCAAGTTTCATAGTGTTGTGGTGAAAAAGAAAACCCAGAAATTGACTCACAAGTATATGGTCAACTCATCTTCAACAAAGCAGGAAAGAATATCCAATGGAAAAAAAGACAGTCTCGTCTTCAACAAATGGTGTTGGGAAAACAGGACAGCAACATGAGGAAGAATGAAAGTAGGCCACTTTCTTATACCATACACAATAGATTCAAAATGGATGAAAGACCTAAATGTGAAACAGGAAACCATCAAAATCCTAAAGAAGAATACAAGCAGCCATTTCTTTGACCTCTACTGGAGCAACTTCTTACTAGACACATTTCTGGAAGCAAGGGAAACAAAAGCAAAAATGAACTACTGGAACTTCATCAAGATAAAAAGCCTTCTGCACAATGAAGGAAATAAGCAACAAAACTAAAAGGCAACATACAAAACGGGAGAAGACATTTGCAAACAACATATCTGATAAGGGTTTAGTATCCAAAATCTAAGGGAACTTATCAAATTCAACACCCAAAGAAACAAATAACCCCCTTAAGAAATGGGCCGAAGACATGAATAGACATTTGTCCAAAGAAGACATCCAGATGGCTAACAGACACATGAAAAGATGCTCAACCTCACTCATCATCAGGAAATACAAATCAAAACCACAATGAGATACTACCTCACACTGTCAGAAAGGCTAAAATTAACAACACAGGATATAACAGATGTTGGTGAGAATGCAGAGAAAGGGGAACCCGCTTACACTGTTGGTGGGAATGCAAACTGGTATAACCACTGTGGAAAACAGTATGGAGGTTCTTCAAAAAGTTAAAAATAGAAGTACCTTACGACCCAGCAATTACACTATTGGGTACTTACTGAAAGGATACAAAAATATTGATTTGAAGGTGTACGTGCTCACCTTCAAATAAAAGCAGAACTATCAACAATAGCTAAATTATAGAAAGAACCCAAATGTCCATCAACTGATGAATGGATAAAGACGATGTGGTGTGTGTGTGTGTGTGTGTGTGTGTGTATATATATATATAATGGCATATTAGTCAGCCATCAGAAAGAATGAAATCTGGCCATTTACAATGATGTGGATAGAACTAGAGTGTATTATTCTAAGCAAAAGAAGTCAGAGAAAGACAGATAACTTATGATTTCACTTATATGTGGAATTTAAGAAACAAAACAAATGAACATAGGGGAAGGAAGAAAAAAAAAGAAGCGAGGCAAACCATAAGAGACTATTAACTGTAGAGAACAAACTGATGCTTGCTAGAGGGGAGGTGGGGGGTGGGCTAAAAAGGTGATGGGTAGTAAGGAAGGCACTTGTTGTGATGAGCACTGAGTGTTGCCTGTAAGTGATGATTCAATAATTCTACTCCAATTTTGTACTATATGTTAACTAACTCAAATTTAAACAAAAATTTGAAACGATAGCAACAAAAAATCAATAAGCCACAAAGGAAAACAGCAGAAGAAAGAAAGGAAAAATGAATTAAAAAACAGTAAGAAAACAATCGACAAAATGGCCATAGCAGGTCTTTACCTACCAATAATTATTTTAAATGTAAACAGATTAAATTCTCCAATCAAAAGATACAGAATGGTTAAATGGATAAGAAAAAAATACAATCCAATAATATATTGCCTATAAGAGACTCACTATAACTTTAAGGACACATAGTAAGGCTGGAAGTAAAGGGTTGAAAAAGATACTCCATGCAAATGATAACCAAAAGAGAACAGCATGGTTGTACATATATAGACTTTAAGCCAAAATCTGTAACAAGAGAAAAATAAGGTGATTGTATAATGAAAAATGGCTCAATTCAGCAAGAGAATGTAACAATTACAAATATTCATACACCCATCATTGGAGCATGTAAATATATAAAGCAAATATTAACAGAACTCAAGAGAGAAAAAGACAGCCATTTAATAATAACAGGGGACTTCAATACTCCATTTTCAATAATGGATAGACCATTCAGCAAAAATAAATAAGGAAACACTGGACTTGAATAACACTATAGATCACATGAACCTAACAGACATATGTAGAACAGTTCACCCAACAGCAGCAGAATACACATTCGTCTCAAGCACATACAGAACATTCTTCAGGATAGATCATATGTTGGGCTACAAAATTTGTCTTAACAAATTTAAGAAGATTGAAATCATAGCAAGTGTCTTCTCTACCACAATGGTATAAAATTAGAAATCAATAACAGAAGGAAAATTTTAAAAATTAAACAACATAATCCTGACCTACCAACAGGCCAAAAAAAAATCAGACAGGAAATCAAAAAGTATCTTGGGATAAACATAAATGAAAACACAACATGCTAAAACTTAGTATGAAAAAACTAAGTACCTTAGTAGAAGTTGAATTGGGATGCAGGAAAAGTGGCCCCAAGAGAGGAGTTTATAGTGATAGATGCCTACATTTAAAAAAAGAAAAACTTAAGTAAACAGTCTAACTTTATACTTCAAGGAACTAGAGAAAGAACAAACTAGGCCCAAAGTTAGCAGAAGAAGAAGTAATAAAGATTAGAGGACAAATAAAGGAAATTAAGACTAGAAAGACAATGAAAGCAGAAGTTGGTTTTCTGAAAAGATAAATAAAATTGGCAAACCTTTACCTAGACTAAGAAAAGAGAGAAGACTCAAGTAAATAAAATAATTGAGAGAAGACACATTGCAACTGATACCCCAGAAATACAAAGGGTCATGAGACTCCTATGAACAATTATATGCCAACAAACCTAGAAGAAATAAAACCTAGCCTGCTGAGACTGAATCATGAAGAAATGGAAAACCTGAAAAAAAAACAATGATGAGTAAGAAGATTAAATTAATAACCAAAAACTTCCCAACAAAGAAAAGCCCAGGACCAGATGGCTTCACAGGTGAATTCTACCAAACATTAAGTGAAGAATTAATGCCAAATCTTCTCAAACTCTTCCAAAAAACTGATGAGAGGGAACACTTCCAAATTAATTTACAAGACCAGCCATTGCCCTTATGCCACATCCAGATAAGGACAATACAAGAAAAAAAAGTATAGGCCAATACCCCTGATGAACATAGATGTAAGAGTCCTTAACAAAATACTTGCAAACTAAATTCAGTAGTACATTTTTTAAAGTTTATTTATTTATTTATTTTGAGAGAGAGAGAGAGAGAATGAGAATGTGCAGGGAAAGGTAGACAGGGAGAGAGAGAGAATTCCAGGCAGGCTCTCCACTATTGGCACAGAGCCTGATTTGGGTCTCAAACTCACAAACTGTGAGATCATGACCTGAGCTGATATCAAGAGTGGATGCCGAACCAATTGAACCACTCAGGTGCCCCTAAATTCAGCAGTACGTTTAAAAAAATCACACACCATGATCCAGTGGGATTTAACCCTGGGATGCAAGGATGCTTTTACACACAAAATCAATATATGTGATACATCACCTTAACAGAATGAAGGATAAATATAATATGATCACAGATCATATGATGTCCATAGATGTAGAAAAAATATTTGACAAAATTCAACACCTTTTTATGTTAAAAACTGTCAACCATGGGATATAGAAGAAATGTACCTCAACATAATAGAGGCCATATATTACAAGCCTATTGCTAATCATCATACTCAATGGTGAAAAGCTGAAAGATTTTCTTCTGAGATAAGGAATAAGACAAGAGTGTTCGCTCACTACTTCTATTCAACATAATACTGGAAGTTGGAGCCTGGGCCAACTAGGCAAAAATAAATAAATAAATAAAAATAAAATCATCCAAACCATAAAGGAAGAAGTTAAATTGTTTCTGTCTACAGATGACATGATCTTATAAATAGAAACCCTAAGAACTATACCATAAAATTTTTAGACCTAATAAATTCAGTAAAGTTGCAGGATACAAAATCAATATACAAAAATCAGTTGCATTTCTATACACCAACAACAAACTCTCAAAAAAGAAAAAAAGAAAAGAAAACAATCCTGTTTACAATAGCATCAAACAGAATAAAATTCTTAGGAATAAATTTAACCAAGGAGGTGAAAGACCTGTATATTGCAAACTATAAGATATTGAGGAGAGAAATTGAAGAAGACAGAAATAAATGAAAAGATATCCTGTGTTTGTGATTGGAAGAATTAGTATTGTTATAATTTCCATATTCCTCAAAACAACCTTCAGATTCAAAGCAATCCCTATCAAAATTCCAGTGGCATTTTTCAAAGAAATAGAAAAACAATCCTAAAATTCCTAGGGAACCACTAAGAATCACGAATAGCCAAAGCAATCTTGCGAAAGAAGAACAAAGCTGAAGGCATCACACCTCCTGATTTCAAACTATTACAAAGCTATAAAAATCAAACAGTATGGTACTAAAATAAAAACAGATGCACAGATCAATAAAACAGAATAGAGAGCCCATAAATAAAGCCACACATGTGTGTCAACTGATCTTCAACAAAGACACTAAGAATACACAATGTGGAAAGGATAGTCTTCTCAATGAATGATGCTGGGAAAACTGGATATCCACACACAAAAGAATTAAATTGGACTCTATCTTAAACCACTCGCAATGATTAACTAAAACTTGATTAAAGTCTAGAATGTAAGACATGAAACCATAAAACTCGGGAACAAAATATAGGTAAGAAACTTCTTGACTGATCTTGCCAAGGATATGTTGGATAGGACACTAAAGGCAGAAGCAACAAAAGCAGAAATAAACAAGTCGGGTTACATCAATCTAAAAGCTTCTGTATGGGGGCGCCTGGGTGGCTCAGTCAGTTAGGCATCCGACTTCAGGTCAGGTCATGATCTCATAGGTTTGTGGGTTTGAGCCCCTCATCGGGCTCTGTGCTGACAGCTCAGCACAGCCTACTTCTGATTCTGTGTCTCCCTCGCTCTCTCTGCCCCTCCGCCGCCTGCACTCTGTCTCTCTCAAAAATAAATACACGTTAAAAAAATTAAAAAAAAAATAAAAATAAAAGCTTCTGTATAGCAAAAGAAATAATCAACAGAGAGAAAACGCAACCTACCACATGGGAGAAAATATTGGCAAATCACATATCTGACAAGGAGTTAATATTCAAAATATATACAATATCATACAATTCAATAGCCAAATAAATGAATTAAAAAGTGAATTCTGAAAAGACATTTTCCAAAGAAGACATATAAATGGCCAACAGGTGCATGAAAAGATGTTTAACATCAGCAATCATCAGGGAAATGCAAATCCAAACCACAATGAGATTATCACCTAACACCTGTTAGGGTAGCTATTATTAAAAAGACGAGAGATACGAAGTGTTTGCTAGGGTTGTGGAGAAAAGGGAGTTCTTGTACACTGTTGATGGGAATGTAAATTGATGCAGCCATTATGGAAAATAGTATAGGGGTTCCTCAAAGAATTAAAAATAGAACTACCATATGATCCAGTAATTCCGCTTCTGGGTATATATCCAGAAAAAAATGAAAGTAGGATATGGAAGAGATACCTGCCTCTTCATATTTATTGCAGCAATCTTCACAATAGCCAAAATATGGAAACAACCTAAGAGGTATATTAATATTATTATCAGGCACAGAAAAGAAGGAAATCTTGCTTTTTACAGCAACACTGATGAACCTTGAGGATAATCTACTACGTGAAATAAGCTAGACACAGAAAGCAATATTGTACAATCTCACTTATATGTGGATTCTAAAAAAGTTGAACTCAGAACCAGAAAATTAAAAAACCCAGTGGTTTCCAGCTGCTGGGAGTGAAGAAGTGGGGGAGATATTGGTCGCAGGGTACAAACTTCCAGCTGTGTGAATAAGGTCTGGGGATCTAATGTATAGCATGGTGATTACAGTTAATAATACTGTATTGTATACTTGAAGTCTGCTAAGAAAGTAGATCTCAAGTGTTGTTACTATGCATGCACACACACACAAAATGGAAACAACTTTTTCTTTTAAACTAATGTTCATTTTTAAAAAGGAAAAAGATTTTTAAAAAGTAATCCCTACTCCCTCCTTACTATATTGATTTGATTAGTTTTATTCATAGTGGTAATCCTGATAAAATCTTAAATATCCTGTTTCTTTGAGTACTTGTTTCTGACTATCCACTCCCTACATGACCTTCACCTGCCTGAAAGCCTGGACCTTAACTATTTGGTTCACTATTGTATTCTCATAGCTAGAACAAAGCCTGGCTTCAATAAATATTTGATAGATGAACAAATGAATGAGTTAGCTAGAGTTAGCCATTTGAATGAGCTAACTAGGCCAGATGTCACCATCTCCTAATGTATCTATCTGATAGACAATTCTCTTCCCTGTTAGAAAGGGGGTAGGATTTCACAAACTACCATGTGAATTTTGTTGAGCAAAACACAGGCAGACTGTGGATGGTGGTGAGTTCTGAATCATCAATTAAATTAAAGAAACAATGGCCAGGCTGGCAGAAGCTTGGAGGTTGGTGTTTTGGGAAGAAATGGCCAGCCATGGATTAGGGGATCTAGAGATGGGGCATTTGACTCAGCATGTGCCTAGTGTGGTTTGGGGTGTGTGTGTGTGTGTGTGTGTGTGTAGTAAAAAGATTGTTCCATAGACCCTACATAGGTAGAATCCTCCTAGAGAAACTATCCTCAGGGTAAATGCCAGTGGGGAGGGGAAGCCAGTCACAGATGCTAGTCTGTGTACGTTGTTAAGTGTGTCTTTTACACACCCTCCATTACTCGGCGTTTCCTCTGGCCCAGATCCTGTTTTCCTCCTGGGCACCAATTCCATTATTCAGGAGTTGCTAAGCAGAGTCATAACACTTGACCTTTGCACTTACAACAGTGAGGTTCACTTGCTGAGCCTGTGCGCTGGATGGAAACAGCAAAGAATCATTGTAAACACAGATACCATATGGCCCATTTTCTTGCAACGAAGGTGATGAGTAACTGAACGCATGGAGATTCAGGCCTTTGAAGAAGGCAGTTTTGCTGGCAGCAAAGACTTATTAGTGGAAACGGCCTGTTCAGAGAGCGGCTAGGAAAGAAAGCTGTGGCATTGCCCCTGACCTTCACCTTTCACACTGCCACCACCTCGTTCTAGGCACAAAGACATACTACTGGAGCCAAGCACCTTCCCCTGTGGTCGGGACTCCACGTGCAGAATACACTGCAGAAAACAGGGTCTTTTACTTCGGCCAAAGGTGACTCATTTCCAAGAGACTATTTTTGTTTTGATTTTTAATCAAAATTATCTTCAGCCTTCATGTATATATTTTAAGTATGAGGAGGGCAGGAGTTGCATACCAGGAGTCGTCCAGAAGTCCAAACTTTCTCATGATGAGCTGCTTCTCTGACAACAGTGGTTAGCCTTAGCTGTATATGTCATTCTTTCCAAAAAAAGGCCCAAAGGGAAGAAACATGTGTAGTTGGATGGCATGTATTATAAGGGTAGGGATGATTTGGACTTAAATTCAAGATCAGTGATTATTTTACATTGATAGAAGAA
The DNA here is from genome assembly GCA_028646485.1 of Cryptoprocta ferox. Classification (NCBI taxonomy): domain Eukaryota; kingdom Metazoa; phylum Chordata; class Mammalia; order Carnivora; family Eupleridae; genus Cryptoprocta; species Cryptoprocta ferox. Next base: position 150,430,310 of record CM053567.1, read on the forward strand.
ACAAAGGTTTTTTTTTTTTTTGCATTCATTGTGGTTATTTTAATATTACTAGGAAAAGTCAAATGTTTGGTTCCCCACATCTCCTTTTCTTTTGATTTTGGTAAAGTGGTCTATGGACCTTAAAATGAGCTGAACACCAGGAATTAGGACTAAAGGGGCTCCAGCAAAAGTCCATTGGAAGAGCATTGTTGGGCTGAGAAAACAAGATTCAATTCACTTAAGATTAAAGTGATGGGCAATAGTATAGCCACATTGATTTTGCTCAAGATTTAACACATCAGAAAGACATCACTATAATCTGGAAATTATAACAGTGGAAAAAAACAGAAGGGAAGTTAGGGAGCCATTTGGGGGGAGGAAGGGATGCAGTAATCATATAAACAGAAGGCCCGAAGAAACATCGAGGAAGAAAATACAGGACGGTTTGGAGGTGATGTATGAGCGCACCCGCCCAGCACTGAGCAAGTGAACTGCCCAGCTCATCTTCCTTAACCTGAGTGACCTGCAGGGCCAGAGAGGTGAAGGGCAAGACCGAGCAGCTGGCCTGCTCACAATCCCCTCTCTGCTGATACAAGTTTCTGCTTCGCCAGCTGATTCGCCTCCGTGCCTCACAAAGGAACACCACGACCAGGAAGAGAACAGTCTGCGATGGACACATATGTCAGTTTATGGGACAGGACCCTTCCCCAAACATCAAATTGGACCTATTCTCTTGCCACCTGATGCTGAGATGCCACAAAGAAATTTACAGGAGAAGGACCACTTTAATTATGGAGGTGACTTGCTGACATTTTTGTTTAGAAGGCAGAACTGAGCTAGAATGAAAGATGAGTGTAAGGGAGTATGGTGGGGGGGGGGTGAAGGAAAAAACACAAGACCAAGATAGCCCCTTGACCTGCTCACAGGTGCCAAAGATATTGAATATTACAGGAAAATGAGAGTGAAAACTGGCCTTTATTGGATACCAGGAACCTTGAATGGGTTTCATTGGATCCTGATAGTAATTCCATATGTAATATGATTATTACACCCTTGTTACAAAAAGGACAGTGAGACCCAGACAGATGGTAATGGTTAGTTGTATCTGTCAACTTCACTGAGCCCTGGTGCCTAGATATTTGGTCAAACATTATTCTGCGTGTTTGTGTGAGGGTGTTTTTGGATGAGATTAACATTTAACCCAATAGCCTGAGTAAAGCAAGATTGTCCTCCCTAATGTGGGTGGGCCTCATCTAGTCAGTTGAAGGCATGAATAGAGTAAAAAGGCTGACCCTTCCCTGGGTAAGAGAGAATTCTGCAAAGAGAATAAACTCTTTGATTCTGATAAAAGCTATAGATTCTCTTCTAACTGGCTGACTTCCAAACCATGACATAGGCTTTTTTTTTTCCTGCCTTTGGATTTGAACTGAAACCTGGGCTCTTCCTGGGTCTCAAGCCCACTGGTGTTTGGAATGGATCTACACCATTGGCTCTCCTGGGTCTGCAGCTTGCTAACTCACCCTTCAGATCTTGGAACTTAGCCTCCAACGTCACATGAGCCAATTCCTTATAATAAATCTCCTTCTGTATCTCAGAGATGTATATGTATACATATATATCCTGTTGGTCTGTTTCTCTGGAGAACCCTAACACACAGGTTAAGCACATGCTCTGAGTGATGCAGATGATGAGCCCCAGAGCCAGAATTCCAACCCAGGCCCATCTGGTTCACTTTAAATTCATGTTGAGGTGGTATCTCAATGTGGTTTTGATTGTATTTCCCTGATGATGAGTGACATTGAGCATCGTTTCATGTGTCTGTTGGCCATCTAGATGTCCTCTTTGGAGAAGTGTCTGTTCATGTCTTCTGCCCTTTTCTTCACTGGATTATTTGTTTTTTGGGTGTGGAGTTTGGTGAGTTCCTTATATATTTTGGATACTAGCCCTTTATCCAATATATAATTTGCAACTATCTTTTCCCATTTCATCGGTTGCCTGTTAGTTTTGTTGACTGTTTCCTTTGCAGTGCAGAAGCTTTTTATCTTGATGAGGTCCCAATAGTTCATTTTTGCTTTTGATTCCCTTGCCTTTGGAGATGTGTCAAGTAAGAAATTGCTGCGGCTGAGGTCAAGGAGGTTGTTTCCTGCTTTCTCCTCTAGGGTTTTGATGGTTTCCTGTCTCACATTCAGGTCCTTCATCCATTTTGAGTTTATTTTTGTGTATGGTGTAACTGATGAGTGGATCAAGATGGGTTTATATATACAATGGAATACTACATGGCAAAGAGAAAGAATAAAATCTGGCCATTTGTGGCAATGTGGATGGAACTCAAGAGTATTATGTTAAGTGAAATAAGTCAGGCCGAGAAAGACAGACACCATATGTTTTCACTCATAAGTGGAACAGGAGAAACTTAACAGAGGACCATGGGGGAGGGGAAGGGGAAAAATAGTTAAGGAGAGGGAGGGAGGCAAACCCTAAGAGACTCTTAAATACTGAGAACAAACCGAGGGTCGATGGGGAGTGAGGAAGAGGGGAAAATGGGTGATGGGCATGGAGGAGGGCACTTGTTGGGATGAGCACTGGGTTTTATATGGAAACCAACTTGACAATAAACTATAATAAAAAAAATTCATGTTGAGAGGTAAACGCATGATAGCAGATTAATGGAAATAGGTGATAATAGATACTCAGCTGAGGACAATTTTAAATTTGTATGAGTCTACATTGTGGGAGGGCAAAGGTATAAATATCAGAACGCTGAGATTTAAAATGAACAAGCAAGAACACCGGAGGAAGATAAAGGGTGCAGCAACCTCAGATTTCTCCTGAGTTCACCCTCTTATACGAGATCTTGAACAATACAGCTGACCCTTGAACAACACAGGTTTGAACTGCACAGGTCTGCTTACAGCACAATACTATAGATGTATTTTCTCTTATGATTTTCTTAATAGCATTTTCTTTTCTTTAGCTTTTATTGTAGGGATTCAGCATATAATAACTCTAACATACAAAATGTGTGTTAATCAATTTTATGCTATCTGTAAGACTCCTGGTCAAGACTAGGCTACTAGGAGTTAAGTTTGGGGGGAGTCAAAATTATTTGTGAATTTTTTACTGTGCTGGGGGTCAGCACCACAAGCCCTCACATTGTTCAAGGGTCAACTCTACTGTTGACCACCATTTTTCAAGCCCTTCCTAAAGTCAAACACTTTACACACATCCAGTGTTTATGATAGCCTTGCAGGGTAGATGCTATTGTTCCAAATTTGCACACAAGTGCACACAGTTGGGAAGTGGCAGAGGCAGAAATCAAACTCAGCTCTCTGGCTCCAGAGCCCATGCTCTTCCCATGAAATCTGACCTCCACTTCAGGAGCTTGATACCTAAGCAAGGTGCCCTCAACATCGGCCCATCACTCTTAACATTTTAATTGATGCTGATGCTCCTTGTAGGAGAGTAAGAAGTCAGACATGTATAGAGTGTGACATATATATTATATAATTTCCTAAGACAAATCCTGGATTAAATTCAGACTTCTTATCTAAGCAATCAGTAGGTGAGGATTCTCGTTATAGAAAGAAAAGAAAACCAAGAAAGGAAAAAAAATCACATCAAGGCTGTGACATTCACAGCAACTCATACTAAACAGGGGCTTGCTAATAATAACTTTGTTCATGTGAGTTATAAAAGTGTAGGTTCTGAAAATATAAGACAAATCTTATCCATTTATAAGCTCTGAGCCTTAATAATCACAAAAGAACCACTGTCACGGAGACAATGAATCAACAGCACAAAGCCTTTCTTCTGTATAGGGCTTTGCTGTAAGCTTTATAAGGAACTGAGGTGAGGGGTGGGGGCAATGGTCACTGATGGGAAATAGAATAAAAATAAAAATAAAAAAGTATATTTCATGCATACCTTATTTCATGGAATCTAGGATGATATTGATTGTGTGATTCAGGATGGTTTTATTGTGTGATTCAGGATGGTTGATTCAAGATGGCACCTGAGTGGCTTAGTTGGTTAAGCATCCGACTTCAGCTCCGGTCATGATCTCACAGTTTGTGGGTTTGAGCCCCGCATCAGGCTCTGTGCTGACAGCTCGGAGCCTAGAGCCTGCTTCAGATTCTGTGTCTCCCTCTCTCTCTGCCACTCCACTGCTTGCACTTTCTCTCTCTCTCTCTCAAATACAAATAAACATTTAAATAAATAAAATAAATTTATATAAAAAAGAAAACATGCTGACAAGTATAATTGGGAGATGCCACATGTTATAAAATATTCTGATTTCAGAAATATTGAAATGCAAAAAAGTGTGTCTTAGAATCAAATAAATATCATATATGGCGTAAAGAGACAGAGAGAGGAAAGAGAACTCATCAATGTTCACTTCCAAGGTGAAGAGTCAGAACCTAAGTATTTAGACAACTGTCTCTGAATTCAAATTTAGCCAGGCTCTGATTGTGATATGTCAACATCAGACTCATTGTGACACAATTATTAAATATTAAGAAAACACGAACCGTATTTTTCCCATGAAAATATTTTCAAATGCACGGCAAAAGAGGAAGGTGTCTCAAATACAAATTTGTTCCAGGTCTGTATCTGTTAGTTCCTATAAGAGTTTGTAAAGAAAATTAGAATCATTTTGTATGTTTCACTTATGTTTTATTTTTTTTCCTTTATGATGAACTCAAAGTTTAAAAGAAAAGTTCTCCATCCATTAAAAAAAATGTTTTTGCCACTTCAGAAAATGTCTTTCTATAGGTCATTCTTGTTCCCACCATTACTGTAATCTTTCATCATGCAACTGAGAGTCTGAAAATGTCAACATTATATGTCAAGAACTTCAAAGGCATAGATCTCTACACTGGACCTTGCAGTTCTGAGACAGTGAAATGTACTTTATCAAGAAATAAACTATATTATAACCTCTGTGCTATGGGCATCCATAACTCAGAAGGCTTAAGTTGCCTTCTGGGAATTGAACACACACTTCTTCATTCAAACCTCCTCTCTGAAGCCTGGGAAATAGCCCCCTGCTAAATAATTTGCCCTCCTTATTTGCAATAATTTTAACAAGGGACACCTGAGTGGCTCAGTCAGTTAAGTGTCCCACTTCAGTTCATAGTTCATGGGTTCGAGCCCCGCGTCAGGCTCTGTGCTGACAGTTCAGAGCCTGGAGCCTGCTTCATGTTCTGTGTCTCCCTCTCCCTCTGCCCCTTTCCCACTCGTGCTCTGCTCTGTCTCTCTGTCTCTCTCTCTCTCAAAAATGAATAAACATTTTAAAAATTGCAATAATTTTAACAAGAAAATGTTAGGAGTTAAACAGGGAAAGGAAAACTCAGGGCCATTACTTTTTCAGCAGACAACATGATTACTGAACGTTCTTCAATATGGCAGTTGCTCAAAAGCTTGTAAGGAAATATTTTTCAATTAGGGTCCTCAGGGATACAAGTGCCACACTCTCTTAGTGTGACCTAGTCACCTTCCTGACTGTCATGGTCATGTGGGTGTGAAATGGTGTTTTCTCCCACTTTCTTTGGGTGTTTCAGGACGGTGGTTCTTGGCATAACTTTCTGCTCACTACATGGCAGTTGTTGGATGAGGTTCCCATGAAACCCAAACTCTTTTTTGCATTCCTAGATTATTCGTCCATCAAATCACATATTGAGCACCCACTATTTGTCAGGCACTCTTCTAGGCACTGGGATTACACATGAAAAATGTGAAGTTTCCTTTTTCATAAAGGTCATTCCAGTGAGAAGAGAAATATAAGCAAATAAACAAGTAAACATACAATGTAGCAGATGGTAATAAGTGCTATGGGAAAAAAAAGAGAAGCCAGGTAAAAGGGCAAGAAGAGGGGCTTACTAGTGAAGGCTTTATTAATAAGAGAGTTTTGAGCAGACACCTAAATACAGTGGTTATGTGGAGGAAGAACATTTCAGAGGGTAGAGCAAGTGGAAAGACTCTATTATAACCTTATGAATGAAACAAAAGGCAAAGGAGATGAATGCAGATGGAAATGTCTTTTTATAAGAGAAAATGAATTTATATGTATGTTCTAAGTTTTGAAAGTTGAACTTTGTTTAATAAAGTAATTCTTGCATTTTTTAATCCCACTACTCCAAAAGTAATATTAATACAGCAAATAAATATGTACTATCGGAGAGACTCATTGAAGAATAAGTAAAAATAGAGCTTGTTATCTCTAGTCTACATAGATCTCTAACATGTAAATACGAATGGAGTATTAGAAATGTCACCTGCATTATCACCTCTTGATATAGTCATTATAATTGTTGTATTTTTACTAATATATATTTATAGAAGGAGTTGGCAAATTACAGCCTGTGGGCCAAATCTGGCCCACCATCTGTTTCTGTATGGCCTGCTAGCTAAGAATGGCTTTTATATTTGTAAATGACTGGGGGAAATGATCAGAGGAAGAATAATATTGTATAGCATGTAGAAATTATATGAAATTTAAATTTCAGTGTCCTTAAATAAAGTTTTTTTGAACACAACCGTATTTATTCATTTATTGATTGATTGTCTATACCCACTTTAGCACTACAAAGACAGAGTTGAGTATTGTGACAGAGACTGCATGGGCTGAAAGAGCTAAAATATGGACTCTCTGTTCTTTTATAGAAAACGTTTTCTGACCCCTGGTTCATAGCATCCCTCCTATTTTCATACTATAGAGTTGTAGATGCCTTGAGTTTTGGAGGTAGCGTCACTGAGAGAGTATTACATATGCTAAAATGCATCTATTTTAGATGTACAATTTGATGAGTTTTTACAAATGTGATAGTTATGTAACTACCACCAAAAGAGATGTGGAACACTCCCATTACTCCAGCAGTTGTTCCGTGGCCCTCTGAGGTCAATCTTCTCAATCCACTGACCTCTGATAAACACTGATCTGCTTTCTATTACTAGGATTGTCCCTTTTCTGGTATATTATATAAAAAAAAGCATACAGTCTTTCTTGTGGTGCTCTTTTAACTTAGTATAATGCAACATTAGACCATGTATCATTAGCTCATTTCTTTTTATTACTAAATACTATTCCACTGAATGGATATACCACAATTTGTTTATCCCTACACTTGATGGACATCTGGGTTATTTTCAGTTTTGGATCTTATTAGTAAATCTGAAAAGAATAGTCACATATATCTTTGTGTGGATATATGTGTTCATTTCTCTTGGACAAATACCTAGGAATTGCTAATTCCTATAGTGATGACCTGGTTTTTAAGAAGTTGCTGACCTCTTTTTCAAAATGGTGATACTAGTTTGCATTCCCAGCAACAATTTATGAGAGTAACAGTTGCTCTACACCCTTGTCAACACTTGGGATTATCAGTGTTTTTAATTTTAGTTATTTTGGTGGGTATATGGTAGTATATCATTTAGTTGTAGGTTGTATTTCCCTAAAAGACTAATGATTTTGAGCATCTTTTCATGTATTTTTTTGCCATCCATGTACCTTCTTTGATGAAGTACCTGTTCAAATCTTTTGCCAACTTTCTACTAGGTTGTTTGTATTCCTTCTGTGGAGTTGAAAGAAATTTTCATATATTCTTAAAACAAGTCCTTTAGCGGTATGTTTTTGCAAATATTTTCTCCCAACCTATGTCTTGCTTTTTCATTTGCTTAATGATGTTTTCAAAAGAGTGGAATTAAAATACCACTAAAATGGTACCATTAAAATGGTATTTTTAATTTAATGAAATCCAAGTTAGTATTTTTTTATATTTCCTGCTTTTCAAGTCCTAATTTTTTTAAGGTTTATTTTTGAGAGAGAGCATGAGTGGTGGAGGGACAAAGAGCAAGAGGGACAGAGGATCCAAAGCAGGTTCTGCACTGACAGCAGCAAGCCCACTATGGGGCTCATACCCATGAACTGTGAGATCATGACTTGAGCTAAAGTTGGACATTCAACCAACTGAGCCACCCAGGTGTCCCCAAGTCCTATTTTTAAAATTGTTTGCTTAACCCCAGATCGCTAAGATCTTCTCCTAAATTTTTTTCTAGAATTTTTTGATGTTATGTTTTATATGTAGATCTATGATTCATTTTTGTATACAGTGTTAGATAACTAATGAGATTTCTTTGTTGGCTTATGAGTATCCAATTGTTCCAGCTCCATTTGTTAAAAGATTATCCTTTTCCCTTGAATTGTCTTGACACCTTTGTAAAAAAAAAAAAAAAAAAAAAAAAAAGTCAATTAGCCAAATAAATTTGGGTATAATTCTGGACTCTCTATTCTGTAACTTTGATCTGTATGTCAATCTCTTTATGCTAATAGCACATTGTCTTTATTACTATAGCTTTATAAAGGGTCTTGAACCAGGTAGTGTAAGTACTCCAACTTTGTTCTTTTTTGTAAAATTGTTTGGCTACTCTAGATCTTTTGCATTTTCTATATATTTTAGAATTGACTTGTCAACTTTAAAAGGAAAAAAGCTTGCTGATCTTTTGATTAGGATGCATTGAATTTATAAATCAACATGAAGAGATTTGATATCTTAACAAATTTTTGTCTTCTGACCATTAATCTGATATAGCTCTCCTTTTATCAGGGCCTTATAATTCCCAGGATACAGGTCCTACATGTATTTTATTACATTTATCCCTAACAATTTCATATGCTTGATGCAGTTTTAAATACTGTTTTAAATTGTAATTTATAGGGCACCTAGGTGGCTCAGTCAGTTAAGCCTCTGACTCTTGATTTTGGCTCAGGTCATGATCTCAGAGTTGTAACATCAAGCCTCAGGTCGAGCTCCATGCTGAGCCTGCTTAAGATTCTCTCTCCCTCTCCCTCTGCCCCTTCCTGCATACATGCACATGCTCTTTCTCTCTCAAAAATAAATAAATTGTAACATAATATTCATCACTAGTATATAGAAATACAATTGAAATCTGTATATTGATTTTTATCCTTGAACCTTATAACTTTACTTTAGTTCTAATAAGTTTTTAAATAGATTTTTTAGAATTTTCTATCTAGAAGATTATACTGTCCACAAACAAGGACACTTTTTCTTTCTTTCTAATCTCTATGCCTTTTACTCATAGTTCATGAATTATGAGCTTGGCTAAAACCTACATAGTACGATGTTGTACAGACGTGTTGAGAATGGGCCTCTTCACCTTGTTCTCAGTCCCACAGAGGAGTGGAGCTAGATTAATGCACAATTTAGAAGCCTAAAGAATGTCATTTGGTAATAGCCTGTGTTTTCTTTTGGCTCAACCTTCCTGTGTGTGGCATCAACATCAGGCCAATTTTCTTCACATGAAGTTCCCAGCAGCTCTTGGCACCGTCGCAGTTTCCATGTAAAACAGTGGTTGTCGGCCATGCACAGTTTTGCTCTTCTTCCCCCCCAGAGACATGTGGCAGTGTCGGAAGAAATTTGGTGTTGTCACAGCTGGAGCCAGAGGGGATCTTACCACGGACGTTGTCAAACTTTTCATAATGCGCAGGACAACCCCTCCACGACAAAGAATCACCTGGACTTACAGGTCAGTACTGTCATGGCTGAGAAATGATGTTGTGAAAAGAGCCTCTCCTACCAACGATTTTATCCCAGGTCCCAGGACTGATTCTCATTGGACCAGCTTTTTTCACGTGCTCATCTCTGAACTGACCACCACGGCCAAAGCAGTGAAAACACCAACTGGCCAGATTTGGGCCATGCGTGAGTTGCTAGGGCTGGGGCTGACACATCACAACTATCCAACCACACAAACTATGAACATGGCAGTGTGCCTTACCAAAGTTTAAACTACTGGCTGACACCAGAGGAAGGGGGAAACGATGCTGGGAAGGCAAGCCAGATGTTCATGAGATCACCCTTGGGAGAGGAAGCTTGTAAGAACCTCAGCCAGGTGGATGGGGGTGAAAGGTCTACCGGGGACTGGAGGACCAGACAAGACAAGTAGAGGCTCCTGGCTCACACCAACAAGGGGGCCCTGGTGGGGGGAGGGGGCACTCTGATGTTCACAGGAGAACACTGGGGCACATCGGCCACTGGATTCCTTCACAGCAGGCATTCCTTTTCAGCGTCACTGTCATAATTTGGAACAGGAAGGGAGTGAGGGGGACTGACTCTTTGTGAATTAGCTCAGAAACCAGAGCAGACAGAAGTGGCCCGGGGAAAGCTTCCGTGACTCCAGATGTAAAGACACAGGGAGAAACCAGGGTGGTCCCGTGGGAATCTTAGACCTACAACAAAGGCATTGAGCATTATTTCTTGCTCCTAATCTAGCGGGGGGAGTATTTTCACGAATGGATCAGATTAATAAAAGTTATCAGTTAGGCAACTTCAAAAGCTGGTAATACTGTGGTATGTGGCAATTATGTTTCAAACTCCTTTTAGTTTCCTCCTCTAGAAAGAAAAGAGACAGTGCTACATTTCCTGACAGGCTTGATGTAAGCATGATACTTAAACGATGGCCCCATGGAGGGCCATGCTTTTCTCCCATTCAGGATTTTCCAACAAAAGACATTCTTTGGGGGAAAGCTCTGATCAAAGACCCATAAAATAATAATACACCTCCATTCCACATTCTCCCATGTAAAAAGTTAATAAACCCTCAGAAAACACTATAATACAGTGTTGCTGAAAAAAAAAGAAGAAAAGAAAGAAAAAAGGTAATGAAACTACCTTTATCAGGTGCAGGAAGAGGAAGCAATTTTTTTTCTTTTTTGTCACTAAATGTGAAACAACTCTCCAACTTTGGGATCCATCTAAATAAATAATATTGCAGAAATACAAGATTAACACCAATTCATAATGAATATTTCTGACTTCAAAGGCACTGAAGGACAAACATTTGTGTAATAACGGTTTTGATCTTAATACTAGTAAAAATGGACTTTTGGCCCTATTCATTTTCTTCCTCGTTTCTAAGGGGATTGGATTTTTGAATAAGAGAGCAGTTGGGAATCAATCTACAAGGTACACATGAGGACAGAGCAAGGTGGGTACTGCCCAAGAATATTATCGTACAAAAGAAAGCTCAAAAGCAATTTCCCACTTACTTTTCTCTGTACTAGAAAATCAGAGTCTCTGTGAACATTTGAAGAGTTAAAATAGGGTAAGTGGATCAGTATGATTCCCTGATGATTTTTTTTAGTTTTATGCAGAAAAGTTTTTGAAAGTATTCATTAGTGAACCTGAGAAATCTGGAAGCATTATAGTCTGAAGGCAACTGCAGGTTCTGTTGGGCTTTGTTTACCCATATCTTTATTTCTACAATTCCCAAGAAGTGAACTTAATTTTCAACCCCTACCTATTCCTACCCCCGCACCAGCCAGTTTTTTAAAAAAGTGTCAGGAATTCATTGTCAACAGAAGGGACTTTAGGAGAGAAAATCAGATTGTTGTTCTTTTTCTAGTTGTTGTTATTGTTATTGTTGTTTCTTTTCTTCTTCTTCTTCTTCTTCTTCTTCTTCTTCTTCTTCTTCTTCTTCTTCCTCCTTCTCCTCCTCCCCCTCCTCCTCTTTTTTTTTTTTTTTGCCTCAACCTCTCCCTACACCACTCCGTCATTCACCAGAGGTATTTTGGTTTTCTCTTTCTTTAAAACAATTGGAATTCATTGTTAAAAATAAACAAACAGGGGCGCCTTGGTGGCTCAGTCTGTTAAGTGTCCAACTCTTGATCCCGGCTCAGATCATGATCTCATGATTCTTGAGTTGGAGCCCCGCATCAGGCTCTGTGCTGACAGCATAGAGCCTGCTTGGGATTCTCTCTCTCCCTCTCTCTGCCCCTCCCCTGCTCACGCTCATTCTCTCTCAGAAATTAAAAAAAATTTTTTTAATTAAAAAAAAACAAACACAAAAACAAAAACAAACTATTTTCTCAGCAAAGAAGGAGGCTGAACTTGAACGATAGTGTTCACAAGCCCTTGGGAGTGAAAGACATTGGCTGAACTCCAGAGGTCTTAGGAGCAGGGGTACGTTAGTCATCTGAACACTGCTTTGCATCACAGTGGGCTCCACGGGATCCAGTCTGAAGGAGAGAGGAAGAGATTCTGCTGGTTTAGCTGCTCCCTTGATATCTTTGAAAATAGGATTCTTATAGCAAGGGACAGAAACTCACTCTAGGTTTAGCAAAGGGAGAACTTATTGGCGCTGTTGTAGCTGGTCTCAGGGACAAATGCATTCAAAGAGTTAAGCCCTGTTGAGACTGTTCTATCTCCGTCTCATAGGAAGAGTGGCTCATTTTCTCAAACCAGGTCTCTCCCTCAGGCTGACACATTGGCTGCCCAAACCTTCAGGACCCATGCTTCTTTGTCACTGGAGAGAAAGCACTCTCTTCTCTCACTCTAATGTTTGAAATCCCAGGGCAGTCCGCTGCTCTGCCCCATCTAGGTTTCATGCTCACATTCTGGACCCCAAGGAGCAGAGCCCACGACTGACAACTCGCAGTAGGACCACAAGGTTGGAGGGAAGGAAGTAGCACTTCCCCAAACCTGTTTCTTGAAGAAAACAGGGAATTCCGAAACTGGGCAAACAAATAACATGTCACATTTTAAGGATCATGAGATCCTTGTTTTTCCACATTTTAACTTCTCTGAAGCCATGATCAATGTCACATCATGTGTAATTGGCAATTTTTCTTCTTTTGAGCATTATATAAAACAGTGGTGCATCTTATTCAATGAAACATGGGCTCTCTGAAGGCAGGTGAAGGTCAAAAGGAGAGTATTAATAATAGCAGACAAAGGTAATAGTAGACGTGGCTGTGTGGATGAAAGAAAATACCAAGGATCAAAACCTCAATACTAAGGGAGGGCTACAGAGGTTAACGCTCTGCAGCACTGTCATGTTTTTGTAGACAAAGAACCTGAGCTTCTGTCAGGGACTCAGACAAGTTGCCTGGGGGAAATTGTTCTGCTCCTGGAGCCTTTGTTTCTAGCTTTGGAGCTGACAGTTCGGTAGCTAGCTCGGTTTGCCTACTTCTCTGGAATGCTGTAAGAGCTAAAAGGTTGACAACCTGCTGAGTGTACGTCTCTTACCTACCCTTCTGGTAGTATTCTGGACAGTTAGTGGGGCAACAGAGATCTTTTTCAACACTCATGGGTGCCCAAGGAGCCGCCTTTCAGGAGCGAAGTATTCCACGCGTCCTGGCTCTTAAACGTTCATGAGTCACTTTAGGAATACTTTATCTCCTTGCATCAGTCCTAATTGCTCAGAAAATAGCAAAGGGGCACCATGGTAGCTGCAACCCAAATGACTTTGCGGGCCCTCCTGCTGTGCCCTCCAAGTCTGTTTTCAAGATTTATCTCCCGCTCAGAATTAACCAGAAGGAGGAGGAGGAGGGGAAAGAAATGCTAAATAGCTGTATCATGTTACAAATTAAGTTCGGTTTCCACAATGGCAAAATACACTGGGTGCATATTAACCAGGCAGTGTGTCGCCATGTCTTTTCTGAGGGTTGTTTTCGGTTTTTTCTCTCAGAGTGTTTCCAGATCCAGTGTCCTGGCAACCTTTTCTGGAGAGATCCAAGTTTGGCTGAGTTAACTGAGGACAGTCTCCTGCTTGTTAATGGAAAAAGTCCCCATGTTCCAAGTACCGGGGAAGCCAAATGGGGCTAATGGGGCTGGGAGATAAGATGGGGGGTGGGGGTTGAGGTACATGTTCTCCCCAGAATACACTCGGAGGGAATGGGTTAGCATGTTGATGAGAGAGAATGTAAGATCCAGTTACCAGTGATTGAGCAATTCTTCCTGAACGCCACCTTTCATGCTCCTGCCGGAGCAGGGCCATGAATTCCCAGTGAGCAGGTATCATCCCACTGGCTTCCCACTGCACAGTGGGGTGGTGGCAAGAAAGGGCAGCAATGCATGAGGCACATCTATCTCATAGACACAAGCCTGTAAGAAAAAGGGACACGTCATCCTTCTTTCCAGGAGGACCATGAGCATCGGGACTGTAAAAGCTCTGCCCTTATTAAAGATTGTGTTCCGGGGCTCCATTTAACTCTGTGACTGACAGGCAGTGAGCACCAACATTGCAGAAGTCAGGTGTCATTGACCGAGTGACACCTGACTCATCTCAAGGACAAGAGATTCTGCTTCCTCCGCGAGTCTGTAACCGCAGTGCACACACTCTCCCGTTCCACGGCTTCCTGGACCATAGGGACATTTCTTCATTTATTCCGTCATTCATTCAACAAGTATAATTATCGAGTGTGCCTACCATATGCTCAGCCCTGTTCGAAGCCCTGGGAATGCAGCTGTAAACAAAGCAAATTAAAAATGAAACAAAGACCAACTCCCTCTTCATGAAGCCTCCACGTGAGTGGAAGTTGGTAGATTTGCCTCTCCAGTACCCCTCTCCTTTGGTGCCAGCACTCGGGGCCATTCTCAGGCTTTGTGATGGAGATGAGGCTGGTGAATCTCTGGGTGTGAACTTGGGGCATTGCAGCCCCTTGGTCACAACCGCTAGAGCTTTTTGTGAAAACGCCTGCTGCTTTCAGTTGGTGGGATGGGGGACGATTAGCTGGTAAGGGTAAAATAGAAGTCTAGCACCATTGCTGGCCACCTCTGCCACCAGGCAGGGACATGAATGAAGCAGGTGCCTGGGAATGAAGCAGACACAGAGGAAAACCAACCTGAGAGATGGAGAGAGAGAGAGAGAGACTGAGAGAACTAGCATGCTTTCCATGCCCATGAACCAACAATTTCCATTTCCTATTAGGCCAGGTGAGTTGGGTTTCTGTTATTTATTTGTGTGTGTGTGTGTGTGTGTGTTTTAATGTTTATTTATTTGAGAGAGAGAGAGAGAGCGCGCGCGCGTGTGCGCACGCGCATGTGTGGGGGAGGGGCAGAGAGAGATGGAGACACAGAATCCCGAGGCAGGCTCCAGGCTCTGAGCTGTCAGCACAGAGCCTGACGCGGGACTTGAACTCACGAACTGCAAGATCCTGACCTGAGCCAAAGTCGAATGCCTAACCAACTGAGCCAGGCAGATGCTCCCACGTGTTCTGTTACTTATAACCAAAAGATGGCTGACAAATAGCATTGAGGTGCTAGATGAAGTCACAAGATAGGCCTTGGTGTTCTGTGGCTTTCTCTGTTTCTCATCAGTGCACACCCTCTCCCAGAAAAATCCAGCACATTGATGCTAAGGTCTAATCCTGGGACCATCCCCCAAAGGTTTAACCCATTAGACTGAACGTGTGAATTTCCCCTGTTCTGTGACAGTCAGGCCCCTGCTCCATTCACGGTGAGATGACATAGTGTGGAGGGAGCTGTCGGCCGTCAGAGGCCAATAGAGCAGGTTCTGAAACCTATCTTTGCAGTGTACCAGCTGTGTGGCCTTGAGTCTCAGTTTCAACATCTGCCAAATGGGAATCCCAGCCCCATCCTCATGGCATCGCACAAAGAAGGAGCTGCACGACAAACCGGTCTCTTTCCAGTCCATCATTTCTCTCCCCTCACAAACCTTAGCATGTTGGACATGTTGTGACAAACTGATCAAGCCACTGGGAGTACATTAAATGGGAAAAAAAAAACCAACCTGGGGGTCCCCAAGCAAGGGCAGACAGCCCTGTACGAGGGTGTTCTATCTGGCTCAGGCCAAACTTGGGGGCCAGTTTTCTACCCTCTAGCCCTGCAAATTAACGCAGGAAAGGTGAGTAGTGATAACAAAGTGAAGTGTGTTTCTTTCCAGGGATATTTACATTTTCAACCAAACAGTCTCTTTAATGTAAATGGATGTGTCTTAAGTACAGGCATTAAATGGGAGTCGGAGGGAGATGGTTTGCAGGCACTGAGGGGTTGGCCAACCACATCAGCACCCACCGGCGCTCTTCGTGGGTGAAGCCAGCACCGGCGGGTGAACTGCCACCGTGTGCTCTGATCCCACCACGCTCCTCTCGGAAAGAAACGCGTGCGGTTTGGGCCGCTGGGTCTGAACCACCTTTCCCACTGCAGTCATCTTGTGAGAAGCAAAGCCCTGTCCCGCCACGGAAGTTCCAATCCCCTTCTCTCGGCTTTTCTGGCTGCTTGGCGTGCTAGTGGTCTGTGTTCTGTCCCTTAGATGCAGTGACTGGGGGCCCTGACACAAAAATCAAGGACAGTGGAGGATGCTTCCTGGTGGTAGAGGGGGTCTCCACACCTGTTCGCAGGGGCAGCAGTGCCAGGCTGCTGATGGGGACGCCCAAGGCCACAGCGTTAGGAACGGAGGCGAGGTCCCTCCACAACAGGTGCAGAAGTCTCTTTGCTGCCTGCTTTCTGAATGTACGACCCCTTTGCCAGGCGCTCCAAATTTCTCAGCAACTCTGTGCATTAAGTACTATTATTTCAGTAAATTAATTTTTCTATAAATCAGCTGGAGTAGATTTCCGTTGTTTGCAAATCACAGTCCTGATGAACGCTCGCCCACGAGAGACTCCCAAATCTCCACCCCAGTCCCAGCCGCTCGTACTTCCTGAATTTCTCATCTTATTTCCAGCCAAGAATCGCCAGTGATACCTGTCACTACCAAATTTTCTCAAGATCCTGAATTTCTTCCTGAATGTCAACTCTTCAATTTCACATAATCAGTGGTTTCTCTGGGGTCCTGGTCCCTCAGTAGTAATTAGCGTCCTGTAAATGTAATCCTTGACTCCTTTTTTTTTTTTTTTTTTACATCCTATACCCATTCTGTCCCTCAATGAGCCCCGCTGGCCAACAAATATTTATGGTGTGCCTGCAAAACCCCAGGCTCTGGGAGAGTGGTGGTGAGCCTCTTAGACACTGTCCAGCCTTCCAGGGCCCTGACCCAGTACACAGATTTTTCCTTTTTACATCATTCCCCAAACCATCACAGATTCTTCCTCCAGAAGCCTGTCCATCTTGTCCCTGAACCTGAAAAAAACCTTGGGCTGTTTTTTTCATCATCCTTTTTGGTGTGTCTTCCTCTGATGTATTTTGAATCACTTCACGTCTGTTGTCAGACACCCACAGCAGTTCATTACAGTGTCGCAAATCCAATTAGGACCTTGGATAATATGGCCTTGTAGGCCCCTCGCAAGCGCCTTTCTCGCCTCTCCCTTGTCTCATACTGAGCACCACACTCGATGTGTGCTCTCTCTTCTAAGACACCCTGGCCTCTCAGCTCCCACCCCAGTATCCCTGAAATATAACAAGCCATTCCCCACCTGGAATGCAGACAGCAGATTCCTCCTGGGAGGAATCTCACAGCAGTGTCATCAGGCTCCAGCTGTTCTAGAGATCCCAGAATCCCCTGGGCACACGTATGACTTCCCTATATAGTTTGTGTTGTTTGTGTGCTTGACATAGTTGGGCATTTCGAGTTTACATTTTAGTGCTGATGTGTACGTTGGTATGTGTTTTGTAATCTTTGCGACTGTAAATTCCTCCAAGGCCTGGACTCTGTCTCTTATTTCTAAATCTCCTGGCATGTTGTTAGAATGACAATAATGACATTAATATTTGGATTTTGCTTTATTGTTTACAAAGTGCTGTCACAAATATTATACGTGGCTTGCAACAACATTTTGAGGTGCTAATAGAAGACACATGGAAGTTAAGACTTTAAGCTCTGGATCGGGCAGACCTCATTAAATCCTGACTCTACAACTTACTACAGGCATGGGCCTCAGTTTATCAATCTGTGAACAGGACATAATGAGGCTTCTGAGTTCATAGGCTTGCTGTAAGAATGAAAATAAGTCCAAGTAAGAAAAGTGCCTGGCACATAACACAGGCTCAATTGGGAGTATTGTTATATTGTTTGTTCAAGTAACCACCTTCAGTTTACAAATGAGGAAAACGAGGCTCAGGGAGGTTAAGTAATTGCTGAAGAACTTGAAATGGCCAAAAGGCAGCCCAGACTATAGAATAGGCTCTAAGATGCTAAAGGCAATACAGTCCCCAGTGTTCTGTTAGGACCCCTGACAATTTAAAGCCTCATATTCTACTCACTGGGAGAGCTGGGTGAACATTGGTCAAGTGTGTGCAGGATTTCATAACACCAGAAGGACTAGTGTCTTGAAAAGCAACTATTAAAGAAGCCAGTATAGGTCAGTCTGAGAAGAAGGTATGAATTCACCCCTATTCACTTATACTTTTTAAAAGTGAAAGCACCCCATGGGGCACCTGGTTGGCTCCGTTGATTAAGCGTCTGACTTCAGCTCACGTCATGATCTCGTGGTTCATGGGTTTAAGCCCTGTGCTGGGCTGTGTGCTGACAGCTCAGAGCCTGGAGACTGCTTCAGATTCTGTGTCTCCCTCTCTCTCTGCCCCTCCCCTGCTCATGCTCTCTCTCTCCCTTTCTCTCTCAAAAATAAATAAATATTAAAAAAAAAAGTTAAAGCACCCTTTCCCAAGAGATCAGAAATGCTGAGTAAACACCTCGGGTGCTGGCTGCCAGCCAATGCTGACACAACTGGAGGGAAGCCGCTGGGGTACAGGACTCCTCTCTTGGGCCCTAAGTTAGACACTATTTTTTGTCCCATTCTTCTTCACTGGTGAGGAAAAAGGAGGGCAAAGTCGCCAGTGCAACATTTCCCAAGGAACCCATTCCATCAATCAATGTGTTGCCCTTCTGTTGACATGATTGACAGTAAGGAGTGCAACAGCCACTAGCAGAGAAGAACAGTGCCATTTTTTAAAGAAAATAAATTGCCCATGAGGACATTCTAATTGGCCCATGAGAGGCCAATTCTGTGGGGCTGTGAAGAGAGCACAGGGTTTGCCACACAAAGAGCTGTGTGACCCTGGGACCACCTACCCAGCCTCGGGGGCTCAAGTTCCTTACCTGAGCAAGGGGGCTAATAATGCCCATCACAGGATTATTATGAGGATGACACGAGATTATATACGTAAAGCACGTGGCATTATACCTGGGTGATAACAGAGTCCAAGAGGGTTTTTTAGGATTCTGGGCTCCGCTCAGGGTCAGTCCTGGCTTGGTCCACCCAGCGATTTCCATGAAGCTCAGCAAACCTGGGGTAGGGACAGGTAAAGAGTGTCTGCTCAGTGGCCGACAGCTCCCTATCACCTTAGGGGCCTTTTAGTCTGAGCACCTTACTGGCTTTGGAGCACCCAAACCGTGAGGGATGTAGCTTACTGTGTTTTACTTTCCTTTTAAAATGTGACCTATAATCTTCCTCCAATAAAGCGTACACATCTTAAGCATACAGCTCAATGGGTTTTTACCCCACATACACCCTTATTATCATGATCCCGATCATTATAGAACATTCTCATTACCCTTGAAGATTTTCCCCCTGCCTGTTGCAGACAATACCACCTCTGCCTCCAGAGATAAACACTCTTCTGGCTTCTATCGCCTCAGATTTGGTTTGCTTATGGTCAAAGAATTTGTTTTTAAAAGAGAAAAATGAAAACACTCATGCTTTTCAATCACCTGCTGCCAATCTTGTTTTAACGTAAGGTTCTTCTGAGATTGGAAAAAGAAGTGGGAAGGGAAAAAAACAGACTGGGGAGGAACACGGGGTTAGGAGAGGCAGAGCTTGCCGAAAGAATAACTTGAGGGAAAGTTCTAGAGCCAGAGGGAAAACAATGCATGTAATAGAGGAGGTATTTGTAGACTGGAAGGTCAATAAATGCCTCTGAGGAGTCCTAGATACTCAGACGCTCCATTCGCTAACTGCATGCAGACGCTCAAAGATCATCCAAGCTGACGTCGGAGGGGGTGGATTAAAGAAAGCCTTCTAGAGGCGCCTCGGTGGCTCAGTCAGTTAAGCGTCTGACTCTTGGTTTCCACCCAGGTCATGATCTCGTGGTTTTGTTAAGCCCCACACCCAGCTTTACACTGACAGTGTGGAGCCTGCTTGGGATTCTCTCTCTCCCTCTCTATCTGCCCCTCCCCTGCTTGTGCTCTCTCTTTCTCAAAATAAATAAACTAAGAAAGAAAGAAAGAAAGAAAGAAAGAAAAGAAGAGAAGAGAAGAGAAAAGAAAAGAAAAGAAAAGAAAGGAAGGAAGCCTTTTAGGTAGAAAGTCAGTTTGCCAATTGCCTGCACAGATGAACACCTGAAAACAAGCCTTATGGGTGGAGGGGGGTGGCTCCTGGGAGAGTTGAGGGGTCCAAACTTCCCAAAGAGGGGAAAGAGGAGGGAGACAGAAGGCGATCCCAGACGGTGTGAAAATGGCTGGTCAAGTTCAAACAGCTCCGTGCAATACTTAGGCTTCCAGATAATCTTCACTTGTTAAATTGTGAGGGGATTATGTTAACTATTCATGATTCCTCTGTTGACACTTGGATTATCTGTGCTGATAGAAGGGAACGAAGGCCAGCCTCTTAGCCTAGGTGGCAGGGGTAGAATGCGTCCAGGGACCACACTGAGCTGGGCTGGGACAATGGAGGGTCAGGGTCACCCCAGCCAGCTCAGGGGGCCATTGTGAAACCTATCAGGAAACAGAGCTCCCTCCTCAATTCGTGTTTCTTCTCAACCCAGCTACCTGCTGAGAATGAGCTCTGAGCAGTCAATGTCCGGTATTACCCTGGGCCAAACTTTAGGACCTCTGGCCCCTGGGGAGGGATCTAAGTGGTGGCCAAACACAATTAGATTCAAGTTATAAAATGGAATTCGCCTGAATATAGGTAAAGCTATAAGGTCAGTAGTTTGACTGATGTGCCTTCACTTCCTTCCCATTCTCAGAGCTGTGGGAACACTGCCAAGGCTGCGCAAAGTCTGTTTTTGTCTGTACATCTGTAATGAAGGAAATTTTAAGCATGCCCCAAAATATGCTTATCTGTTTATAAGTTACATCCACGGACAACTCTGCCGATGTATTCTGTGCAGTAAAAACAACAAAAAGAACATTTGAAAAATGAGGCGAGAGATGAAATAAACAATACCGTTAAACTGATTTTACTTTCTACAATACAAAAATAGTTTGCTTTAATCACAAAGAATTCATATGTTTTAGCAGGAGTCGCAGTTTAGTAAATCTTTAAGCTGTTAATGATAAATCAGCTTGATGAGCTGGTTCTGGCCGGCTTTAAGTGAAGGCTTAAAAGAGTTCAAATCTTGGTTTTCAGACTGTCAGAGCTGACAAAGTTCCTTCACCGAGGGACATAGAGACAAAGGAAGAGGTGAACCCCTGGCTGGAGTCAGTAAATCATGATAGTTTATTTTTTTAGTCTCATTTGTAAATTACGCAGATTGTGTTGAAATTGGCCAGGAAATTTCTCTCTCTCTCTTTTTTCTAATGTTTATTAATTTATTTGAGAGAGAGAGAGAGAGAGAGAGAGAGAGAGAGAGATTGAGAGCATGAGCAGGGAGGGGCAGAGAGAAAGGAAGATAGGCAATCCCAAGCAGGCTCAATCACGGTCATCACAGAGCCTGATGACAGGCTTGATCTCACAAACTGTGAGATCATGACCTGAGCCAAAAACAGGACTCAGGTGCTTAATCGACTGAGACACCCCCGTGCCCCTGGCCAGGAAATTTCTATCTTCCTTGATGTCTATCAGTTGTCCTTACAAAATGATCTTGAATGATTCTTCTACTGTTAGTATTTTTAACAAACGAATTCAGAACCACCAGAACTCTTTGCTTGGAAGTTCTTTAAACAGGTTGGAAAATTATATTTTCAACTTTTTAAAGAGTGCTGACATGTGGCACAGTCACACTATTTGTACCAACAGATGAAAAATTCAAACCATTTTCAAAATGCTCTTTTCATATACAACGTTCTTTAGAAAGACTTTGTTACTTGTTAAAATGTCACCTTTACCTTGAGGGGACAGATGAAGTATGCCTATTTCAAAAAATCCACTTCATAACATTTGTCACCATAGTAAAGGTCCGCAAACACAAAACTCTCCTTTCTTGTAAGATAAAAATGTGGAACTTACTCTTATGTTTGACAAGTCTTTTCGGAGCGTTTCTGTAACCAATCAGTGGTTCAAAATATTTTCATGATCACTCTCCATGTCCATAGAAAGTATCGCTGATTCTACTAAGATAGCAGAGCAACCAGACATGTGTAAACGGCAGCTCTCAATATCTGAAAAGGATGGGAGAAGGAGGGCACCGTGGCCAACCGTCTGCCTTGGAGAACGGCTCTCTATTTCCGGGGTGTCTCCCATGCTGTGTTACAAGTAACCCTTTGACATTCAGGCTGAGCGTACCAGTGACAATCCACATAATACATTTTTATTTTGGTTTGGGATGAAAAATAAATGTATAGAGAAGCTTAAAATATCCCAGTGGCTCACTCCCCACTTTGGAAACGTGTTACTCTTAAGTTGGCATAACTCTGACTCCATATAGTCATCACTCTGGTTGTGAGATTTGGGGCCATTTTATAATCTTGCTCTGCATAGGTTTCCTCTTCAAACTTGGGATAATGGTGATACCAACCTCATAGGATTGCTATGAGGATTACATGAGATCTTGCATGAAATCTCTTAGCATGGTGCCTGGTATGATGAAAACTGACCATAATAATGCTTGCACATCAGATTCCATTAATCACAAAGCCCACTTTAACTAGATTTTGCCAGAAAGAGTCTGCCTGAGATAGTCTATCATTCCTCCCCACTTCATTCCATCCTCTATGGAATGAAGGTCTGAATTTGGGCTTGGCAAATACATCTCATTGGATCATCTCATCTCATCTCACACATTGGATCCAATTCAGTAATAGTAGATGCTTGGAGCACTAGGTTGAAAGAGACTATGATGTTGAGTCTAAGTTCAATGGTGGGTGGGGAGGGCAGGGTAGTGCTGTGATTGATTACCAATGTCTGCCATGGGCACAGGAGGAGGAGACAGTAGCAAGCATCCCAGATACTACTGATCCTTATCTCACTTCTGGGTACCTTCAGGACCAGGAGAGTGCCTTGATCATCCTTACATGACCAGTCCCTAGTGTAGTGTCTACAATATATCAAGGAGTCACACAAAATTTTTTGAATAAAATGAACACACAAATGGCTCTACCTTGTCTGTTACTACCATCGCCTCCATTAGCTTGAAGGAAATTATTGTTTTAAGAGGTTTGATCATGGAGAGCTGCCCAAGGGGTTTCAGAGTTGGGCCAGCAGGTGTTACCAGTTACCTCGGGTTGAAGAAGGGGCTATGGAAGGTGGGCTGTGGAGAAAGGTGAGCTTGAGGAGAGCATAGGAGCAGGATGCGGGGAAAGTGCACGTAAAGCTTGTGGGACACAAACTCAAGTCTGGCAAACCGTAAGTCACATTATAACCAAAGTGACTGTCCTAAATTCTGTGAATTGAATAAAGGAGCATTATGTATGCTTTTATGCCAGTACTTTTAAAAATTGTTGGATAACAGATAAAAAAATATTTCCATGCATGTAAGGGGCTTAAGAATCACAAAGGGAGAGTGCCTGGGTGGCTAAGTTGGTTAAGCATCCGACTTCAGCTCAGGTCAAGATCTCATGGTCTGTGAGTTTGAGCCCTGCGTCAGGCTCTGGTGCTGACAGCTCAGAGCCTGGAGCCTGTTTTGGATTCTGTGTCTCCCTCTCTCTCTACCCCTCTCCCACTCATACTCTCTCTCTCTCAAAAATAAATAAAGATTTTAAAAATTTTTTAAAAAAGAATCACAAGGGTAGGGGCACCTCTGTGGTTCAGTCAGTTAAGCATCTGACTCTTGATTTCAGCTCAGGTCATGATCTCACGGTTCATGAATTCAAGCGCCACGTCAGGCTCTGTGCTGCCAGCACGGAGCCTGCTTGGGATTCTCTCTCTCCCTTCTCTCTGCCCCTCCCCTGCAACCCCTCTCTCCCTCTCTCTCTCAAAATAAATATAAATAAATAAACTTAAAAAAAACAATCACAAGGGTAGCTGCATAGCATTCAGTTTTGCCATCAGTGAAGGTGTGGTGCTGTGCTGAAGGAAAGCAATTGGTTTGTAAGAAACATGGACTCTGTGTGGTTTGGCCAAAGAGACAGCTATGAAATTTAGGGATTTGTAGAAATATGGAAGGAAGGGATCTTGAAGATCAGATTAAGGAGTCAAACCTTCCAATTCAGAAGATAGAAAATATTTCCCTTTGGTTTTTGGACACAGTCTCCATTTTTCTAGTCCATTTCACCATCTCACTGCCAAAGTGCCTTGGAGATGATCTTGTCTTTTCAAACTATAGTAAATTGACATTATAGTTGACTCTTGAACAATGCAAGGGTTAGGGTCCTGACCCCTTACACAGTCAAAAATCCATGTATAACTTTTGACTCCCCAAAAACTTAACTACTAACAGCTTACTGTCCATCAGAAGCCTTACTGATAACATAAACAGTCAATTAACACATATTTTGTACATTATATGTATTATATACTGTATTCTTACAATAAAGTAATCTGCAGAAAAGAACATGTTATTAAGGAAATCATAAGAAGAGTAAATTTATTTTACACTATTGTACTCTATTTATTAAAAAACATCTGGGTATAAACGAACTCACACAGTTCAAACTGAGCTTGTTCAAGAGTCAACTATAATTGAATTTTAGACACTTAAAACATTGGTCAGACCCTCTTAAGCTAAGCCAAGTCTCCTTGGGTATTATAAAACTTGAACTAAAATGACTATAAGCTGTGTGTACCCCTATAAAACAAATATGTCGTTATACATGTACATTATAATTAATGTAAAATTACAATTTAATGTCCTCCATTTACTGTGGAGTAATGTTCATTATCCATGGTAAACAGGCAACAGAAAACACCCACTCGAGCTGTTAGGCATGCCTTTGATTTCCTGACTCTTGTATGCCTGGCTCCATAAATTAAATCGCCTGGTGCACTCCTCTGGAGGAGATTTTCTTGTTATTTGTTTCATAATGAATATTAGTCAACCCTTGGCTAATGTTGGATATGAAGTTACACATTAGCCACGTATTAAATATTGTCTACTGTGGATATCGAATGTAACTATACAAGGTAAGCTTCTTTTGGCATTTGAGAGAGCCCAGTAAATAGCACTTCTCATCCAGGATCAAGTTCTGAGCCAACTGAAAAACCAGACAAAAGAATAAGGCCGCCAAGAAACTAAATCACCTTTTTCTCCCCCTGATGAAGCTGATACTAGAGAATGAGGCTTATATATGCAACCAGACTCCAGAATTAGGCAAATCAGCCTACCCAGTCATAGACAGGCGTGGATGACCACAGACACAGTACCACCCCCCCCAACCACCACCACCCGGAACAGAAGCATATTCGCACCTGCAGAAGAGAAAGAGAGCTGGGCCCCAAGTCCCGGCATCACTTCCCAGACTCACCAGTCTGATGCATCCCTCCTCGCACGTCTGCCACTGTGGCCCTGTAGCCTTGAAGTTGTGCAAGAGGACGGTGCCGGATTCAGGAGAAGGACAGCAGAAGGTCATCAAAATACTGAATAAGATCAAAACATGCAGGGAATATGATATTCCTCATTTGAGTAATAGATTTGAATGTAGGCTCTGTGAAGACCAAGAAATGTTTTCTGTTCACTGCTATATTCCCAGTGCTCAGAAAGATTACTTGGCACATATAAGGTGTTCAACAAATATCAACCAAGTGAACAAAGAGGGATCCTTTCCAGAGAAAGGAAACAGGAGTAGTGCCCATGTGGCACTCCCTCCTTGTGGAAAAAGAAATGGTCTTCCCCACACATTTAGAAGATATTTTTAAAATCATAATAGTTGTCCTAGAAGAACATTTTTTTGGATTTGGCAACTTTGTCATCACATGGTATCATAGAGTTCTTTGTGGTTATGGAAAAAGAATGGTATTATTTACTAATATTTATTGAACATAATGTTAGGTGCCAGGCACTATCTTACGCTTTTGACGAGTATCAAACTCTCTAAATTTCATAGCAATCATTTGAAATATGTAGCATTACTGGCCCAGTTTACGGAATTACAAAAGGACAGTGCCAAGTGTAACGAAAAGTCAGATCCAGACATTTGAGTTCCTGAGCTCATACTATTAACCACTACACTTCATTTTACTTCTGAATTATACCTTTTTCTCTCACTCCTGTGTGCGCACACATGTCGTTTGACAGAGCTGTCTTCATCTCTGTGTGATTTAGTTTCCACATCTACGAAAAGGTGGTGACAATACTTACTTAATGCAGTGGGGCTAAATAAAATAACAACTGTTGGGGCGACTGGGTGGCTCAGTCGGTTAGGCGTCTAACTCTTAATTTCGGCTCAGGTCATGCTCTCGTGGTTCATGAGTTTGAGTCCTTCATTGGGCTCTGTGCTGGCAGTGTAGAACCTGCTTGGTATTCTCTCTCTCTCTTTCTCTCTCTCTCTCTCTCTGCCCCTCTCCTGCTTATGCTCTCTCTCTCTCTCTCTCTCTCTAAATAAATAAATAAATAAACATTAGGAAAAAAATAATGACTGTCAGGCACTTAGCACAATGCCTGGGACTTAGTGAATGATTTATAAATAGCTCTTATGGTGTGCATCATTAACATTGACCTTGCCTCTGTCACAAAGCCTTTGTGTCAGGTCTCATATCTAATGGCCACCCTTGGGTCAGGTACCCACCCAGATCCAGTCAGCTGCAGCAGGAATGATGTGCTCCCATGTCCATTTTCTGTCTGACAGAACGATGGACTTGGTGTGTCCTGAGCTCTGCTTCTTCTTAAACACATGGTCCGCACTTTCTTCCCATGGCAAACCCTAACTGTTCGTGGGTCTCACTTTCCATTTTGTAAGGGAGGCCAACACCTGCCCAGCCTCTGTTCTCGGGGAGGTCATGAAAGTACACGCAGTGTTTTCTGTGAAGGAGAAGAGAATGTGACGAACCATATGGCTGTGTGGGGAGGTGCAGATGCACCTGTATAGAATAAGCTCCTTTTGAGTTCCAACCCGCACTCCTCTTCCATGAGCATGTTGTAAACCAGCTGTGATATAAGACAAGAGAGCAAAGTGGCCTGGAAACCAAAATGTCACCCCGATTTACTGAGAAAGCTGATAGGGAAGAATGTGGCTTACATATGCAGGCTTTTGGATATACCGAATTCCAAAAATAGGTAAACCAGCCTCCCCCGTCAAAGACAGTACTGGAACAGTGAGTCCTTGCAGGGGTCAAGGTTATTCAAGTTATAGGAGAGGATGCTTGTAAGGGCATAGGTCTTGTGCCCCCAACTATTGTGAGCTACTATTGTTATTACTAAGAGATTCAGTCAAATTCAAAGGAGGGAGCATGGCGTTGAAAGTGACATCATACAATATGCCGCTATTTTCTAGGCTAAGGAATAATGTCTCCACCTCTGACGTGGAAGACCTTGAATGCCTTGAACCTAAATTTCTGTTAACCCTGGAGGAAGTAAAAAAAAAAAAAAAAAGTCAGGTTATTGGGGCACCTGAGCGGCTCAGTCGGTTAAGGATCCGACTTCGGCTCAGGTCAGAATCTCGCAGTTCACAAGTTTGAGCCCCGCGTCATGCTCTGTGCTGACAGCTCAGAGCCTGGAGCCTGCTTCAGATTCTGTGTCTCCCTCTCTCTCTGCCCCGCCCCCACTCACGCTCTGTCTCAAAATTAAATAAACGTTAAAAAAATTTTTTTAATAATAATAATAAAAAGAAAGTCAGGTTATTATGGTAAAGAAAGCCCAGACCCCTCCCCAAGCACTTTCCCCTTAAATCTCTACAAGCAACAAAAGCTCCAGAAATGTATTAGAAACTTTGGGGACACGTGATTCCAAAAAACCCACTCATCATCAGAGGTTAATAGGGTGAGTTTCAGGCTTTTTTCTAGCAAGCTTTTGAGGTAGAATTTCTGTTTTATTTTCCTTCCTTCCTTCTATCCTTCTTTCCTGCCTGCCTGCCTTTCTTCCTCCCTTTCTTCCTCCCTTCCTCCCTCCTTTCCTTTCCTTCTTTGGCTAAAGAGCCATGAGCGGGAGTAGATAGATGGCTAGGTGCCAGAAGGCACCAAGGTGAATTAACGCTGATTCCCCTGAGGGAGAATGTAAAACTGCTAACAACTTGTTTGCAAAGGGAGGAGAGGTGGAAAGTGTACGCCTAATGTTCCCTACAAGCTGCAGCTTGCTTTTCTGAGAGGAGAGTGTTCTCTGGAGTTCCAAAATGCATTGCGCACCTGCCATCTGCCTGCTGGCCAAGTTTATCAGCCCTCCCTCTGAATTACAGTGCCTCTGGAAAGAAGCCCCAAGACTGTGTCTCGTCTCCTGCATGGGGTGATTGGAACTTGTTAGCTGGTGAGTGTTTTCTCTTGCTGTGGGCACCACATGGGCTGAGAGGACAGAATCTGCCTGGAGGCGATGTCACAGGCAGGTGGATAGTAGGACGGGGACTCCGGGACACTAGGACCCCTGACTACCCTATTCAAAGAATTGCTTTCCACCCATAGTCATTTTATATATTCAATTCACTTCACAGCACTGAGGTCTATCCACACTGATCCCGTTTGCTTACTCATTCATTTTATTGTCTGTCTTTCCCACAAGAAAAGGAAGTCTCATGAGGACAGGGTCCTCCTCTGTCACATTCGCCTTTGCAATGTCTATGCCGAGGACAGAGCCTGGCTCATAGTAATCAGGAAATTAATGTTTGCTGAATGAATGAATGAATAAATGAATGAATGAAGAAACAAATCCTGTCCTATATGCTCATTTTACAGAAGAGGAGACAAAACAACACAGTGACTTGCCCGTAGGCACACAGGTGGCGGATGAACATGGCCTAGAACCCAGTTCCTCAGATTCCGAGCACCTTCTCATTCTTCAAGGCCTCCAGGCCTTTCAGTCAAACGTCACCTTGTGAGGAGGCCTGCTCTGGCCACCATGTGCAACACTGCACCCCTCCACGCAGCCAACATTTCACATCCCCTTCCCTGCTCCATTCTAGGCTCCCCCCAACCCAAGAGCACTTACTGTGACTCTACAGATCTTATCTTGTCCATTGTCTGTCCCTCCCAGGAGGATGTAGGCTGCATGAGGTCAGCCACTTTTGTCTGCATTCCCTGCATGCCCCCAGCACCGATCACCATACCAGACACACAGTAATTAATAAATATTGGCTGCTGAGGAAAGAACGAGTGGACTCTTGTCCGCAGTCTTCAAGGATACAACAGGATATGGTCTCCATAGGATGGATGTAACTCGAGTGGCAAGTAGGTGGAACTCTAAAACTAACCTTGTGTTCTCGGTACCTCGGCCTTTGGGCAGGTTTGCCTGGGTCTCCACTCTCCCATCTCTGCAATGGGATACCATAATGATCAAATGATGCCATTTCTCTAGACCCCTCAGCATGTGTCTGGCATACAGTAGGTGCTCAATAAATGGCTTTTCCCTTGCTCTTAATCTGACTCTGTGAGGACCCACACCAGGGTCCCTGGACCTAAGAATCCAGGGAAAACACAGGCAGCCCCTTGAAATGAGTGCTGAGAGGTGGCGATCAGGAGCCAAGGGGAGTACATGGGGGTCCTGTGACACAGCACCTTCCTGCTCCCCTTCACGGTTCGCCTGGGCCCTGGCCTGTGATGCCCTTGGCTCCGAGGGCAGAAGGCGGTCTGTTCATTATGGTGGAAGGAACAGCACTGGCAGGCTGGGATTTTCCCTCCGTTCTGGGAGCATTGGCAACCGTGGTGTAAGGTCAGGAAGCGGGTCTTCTGAGAAAGCGGGAGTGAGGCAGAGGGCGCCTCCCAACACTTACTCCAGGTGTGGACAGCCAGCCTGCTGTCTTCCTGTTTCGCGGCCTAGGCTGTCAGGTGACCAGTGAACTGCCAAGTGCAATGTCAGGCCGGGAGCTTCACAGGCCCTGCGTGCTGTCTTCTTTCCAGGACTCTGCACACTGGTGCCGACTTGCGGCCTGTTTGATTCCTCTGTGAGTACAGCTGAGTCACAGCAAGAGCCGCCTGTGGAGAACTGGCAGTGGGTGCCAGGACATCCCCAAGCACTTCCACCACCCGCCCCCTCAAGGGCCCCTGGGGGAGGCAGTGTGTGCACAGTGGTTAAGGCACTGGCTTCTCTTCCCACCTCTGTCACTTAATAGTTGGGGTGGGTCACTTCTCGAAGCTCGCTTTTCCCATCTATAAAATGGGAATGCTGTAATAACTATAACAGTAACAATAGCTACTTCGTGGGATTGTTGGGATTTAAAATTTTTTTTAACGTTTTTATTTTATTTTTTGAGAGACAGAGAGAGACAGAGCATGAGCTGGGGAGGGGCAGAGAGAGAGGGAGAGACAGAATCTGAAGCAGGCTCTAGGTTCTGAGCTGTTGGCACAGAGCCCGATGCAGGGCTCGAACCCACAAATGTAAGATGATGACCTGAGCTGAATTGAACCACTCAGGCGGCACCCCAGATTGTTAGGGATTTTAAATGAGATAATCCATGTAAAGTGTCTGGCACGTAGCAAGTGCTCGATACATAGTAGCTATTGTCATTGGAATTGGTGCTGGAGGCACAGCAGGGAACCCGCAGACAAAATCCACTGTCTTCAGGCAGCCTACATCCTCCAGGGAGGGAAGGACAATGGACAAGATAAGATCTGTAGAGTTGTGATAAGGGGGGAACTTAGAATGGAGCCAGGAAGGGGATGTGAAATGTTGGCTGCGTGGAGGGGTGCAGTGTTGCACACGGTGGCCAGGGCAGGCCTCCTCACAAGGTGACATTTGATTGAAGGGCCTGGAGGCCTTGAAGAATGAGAAGGTGCTCAGAGTCTGAGGAACTGGGTTCTAGGCCACGTTCATCCGCCACCTGTGTGCCTACGGGCAAGTCACTGTGTTGTTTTGTCTCTTCTTCTGTAAAATGAGCATATAGCACAGGATTCTTCATTCATTCATTCATTCATTCATTCAGCAAACATTAATTTCCTGATTAGTATGAGCCAGGCTCTGTCCTCAGCATAGA
This sequence comes from Cryptoprocta ferox, assembly GCA_028646485.1. Lineage (NCBI taxonomy): Eukaryota > Metazoa > Chordata > Mammalia > Carnivora > Eupleridae > Cryptoprocta > Cryptoprocta ferox. Next base: position 150,461,135 of record CM053567.1, read on the forward strand.
TATTGCAGAGGTGAATGTGACAGAGGAGGGCCCTGTCCTCCTCGGACCTCAGATTCCTGTGGGGAAGACAGACAATAAATAAAAGAGTACATAAGATCAACTTTGACAGACCTAAGAGCTATGAAGTGAATCAAATACATGTATGACTACTGGTGGAAGGGAATTCTTTATGTAGAATAGTCAGGGATTCTAACGTTCTGCATCCTGGGCCCCGGGCCCACCTGCCTGAAATGCCTTTTCCTGTGGACCAGGACCATAAAGGAGCCACACCAAGCGAGGCCCGGGCCCGTCTCAAGTTGGGAAACCATCAGTGCCAAGGAGCGGTGGGCACCATAAAGGCATAACTGGAGCCACGGCCTTCCTTCCCTCCTTCCTTGGGGACCTCTCCAGTCCTTTCACACCTCAGTGATATTTATAGACTGCAAAACCAGAAGAGGAGGGACTTCACTATTATGAAATATCATTCCACACCAGCCATCAGCCACTGGCCTTCTCCCAGCCTTGCATTTCCAGTTTCTTCCCACGCACTTGTTTCTTTTCATGTTTTCTCTACTCCCTGCCATCAGAAAGCCACACTTCTGATTGTTCTTCTCTTGACACTTACGGTATTCCCTCCCTGCTCAATCTCCTTTCTTTGATTTTTCTGCCTGGTGTCCTAACCTTGTTGTACTAGATTGGTTTGTGTTCTACTCTTTCAGACCTGGCTGCCACTTCATTAGCAAGCTCTTTCCACCACTTCCAGGCCATTAATAAAGATAGTAAATGAGAAGAGGCCCGGCACCAGCCCCTCGCACCCCTGCAGACACCTCCCTGGCGGGTAATTGCTATTTATTGTGTTGCTCTGTTTATGGTCTTTTAGCCCATTGTGACTGTTGTTATTCTCTAAACTGCCTTTAACGGATTTTCCGAGGGGATTTCTCATAAAGATTTTCACTCTGAGGCTTAATAATGCCAATGTCTAGGGAAACTCACTTTGTTAGTGGGATTGTGTCCAGGGCTGGACAAGTTAAAACTCTCTCACAGATGGTTCATGGCCCTGTAGATGCCACTGCCTTGAGCCTGTCTTTAGTGGCTTCCTTCCTCCTGCTAACTCTGGACCTTGTAAGAACTTGCTGTTTCTGTTCTTCAAGTCCCCTTGATTAAGATCTTTATGATCTCTAAAGTCTAATTATTATTGAAAAAAAAGCAATATGAACTAATGAGAACAAACTCTCCTCCTTCTGCTCCTCTAATAGATTTATTCCATTTAGCAATGCCCTTCTATTTATTTTTTCCAACACAAAATGTTTCCTGAGGGCCTATGCAATGCATCAGGCATTGTTTAGACACAGAGGTACAAAGACAATGAGGTTCTTCTGCTTCTGGTAGAATGTGTAAGCTCCCGGCAAACCAGTTCTTTCACAGATACCAAGTATAAACTCTGGATAAATTTTTTTTTAATTTTTTAAAATATTTTTTAATGTTTATTTATTTTAGAGACAGACAGAGTGTGAGTGGGGGAGGGGCAGAGGAAGAGGGAGACACAGAATCTGAAGCAGCTCCAGGCTCCGGAGCTGTCAGCACATAGCCTGACACTGGGCTCAAACTCATGAACCATGAGATCGTGACCTGAGCCAAAGTCGGACACTTAACCAACTGAGCCACCCAGGCACCCCAACTCTGGATAAAATTTTTGAAAAAATAATAAATTCAAAAACCACCAACTACTTGAAGGAACTGAGGAGTGAGCAAAAGCAGGGCGATTCTGGAAACAGACTGACACTTGGGGGAGAAACAGCACTGGGTGAGTTTTCTATTTTTATGGCTTTTAGACTTGAGGTGCTATGAGGGATGGAATGACTGAAAGACTACAAAAAATTCACTGGGGAGTAGAGGAGGATCACAGAAAGGAAAGAATCAGAGAGAGAGAGAGAGAACCCATATTCTGTGCATAAATCTAAGTCTCTATCTGCCCCTTGAACGATGCACGTGTCAGGTAGATTGCAGGCAGACCAGCTCTGAACCAAGATTTGAGCTACTGCCCAAAAGACGGAGTTTGCATTTTGAATCCAGGTAAATAAATTACCTGCTAGAACAAATAAAATAAACACTTTTTAGAGGAATGTAACTTAATCCAAAGTCATGTCCAGGATACGATCCACCAAAATTATCTGACATAAGACAAGAAAATGCAACTCATTCTCAAGAAAAAGGAGCAGTCAGTGGATACTGACCCCAGAAGGACTCAAAAATAATAAAGTATGTTAAATAAATGATTAGAATACATTACAAACTGTGGCCTAAGTACAGTCATAAAGTGATGTACTCAGCACAGAGGTGACACACAAGGCAGAAGAATATGAAAAAAAATTTTTGATGGGTTTTAAAACTCAAAATGATTTTGAAAATCCTTGTGATCCAAGAAATAAAAACATCCAATTTGTAGTTTTACTACAGTTAGATTTTCTGCAGATTCTAGTGGAAGACCTTTGGAGAGGCCTTGTCACTGCTTTGAGTGCTAGAAGCACTTGACATTTCCTTTTGGGATGGAATGGGTCTGTATGAGCAATTCAAACAAAAAGCAGTACCTATAGAGTGAAATAAATACAATTTTAAAATTTTTAAAAAAAGGGATAGGAGGCCACCTGGGTGACTCAGTCGCTTAAGCATTCAACTTCAGCTCAGATCATGATCTCACAGCTTGTGAGTTCAAGCCCCGCTGATGGGCTCTGTGCTGATAGCTCAGAGCCTGGAGCCTGATTCAGATTCTGTGTCTCCCTTTCTCTCTGACCCTCCCCCACTTGTGTGCTCTCTCTCCCTCTCTCTCTCTCTCTCTCTCTCTCTCTCTGTCTCTCTCTCTCTCTCTCTCTCAAAAATAAATCATAGAAGTTAGGATTTGAGCTGAAGTCTTAGGACTTGAAGAATGAATAAGAGAGAGGGGGAGAACACAAACTATGGAGAAGTAGATGTAGGGAGTGAGGGGGTTATTTTAGAGGAAATAGCAGCATGCTGGGAAAATCACAAGTTGAGTTGAAGTTCTACTCTACATTAATTGGTGATTTTAAAACATAAATGGATATTCTTTTACCAACCTTTTGATTTGAGCCCCAGCCCGTTTCTTGGAATATGTACGGTGTTCGGATGAGTGTTACATGTTGAAATTCTTATATAAATGAATCCATATAAATCATGAACTATTTTCAATTTTAATTTTATAAGTGAAGTGAGAACTTAAAAACACTTACAAATCCACCCTAAACAGAAACTATACTTTTGTCATATCTTCCCACTCAATCTTTATTTACAGTTGCCTTGTTCACACCTAAACCCATAGCATCTTGGGGCAACTCACCTTAATGAGTCTTTCCAAAGCATTCAGCCTAGTTTTCATAGAAACATTGTTTTCTCTATGATCTAGTGCCTCTGTGTCTAATATTTATGTATAAATTAAATTACATAAGGCAACGACAAGTACAGGGACTTCTGGCAAACATGCAGTTTGACTCCTGTGGTAGTGCATGGGCCCAAGAGAGAGCCACCCAGCATCTCAAGTGCTCAGTGTGCTGTGAATATCACTCAATATGTTCACAGACGGAACAGAGAGCTTTGGTCAGTTGGACAAAGAGCAAATGTCCTAATTTTATATGACTGCTACATAGCCCCAAACACCTCTCCAATATTGTCTAACCCAGAACAATGATTCTAACATTATTAATTCCCAGCTAGCAGAAACAGAAGTGTCAGTAGGGGAGATATATTAAAGTACTCAGATCTAACAGAACACCACAACCTCTCCACATAGATTGATCCTTATCTAAAATTCTGTGGAGAACTGGTCATTTCTGGGTCATCTCAGTCATCAGGGACTTCCTCGTTCAGAGCCATCTCTATCAACTGTGGTTCTGCTCCCTGACTTCCTGTTCTCAGAGAATAACACTGGGTTGCTATTGTAAATATAAGATGAGCTCATGAAATTTAGCAAACGTCTGCTGGCCTGAGTTAACCATTTCTTAAAAAACAATTTGGAAAAGTCATTTAAATTCAGTTGAAACAGTTCATTAAAAATTTGGATTGCAATCAAATGTCAATAGTCCTCTGAGGCTATCTAAATTAAGAAGTGCAGTTGAAAAAAACCCAAAAAACAAAAAATCAAAATTCTTGATACATATTTTCTTGAGTGTGGCCTAATTTAGAAGTCAGAGGTATTTATTAGTTAAGACAGAATAAACAGGGGGAAAATACCATTTTTAGAGGAATAGTTCAAATAAAGAAAGTAAGTGAAATAAGACAATATTTATAGCAAAACTCTATTCCAAAAGATGGCTAAGGTAAAAGGATTTACTTATATCCATAATTTTGGCTGACTAGTTTAAGTTGATTTGGGTACTCAAGTAAATAATGCATAAGAACTAATTAAGAATTATGGTGCCTGGGTGGCTCAGTGAGTTAAGCGTCTGACTCTTGGTTTCACCTCAGGACATGATTTCAAGTTCGAGTGCGTGAGATTGAGCCCCACATCAGGCTCTGTGCTGATGGTGCAGAGCCTGCTTGGGATTCTCTCTCTCCTCTCTCTGCCCCTCCTCCACTTGCACTGTCTCTGTCTCTCTCAAAAATAAATAAACTAAAAAAAAAAAAAAAGAACTAATGAAGAATTAGTAAACTCTAAGTGGACAAAGCTTGTAAATTACCTACATAGATTTGGTCTTTTCTTTTGATACAATATCGTGCTCTTCTGAGCTTTTTTAGTGTCATAATTTACATTGTAGATCTGAATAATGATTCATGCATGCTCTCACTCATCTAGCTCCTGAGTTTAGGTGGTCAACAAATAGTTATTGAACACCTACCCAATGCCATATGCTGGATGATCATATATTTATGAAGATGACTATTATTTGACATGTAATTCCTTTGGAACCATTAGATCACTTAAAGAATACCAAAGGGTTCTACAATATTCTCTGAGTGTGTCACAACTTCTTGAGGAAATATATTGATTGATCACATATGGGAGCTAATTCTCACCCATGCGTAGGCAAGGCTTCTATTTAATAGAATTGCCTTGTCAGGATCCATCCGCCAGACGCCATATCATGCAGAGGGCACAACAAATGCCTCTATTTGGGCTCTTTATTTGAGAGCAAGGAGGGACCAAGTCATGTGCATCTTCTCACAGTTATGAAGATATCATGTCAAACTATAGGTCACTATTCTTACAGTATTACATTATCCAATTACAGTATCTAACATTTGGACTATTGTTTTTGCATTACCTGTTTAAAGTTCTCCATTTGTTAGCGACCATCAGTCCTTATCTTATTAAACTTACCAACACTCAACACACATGACCGTTTCTTCCTCCTTGAAAGATTCTCGTCCTTTCTTTTCTTTCATCCCATACTCTCTTGTTTTTATGTGTTTGTTTAACCACATTATCAAGGGATACTTCGTATATTATAAAAATCACCTATTTCCAGTATCCAATTCAATGCTTTTTAGTTAGTAACTTTACCAAGTGGTGTAACAATCACCATAAATCAGTTTTAGAACATTTTCACCACCACCACCCCCTCCTCCCCGCCCCCCGGCCACCAGTGAGATCCTTCAGACCAACTTACAGTGAGTCCCTTCTCTCACACCCTGCCCCTTCTTTCTTGGTCCTACCTTCCTGACTACTTCCTCACTCTTTTGCAGGCTCATTCTCCTCTACTGAGTTACTAAATATTTAAATATTCCCAGGTATACTGTGTGGGCCCTCTCCTCTTCTCACCCTGTGCACTTCCTTTGGAAGACCTCATTCTGACCGTAGCTTCAGTTACCACCCAGAAGCAGATAGCTCTAGACATCCCCATATGCTCCAAATCTGAATATCCAAAGGATCTACTAGATACCTCCATTATAGATGTTGAAAGGGTACTTTAACTCTACAAATCCAAAGCCAAACTCATGGCTTCTGTCCTAGTTCTGGTTCTTAATCTTAGTAAGCAGACGATTACCAATTTAATCTCCAAAGCCAAAAATCCTGGACAAGACCCCGACCCTCGCCATCCCTATATTTCATACATCACCAGGTTCTCTTCAATTCTGTATCCTAAACATCTCTTACATACAACTCCTTATTCTCATCACTTCTGCCATTAGCCTTGTCTAGGATTCCATTGTCCTTCACCTGGACAACGCAGTAACAGCCTATAACTTGTATCCTTATTTTCTCCCTTCCCTTTCCAATCAGTTCTCCATATTGTAGCCAAAGTGAATTTTTTAAAGTGCAAATCTGATCCAATAGCTTTCTGTTCCTCTTTGATTAATACAAATTTATTAATACAACTCATCGCACACACTGCCCCTTCTCCTTGTTGTCCAGCCATCCAGCTTGTCTTTAACCTTCTTAAAAAGGCACATATTCCTACACATCACAAAGCCATTGCACTTTTGTTCACTCTGCTTAAACGTCCTGTGTCACTCACTTCCATTCTGCAAGCTGAGCTACTGTCAACCCTCCAGATCTTGGCTCAATGCAGATTTTTGTCATGGAACCCTCCCTACCCACCCTCCGTGTAGATCAAATCATCAGGTTATGTTTTCTTAGTCTTCTATTCCTCCCCTTTATAAAATCTACTGTAGTCTGTAATTATCCACTTGTTTATGGCTATTTCCTTGATATCTGTCTTTTCTACTGGACTGTACATGTCATGAAGACAATAGGCACATCTATTTTTATTCATCTAATGGCTAACACGGCATACAGGAGGTGCTCAATAAATATTGTAAAATGAAAAACTAAATGAATAAAAACTGAACAGAACCAGTAAAACCAAGCAGAGAATACAAGGCTAGGATCTGATGGTTGCTTATATTGCCTAGTCCACTCCTCCCTCCCTGCCCCCTCCCTGCCCCAGATCTTCAAAATGACTATGTTTTACATATAATGTGCTATTACCCAGAGAAGAGCTCATTTTAAATTCAGAGGCTATTTCGTGACTCAGGCATGTCATGAAGTCAAACTCTTATTTTTACTTTTCTGTGAACATGATGACTTCAACTGTGGTCTGTCTTTATTTCTAAAATGATATAACCTCTCTCACTTCTCGGAAATGAAATTAAGAATTAGCCTTCCACATGCAGCAGTGCACTGGTAAACATTTAACAATTTGCTCTCTAGGGGAGAAAAGCCCTGATTGGTAGCATTTGACAATTCCAGTCCAGTAAATACTCTGACCACAGGTGATTCGAAGCCACCAACTTGACCTCCCCCAAAACAGAACTGAAAAGAAAGACACACAAACTGCTCCTAAGAGGCCAGCTGGTTCCAGAACACCTCTAGATCTGAGGGATACCTGTCTCCAAGTTTTTCTTGTCCTTCCTTAGCTAAAAATATGGGCTGCTCTTGCCTCTGTCCCGCTCTCTGCAATTACATGATAATTTTCCTATTTTGAATACTCTCAAATGGTAGGGATTGCTATTTCTAATATGAGACGTTGGGAGAAGGTTTTCCTATCTACTCCCAAGGCTACATCTCCATCATGAACTCTATTCTGCCCAAAGAATTGGGCAGAAGGGTTCAATCAGTGTTTGCAGCTTTACCAAGATTTGCACCAGACAATAAATCCCATCAAAAAGAAATGCAGGTTCAAGAATCTGACCACGGGTATGTGTCCGTCACAATGACCGTTTACTAACAGCTCTGCATGCCTTTGCGGATACTTTGTGAACAGTTTTCAAGGCAGTGTTTACGCAAAGCATTAGCGAAAGGGCAAACGTCCCCAGGGAAGGACCTCACCAGAGCACATATCTCTCCAAGCATTAAACTGTCAACAAAATTAAACCTTTGCGCCACCCTAGAGCCCAGCTTCTCAGCCAACGTTAGACGCCCACGTGTGCTGGCTAAGATAAAGTCAACAACAAAAGCACACTTGTCACCTCTCCTACAAAATGACATGACCGCCGCTGCCCAGGCGTGGCAACCCAAGTCTGTTGGAAATCCTCACAGTAAACACACCACCGAACCCAACTCCTGTGGGGTGGCTGAAGTCAGGGTACAGAACATTGCCTCTGAAAGCAATGAAGAAAAGCCAGAGACAGCTCCCACTGTTTGTTACACGCCTAATGATTAACAGAAGCCCCAGCCTCAGCCTTTGGGCTGCCGCGCAAGGTAGTCTGTTTAGTAAACAGTCAACCACCAATATCTTGAGCAGGTTGAACAGATGGCTCAGGCCAACTGTGTTTCTCTCAATTCCACACAGCTTTGGCTAATGAAGGCCACAAAATGCAAGAAAAGGATAAACATAAACACTCCCTCACTCAGAAATGCACAGGGACTCCCCTCTCTAGTTGATGAAATCTGACAAAGGTGTAAGACTGAGGAGGAGGAGAGCCCAAGCGGAGTGGACGTGAGGTCGTTAGAAACTGCCTGCAGGTGACTGACGACTGAGGAGGGGGAAATGAAATCTCAATGGGTTTTTCTGCGTGGAGCCCTTAAAGGAACTGATACTGTGAAAGAGCATCATGAGCTCAGCCAGGGGCTCAGAGATCTGTGGGCAGAAACCACCAATTCTGAGGAGGAAGGAGCTTGTGATTAAGTTGTAAATGGGAGAATTGGCCTCCCCCGTGCAGAACCTCTCCATCACATCCCAGATTCCAAAGGTTGTAAGCAAGAGAAATGTTAGAGGCTGAGCTGCCGACATCACAGGCCTGATCTGATCACGAGGACCACCTGGTTAAGACAGAAACAGGTGACCTCCTCACCAGTCTGAGCCTGCCGCTGATCACCTGTGATGCTCTCTTTGCATTTGAAACATGAGTACGTAAAGGCCGACTTGTCTAGTTCATAGAGGTATCACTAAGATAAACATGTCTTCTGGGCCAGAGGGGATTGTAAATTCATGCTTTCAGGCCCTGATATATTCCAAATACATGCCAGATAAAGTTTTAAAAGAGAAAAATAAAACAGACACAACCCTTGTTTCAAAACAAGGTAAACTTCTGCAGGAATCAGCAGTGCAAAGCAGGAAACAAAGCAGAAATGCTCTCCCCCAGCACACATACACTTGCAAAACATATAGGAAGCTAATCTAGAGCTTCCTGCCTGGGGAAAAGGGAGAGGGCAGACCCTGCCACCTGCTGCTACCTGCAGAGTGGGTAACCGGATAGATGCCATCCTAACCCTCACCAGAGGACAGGGGCCCTGAGTCTCCAACAGAAGGCAGAGGGCTGCTGTAAGGATGCACATGGTCTAACGAAGACATTCACAAAACACAGGGAGGGATGATAATAGAGGAACAAACCAAAACAAAACCTTCCTGCTCAAGGTTCCTGCAAGTTCAAGTTCTAAGACACAGAAGGAGATTCATCTAAGGAAGTTTGCCAACATCATAAAAATCAAGACACTAGGGACGCCTGGGTGGCTCAGTCAGTTGAGCATCGGACTCTTGATTTCGGCTAGGTCATGATCTCACAGTTCGTGAGTTTGAGGCCCGGGGTGGGCTCTGCGCTTCACAGCGCGGAGCCTGCTTGGGATTCTCTCTCTTCCTCTCTCTGTCCCTCCCTGGCTTGTGCTCTCTCTTTCTATCTCTTTCTCTCTCTCAAAATATATAAATAAACATTTAAAAAAGTTTAAAAAAATCAAGAGCTTAATTCACTCCTGAAAATTAAACTATCATTTCATTGGCTCCATGTGCCATGTAAGTATATTTAAGGGCTTCTAAGAAATAAAGATTGACATTCATAAAAAAGAATGAAAGGGCATGAGACAAACAGGAAGAAATGATAATAATAACAGTAATCACAAAAATAATAAAAATATGCAGAATACCAAGATTTACAAAATCCATTAGAAATCCCCCAAATGACTTTTGGTTTCAGCGCCAACATGTAAAGAGCTTGGAAGTCATCACTTTTGTCCTTGTAATAAGAAAAAGCTGCATACACTAAAAATCAGTGACTTTTCCTGAACCCATCAGAGAACTAGACAGACAGGTGGATTCGGAGTCACAACCAAGGTCTGAAGCAGAAGATGCTGGAGCCATGACCTGGGAGGAACACTTATGTGGTGGTTTTGGTGAACTGCCGGAAGCAGAGTTCAGGCTAGCAGAAAAGCGAGAAATTCCCAGGAACCTATTCTGAGGAGGGCCCCACATTTTCATGAATTTTTCTTCCAGGAACCCTAGCAGGTTCTTACAGTCCAGATCTGAGCAAGATACCCTAATAACTCTTACCAAAAGAAGGAAAGGATAATCTTTGTGAAACAGACTCAGAGCTTTCTCCATAACGATGGCTTACTTTCCAGGGGCAGAATTTGCCAGAGCCCTATCCTAGCAGGCAGAAGGGCATTTCTTCCATTCCATCCCTCTAGTCTTCTTATTTCACATAGGAAGGGTAAAGAAGCAGAACAATTGTGAAGGTCTCAGTCTAGGGACCCAGGCCCACTGGAAGACAGATTGATTAAATAAAATTATAGAACACCTTCCCTCTCCCTGGCCTTCCCACCATACCCACAGGGCTCCAATGTAGTAACTGGATTACAGCTGGAAGGGTTACAAGACAAAGACCCTCTGAGGAGGAGTTCTTAGGGAAACCAAAGTAAAGAGGAAAACACAAAAAATAATTTGAAATCTCTGGAATCTGTAGCTATAGGAAAGATTAAACATAGCTCAGCTCCTAGACAGATTCATATAAAACATCACATCAAATGCCTATTTACCTTGGTTCCTATGACTAGATGTATTACCGTACATCACGCCCCTCCCTTGACAAAACATTGAAAGACATGGTAAAAGGTAAGAAGAGACACAGTCTGAAGAGACAAAGCGCTCATCAAGACCAGACTCAGAGGTGATGCGGAGCACGGAATTATCAGACAGAGAACTTATAATTGCTATGATTAACATGTTGAATGCTCTAACGGAAAAAGAAAACAAGGAGGAACAGCGCAGTGGTAATAAACAGACAGCTGAGAACTTGAAGAAAGAATCAAAAGGAAATCAAAACCACTCCATCAGAAATGAAGAATGCTGGGGTGCCTGGGTGATTCAGTCGGTTAAGAAATGACGAATGCCTTTGATGGTCCCTTCGGTAGTTTGGAGAAGGCTGTGAACCTGGAAATAGGTCAATAGAAACTTCTCAAATGGAAAAGCAAAGAGAAAAAGAGAATGGAAACAAACAAGCAAACAAACAAAAACATTCCAACACTTTGGGACAACTTGAAAAGTGTTACAGACACATCATCAGACTATCCAGGGAAAAGTAGGAGAAATACTTGAAGTAACAATGGACAAGAACTTTCTGAAAATAACAACAGACTTCAAACTACAGATCTAAGAAACCCAGAGGACACCAAGTAGGATAAATACCAAAAAGACCACACTTAGTTAGGCATAGCATAGTTAAACTACAAAAGACCAAAGACAAAGAGAAAATCTTGAAAGCACTCGGAGGAAAAGAACACCTTACCTTTAAAGGAACAAGGATAGGAATTACAGCAAACTTCTCATCATAACATGTAAAGAAGAGAACGGAGTGAAATATTTAAAGCATTGAAAGAAAAACACCTCACTAACCTGTAGTTTTATATCCAGTGAGCTTCTCCTTCAAAAGTGAAGGGGAAGTAAAGACTTCCTCAGACAAAAATTGAGGGAATGCATCACTAGCAGACCTGTCCTGAGAAGAATGTTAAACGTTTTTTGGAGAGAAGGAAAAATGTATAAGTCAGAAAGTCACATCTACATGAGGAAATGAAGAATTCAGAGAAGGAATAAATGAAGATAAAATAACTGATTTTTCTTATTCTTAATCTGTAAGATAACTTTATTTCAAGACATAGTAAACATGTGTCAGATGATTATAGCATACAGGTAAGTGAAATTAATTCCAACAATATCACAAGGGATGGGAGGGAGGAATATAGAGTAATATAAGGTGTGCCCACTACATTGAAGGCAGTATAATGTTATTTGAAGATGGACTTACATTAGTTTAAAAATTATACTGCAAACTGTAGGGCAACCACTAATTTTTTTAAAAGGGAAATACAATTGCTATGCTAAGAGAGGAGATAAAATTGAATCGTATAAACTGCTCAGTTGAAACCAGAGAAGGCAGAAAGAAAAAGAGGAGACAAAAACAAACAACCAATGCAACAAATTGAAAGTAGTAACAAACATGGTTGGCATTACTCCAGCACTATCAATAATCAGTTAAAATTTGAATACTCTAAATATGCTAATTAAAAGATAGAGGGGCACCTGGGTGACTCAGTCTGTTAAGTGACTGACTCTTGATTTTGGTTCAGGTCAGGATCTCCCAGTTTGTGAGTTCGAGCTCTGCATTGGGCTCTGCACTGACAGTGCAGACCCTGCTTGGGAATCTCTGTCTCTCTCTCTCTCTGCCCCTCCCCTGCTTGAGCTCTTTCTCTCTCTCTCCCAAAATAAATAAATATTAAAACAATTTTTAAAATAAAAGATAGAGATTGTCCAAGTAGAAACAAAGATTCAATTATATATTGTCTACAAGAAATGCCAGGAGACAGACACAAATGCAATGAAAAATTGAATGGACAGAATAAACTCAAGCTGGGGCGCCTGGGTGGGTCAGTCAATTAAGCATCTGACTTCGGCTCAGGTCATGATCTCGCGGTTCGTGGGTTCGAGCCCAGCATCGGGTTCTGTGCTGACAGCTCAGAGCCTGCAGCCTGTTTCAGATTCTGTGTCTGCCTCTCTCTCTGCCCCTCCCCCACTTGTGCTCTGTCTCTGTCTCTCAAAAATAAACATTTATTAAAAAATAGAAAAAAAAGAATAAACTCAAGCTGGTTCACAAAGAGGGTATTTAGAAAATAAAATTCAAGAACAGCACGCAGTGCAGAGAGTTAAAAATGATTAAACATGTAATTGAGGTACACGAAGTTCTGAATGGGAGGCTTCCACATATTTTGAACAGGAGTTTCAGAAGAGGCTGGGAAAGCATGAGACACAATATTCCATGAGAAAATGGCTGAGAAATTGGCTCAGGCCTGCAAAAGGACTTGAGACCTAGGAACAGCAAGGGCAGAACAGAAGAAATGAAAACAAATCCACAGTATACACACTGAGGAGAAACCGCAAAACAGAGAGGGGCCATCTTAAAAGCTGCCACAGAGAGAAGATAGATTATTCTTCTCACTAAGAGCAATGGGAGCTAACAGTGTCCACATGTGAGGGATTATGTCCACAAAATCAAATTAGGTTCAGCTACAAGTAATAAAGAAACCCCAAATTGCAATTCAAACAATGGTAAAGTTGATCTCTGTCTTATGTCAAAGTCCAGAAGATAATATTCAGAACTGATAGGGGGACACTCGTCCCTGTTCCTTAGGGATCCAGACTCCTTCCGTCTTTCAGACCTGCGGTCCCAGGATGTATCCCTCATCTCACAGCCCAACAAGGCATTTCGGCCGTCAGATCCATATCTCAAGCAGCTGGGTGGAGGAATTGGTAAAAGAGAAGCAAAGGGCATAGTTGAGCTGTCTCCTGAGGAGGGTTCCAGAAATAGATTTACAACACTTTCATCTACATTCATTATCTAGAACTTAGTGACATGGTCACACTTAGAAAGGATGGAAAATGCAGTCTTCATTTCGTTGTACCCAGTTAAAAATTCTCTTTCTCTAGGAGACAATAGGTACCAGGGGACAAGTGGCCATTCCTGCCACACTATGTATGAAAGAAGTTGGAGGGTTTTTTTTTTAAGTTTATTTATTATCTTGAAAGAGAGTGAGAGAGCAAGCAGGGGAGGGGCAGAGAGAGAGGGAAAGCGAGAGAATCCCAAGCAGGCTCTGCATTGCCAGCGCAGAGCCCAATGCAGGCTTGAACTCATGAACCTTGAGATCATGACCTGAGCCGAAATCAAGAGTCAATGCTTAACCAACTGAGCCACCCAGGCTCTCCAAGGGTTTTGGCTTTTTTGTTTTGTTTTGTTTTAATTGTTTTAATTTTTATTTATTTTTGAGAGATAGAGCACGAGCAGGGGAGAGGCAGAGAGAGAAAGAAAGACAGAATTGGAAGCAGGCTCCAGGCTCTGAGATGTCAGCATAGAACCCAATGTAGGGCTGGAACTCACGAACTGTGACATCATGACCTGAGCTGCAGCTGGATGCTTAACCGACTGAGCCACCCAGGCACTCTAAGATTTTTGTTTTTGTTTTCGTTTTGTTTTAATTTTTTAAATATTTATTTATTTTTGAGAGATAGAGAGAGCACAAGCAGGGGAGGGGCAGAGAGAGAGAAGACACAGAAGCTAAAGCAGGCTCCAGGCTCTGAGTGGTCAGCACAGAGCCCAATGCAGGGCTCGAACTCAAAAACTGCAAGATCATGACCTGAGCCGAAGTTGAATGCTTAACCGACTGAGCCACCCAGGTGCCCCCCAAGGTTTTTGTTTTAAAAAAAAAAGACATTTTAATTCCAAGAATCATAACTATAGCCTTATTTAAAGCAGCAAACGCTAACAAAAATGCCACTGAGCTCTAGTAAGATTTGGGAAACTATGTGTAACTTAGTTTCCATAATAGTGGAAACTATTCACCTGCTCTCACCTTCTCAGAGCAGGGTTTTTTAATTTGAGGATTAATGGATGGGCGTTAAGACATCTGCGGCCCTTCTGAGATTATATGCAGACTTTGGGGGTTTTGTGAAATTTCCTAGAAGATACTTCAGAGTCTTTGATAGGTTCTCAGAAGTGTTTAAAATTCCCAGAGGAGCTAAAATTAACTTTCAAACATGAGTTTAGGTCAAATCTTAAGAATTCTACTTAAATGTTTACATACTTTTGAAGATTGAGAGCAAATTAGTTCAACCAAATCCTATAATATAAAAGCTGCACATAATTAAGTGATGTAGCAGGTGTTTGAAATGGAAAAATCTGTCCTACGGCCTCTTGGTTTGCACCACTCATCATATACAGAAACTCCTCTATCGGGGCGCCTGGGTGGCTCAGTCGGTTAAGCATCCGACTTTGGCTCAGGTTACGATCTCACCGTCTGTGGGTTCAAGCCCCACGTCGGGCTCTGTGCTGACAGCTCAGAGCCTGGAGCTTGCTTTGGATTCTGTGTCTCCCTCTCCCTGCCCCTCCCCTGCTCGCTCTCTGTCTCTCTCTCAAAAATGAATAAATGTTAAAAAAAATTTTTTAAAAAGAAACTCCTCTATTATTAATTATCTTTTTACATCTTACCCCCTAAGTAAACCACATCCCCTTTAAGGCAAGACTTAGTTTCTTATACATCTTTGTATCATATCAAATACAACTCGTTGCCCATAGTAAGCATCCTACTGATTTCTAGATATCTGTTTAAATATCCCCTAGTAACTGCCTATCTGACTTGGCCTTAGCCATTTCCCATTGCCTAGAGGACCATCCATTTGGTGATATAAAGCTATTATTGTCCTTTTAATTTTTAACTTTATTTTCTACATCATAATATTTCTCTGAAATAAGGTTGCATAGATATGGCATCCTCCTCTACATAGAAAGGATAAAGAGCTTGAGCTTTGGCTATGTTCATTACCTAATTTTGGACAACAAGACTGCAGCGTGGGTTGATAGAAGCCTAATTTCTTTAATTTTTAAAAAATTTTTATTTTAATGTTTATTCATTTTGGACAGAGAGAGCACAAGCAGGGGAGGGAGAGAGAGAGGGAGACACAGAATCAGGCTCTGAGCTGTCAGCACAGAGCCCGACACAGGGCTCAAACCCACAAACTGCAAGATCATGACCTTAGCTGAAGTGTGACGCTTAACTGACTGAGCCCCCAGGTGCCCCATAAAAATCTAATTTCTTAATTCCCTCTCCTGGTCCTACTGGCATAACCACACACGTTTTGCAGGGGACAGAGGGGAAGACTTATCATTCTTGCTGTTTACATACCACGCCTCATCTCTATGCCCAAACAAGCCTCCCCAAACCCTCTTCCACCACCGATTTCTAGGCTGAGGAATAAGAGGAATCTATCAAGAATATACAATCACAGAGAACCTCAGACTTTCTAGGGTTCACCAAGCATCCTTACTGCAATCAATTAGGGTAGACACAATCACTCCCATCAACTTTTTTTTTTTTTTACAAATAAGGCAATAACAACAGTAGTTGCAAACACTTATTGTGCTGTTTTTATTATTGTTGCTTTCAAAGAGCACCTAATATGTGTCAGGACTGACCTAAGTGTTTTATATGAATCTAATCCTCCATGTGGCCCAAGGAATTTGATGTTATAATATTTTTATCCTCATTGGTAGATGGGAAAACCAATGTGTGGACAGATAAAGTTACTGTCCAATGTCACACAGCTAGTAAGTGAAGGGGACCAATTTCAAATGTAGGCAATCTGGCTCCAGGCTCTTGAGTTCTCAATCACAGCCTCTCAATGCACCCAAGACAGATACCAAAAAGCCAAGTGCCTTGATTAAGTCTGTAAGATTTTTGGTATCGTGCAGTGGCTCAAAGCACACACTGTGAAATCAGGAAAAGCTGTGTATTGATTTCAGGTTCACTGGTACTAACTCAGGTAAATTATTTAAACCTGATTCAATGAATATATAAACCCTCGGAGCTATTTCTCATCTGCAAAGTATCCATCGTAGTACCTCTCTCGCAGGACTGCTTCATGGATCAAGTGTGAATTGCTTTACACACTGCCTGGCACAAATCATACACTTAAAATACAAATGCATAAATAGAGAAACATGGGATGTAAACGGAAGACCTGAGACTCCATCCAAATAGTTGACCCCTATCCAATCACATTTTGTCATTAAAGAAAGTATAGGTAGGGAGGGTTGTTGAATCAAAAGACCTAAGTAATGAGGGGAGAGACAGGAAGCAGGAAGAAGCTGGATTCTAGAATCCACCTTTGGCACATAGGACTTCTGGTTTAATACTCTGACATGGTGCGTAAGAACAGGCTGAGCTGTGAGCAGCCTTCCAAATGCAGCCACTGGAAATGTTCAGGTCTAATTTTGAAGTGGCATAAACCGCTCTGTAAAGAAACCTGAACATAGGGTGATGAAAATGACCCACACAGATGACTTCTTACTCCCTATAAAGGAGAGGAAGAAGGAAAGCTTAAACTGCATGTCGTCTAACAAACAAGGAGGGAGGAAGATCTTTCGGTACCATGACTATTGTCTAATTCATCCGGAAGACAAAGTTCAAACCCAGAGGAAGAATATTTAGGAGTGGAAAATTCAATGAAACGTTGCACATTAAATCTCATTAATGACACTTCTGACAAAGTTAACAAGACTCAGGTGTCAAAAATAATATTGCATAGTAATAAATGTATTGGTCATAGAATGCATAATAATTGAAAGAAATTATTCCAGAGAAGGTCTGGTAGTTTCAAAGATATTTTGGATTAAAAAAGGTGTTAAAAATCTGCAAGAAGTGAGAGAGTACAATAAATACAAGATCACTCCAGAGGTCTTGTTCATCATATCAAGGAAAGAAAATAAGCCTGGTAGTGGAAAATTCTGTTGGGTATTTTTAAATTGCCATTTTTGCTTCTTCTCTAGAGCCTAGAAAGCTTCATGCATTCATCCACTAGGTTTGAATGGTAAAAGGTTCACTGCAAAACAGCATGGAGTAATTAATATGGCAGAAACTCATCAAGTTGTCTCCAGAAGGTCAAATGCATGATGCACAGAATACAATTAAGAGGTTAAACTGGCCTGTCAACTTTTACATTAGTAGCTGCTTGTAGGGGTCAATACCTTTCAAGGATTTGGGCCCAAGAGTGACATTTCTAAGGAGCTGGCAGAATTGTGAAACCTTTTGTGTTTGCTTTAATCACTCGAGGCAAACACATTTTATAATCTCTTAAAAATGTTAAAAATATGTAACATCTTTAAACTAACAGTCACAACTAGACTGAGGTGCGTTCTCTAGTCAATAATAAGTGAAACAAGCAAATATATCCACTCAATTGAAATCTTTAGTCCCATTCTGGCAAAAATAAAGTGCAAGAAACAAAATTTTCTGACCTCTGTGCTCCCAATCATACAAGACCTTTGGGGAAAAAAGTCATTTCCATGATAAAGCAATCTGTGAGATGAGGGTGGGGTGAAAGAGAAATGGGGCACCTGAGACTTTGTTATGCTACCCTAACTTCTAGACATTTTTAAATTAAATTAATAAGTGTATAATTAATTATTCAATCTGAATTTTTTAAAGAAAAAAAATCTCTAAAGTGCAGAGATGGGTATATGGATATATGTGTATCAGGATACACGGTCAGGAAGAATTTGAAAATACAGCTGGAAAGAGAGAGTGGGGCGCCTGGGTGGCTCAGTCGGTTGAGTGTCCGACTTCAGCTCAGGTCATGATCTCATGGTTTGTGAGTTTGAGGCCCACATCAGGCTCTGTGCTGACAGCTCAGAGCCTGGAGCCTGCTTTGGATCCTGTGTCTCCCTCTCTCTCTGCCCCTCCACCACTCATGCTCTATTTCTCTCTCTCTGTCTCAAAAATAAATGAAAACATGAATGAAAGAAAGGAAGGAAGGAAGGAAGGAAGGAAGGAAGGAAGGGAGGAAGAGAGGAAGAGAGAAAGAAAGAGAATGAACTAGCTTGAGTATGTAAGTTTTTGGTGGGGTGTAGACAGAAAGAGAAAGAATGAAGAGCCTTTTGTCACACTGCGTCACACTTTTGTCACACACTTTTGTCACACAACCAAAGGGCCCTGCGACCAATCATGACCACTCCTATCCCTCATTAAGACCAGATGGTTCTAGTAGAAATAGATATGCATATATGTGTCTGTATATATGAGTAAGTTTACGGACACATATACAGTATTTATTGAACACTGATTATGTGCTAGATACTGTTTCAAGCATTATAAATACATGATCTAATTTGATCCATAAAGCAACTCTAGGAGAGGCAGGCAGTGTCCCCATTTCACTGATAGGGAAACTGAGGCCTCTCTAGGTTCCCAAACTTGCTCAAGGTGACCAAGCTAATAGCTAGATTCCAAAGCCTTTGCTTCTAATACCATATCATGCTCTTATCCAAACAAAATGCCTGGCCTTCTTTCTGTCTTTGCTAAGAGGGGCTCTTACCACCTGATTGGAAACGAGATGCACTGCAATCTCTTTATATCCTGACTTTTGGCGTCCGTGACATTTCTAAAATGCCCCAGGATGTCTCTTCAGATTTCCCCACCTCTCCTCTTTCTGGTTGGCCTTTTGCCTAACCTCCTAAAATAAACCAGACAAAACAATGCAGGACAAAACAAAACCAGGCTTTAGTTATTCCATTAATATATGGGCCTCTCAATGCAATGGTGCCTCCAGAGATTTTATGCCAATAACTGGAAACCCCCATGACCCTCTTCCTTAAACCTATGTTCCTATTTAATTTTGACTATGACCATCGTCCAGACGGGAGTAGATTTCCACTGATTCTCTTTTGCCCATTATCAGAGGGCCTGTTTTGAGGTTCATATTCCTAAGGCCCTTGGGTGCATCCAGTTCTGACTCATAAAACACAATGAGGAATTTAAACACTGATTTCTACCATAAGCATAAAATTGGCCACCAAAGTTCATGTATGCAGAGGGTTGTATTTTTTTTTTTTTTTGCTTCTTAATTACTTCTTTTGCAACTACTCATATCATGGCAAGAGAGTATGCACATGTTATTGTACCTCAGAAACTTAATGGAAACGATGAGCTGGGCATCTTCCCACTTCCCCCTCTTCCTGCACTGGGTTCCTGGCAGGCTGTCCCCTGTGGTCTGTATCTGTAGGCTGCCTTGCTCTTGGTTGGGTTTGGTCAACAGGCAGGTGGAGAGTTGCAGCTGTAGTATCTATTCACATCTCCCTGTGTGTGGGTTCACTGTGGGTTTCTGTGTCCCTCCAAGAATCCACAGACCCTATCCTGTCATCTCCCCACATAGCCCTCTTTCTGGTTCCTTAACTGTTCTCTTTAAGGTGATGGCTCCCCAGTGGTGCTAGCTTGGGGTACTGCACCATCTCTCACTGTCTCCCTAAACCTGTCGCCATCTTTGTAAATGGTCTCATTATTAAACTCCCTAAAGATTCATTGGGTGTGGGCCATCTTCCTATTTCTTGAACGCTGAGGAATACAGATGGGCATTCATGTGACTCAAGATTTTCCTTGCATGAAGATGACTGCCTGCTTAATCGGATGACATTGGTAGAGACATTGGTAGAGTCCCACCTGTGCACTGCATTGCCTGTGGTCTCATCACAACCAAGTTTTCCCCTCATGCGGGAGGAAATATTCCAGTAAATGTACCAGGTTCTCATGTAGATGAAATGATGCCTAAGTGTCTTCAGAGTGAGGTTGATGTGGTGGTCAGACTGGCCCACAAAAGCCACCTAAGCCCTCAGTGTGATGGTTTAAAAACCATAATGAAATGGAAATGTAACCTTAACACCAGAGAGGTAAATATAATTGTCCCATCAAATGCTTTGGAGAAACCCAGAACATTCTTCTGGAGGTCACCCAGAGTCCAACTGTTTTCTAGATCCTTTGCATAAACCTCCCAATATGTATTATTAACATCTCTAAAGATGAGATTGAACCATTTCAAAACCTTCAAATTAGGTGGGAGACCAAACCATGTATTTGCCTTCAAGGAGCAAAACCACGGCTGTTTGGGAAAGAACCCAGGCCTGGAGTAGCCCTTTACTCCACTCAGTGAGACAGGCTGACCAAGCCTTCTGCCCTTTCCTGTGACCCAGGAGGACAATTCACAGAAAGAAGTAAAGCAACAGGTTTGGTTTTATTTTTATTTTATTATTTCATTTCATTTCATTTCATTTTATTCTATTTTCGTGAAGAGGAAGAAAAGGATACAAGGCTGGGAAGTACAAAAAGTTGTTCTAAAAGGCAACGAACGAGCTTCTAACCATCTTGAACGTGACTTTCTGGCAAGTCGTTTAGCATCCATGCGCCTCCGTTCCCTCTTCTGCAGAGCAGAGGCCTGAACGAGCCTGCCTTCTGCCAGAGCGAATGATACGGTGAGCTCTGAACCGGCTGCGTCCCAGAGGCCATGAGCTCCGAACAGGGCTGCGTCCTAGGCCGCAGAGTGAGGCCTGAACAGGGCTGCAGTCCCCGGTAGCAGAGCACGGCAACTTTGGGGCCAGACGCGGCCAGGCCGCCCAGTCGCGGCCCCTGGTCTCACCCCTTGCAAAATCTGCCCTTTGGCAAGTAATCTGAAAACGGACATCCTATCAGAACCGCCTCTCAGAGAGTTGCCGTGGGGATCAAATGAGTGACTACGAGGGAATGTTCAGAACATCCCCTGGCACGTGGGACGTACTAAGTGGTAGCCGGCCTCATTAACGCCCAGGCCTGCAGGGGGCGGCGGGTCCCGGGGTGGGAATAGCTCAGGGTTCCTCCTGCCAGGTGTCCCCCTTTGCACCCCGGTGTGAGAAGGGGCGGAGAGCCAGGCCTGCCCAGGAGAGACACTCTCATGCGGCACAGCACCGAGCTGTTTGTGGGGCCCGTTTAACACCAGCTCTGTCACAAGACACTTTTTTGAGAGCGAGACTGTACGCTATTGTTTTTTTTCCCTTCGTTATCTGAAACGAACAGTTTGCAATATGTGATAACGCTGCCGGCATCTGTTTCTGAACGTTTCCACTCACGAGAACCAAAAAAAAAAAAAAAAAAAAAAAAACCTCCCATCAAGAAAAGACTTTTCTCTCTGTTGTACTGGAGTCTTTCTCAAACAGCTTCTACTGGGAGATTAATTATAGAAGCCACAGTATTTCCTGAAAATGGTAAAACATTTTAAAGGAATACTAAGACACTGCTTGATAAATGGCTTAACTCTCTATTGCCTAACGATTCAAAAGAAAAATGCATGTTTGAAATAGAACAGGATGTAATGGAAATCTAAGTAGATGGGCTATAAAATGGATTTTATTAACTATTTACAGTGGCTATGTAAATTGTTTTCATCTTTGCTGGAGAAAAGTTCTCTGTCAGGGTTTCTGGACCTTTCCTGGTGCCTTCTCTCCTTGATTTGTACTAGAGAGGTGCGGAGACCCAAATGTGAGGATTGTTAGCTGGATCTTCAGATAAGCTTCACCAGGTGCTGCGAACCTTGCCTCAGCGCTAGACTGTGTCGTTCAGAGAAAACACCCTCCACCAAAGAAAGGAAAGAACCAAGGAAGACAAGTGCCTTTGCATCCTGGCAAATGTCTCCTGTCACCATCGTCCCTGGAAATCTGTCTCGCTTATATTATAAATAAGAGGCTGCAATTCTATTAGCGAGGTGATCTCTTAGGACAAAACGTATAATTGACTTTACAACGTGGCTTATCTAAATATAATCTCTCTCTTGTCCCGTTTGTGAAAAGTCCATCCCAGAAAAAAAGAGAAAAAAAAATCCATATGTTTGGAATGAATTTCAACTTTTTAAAAAGGTGGTTTGATCTTGCCTTAAAATGTACAATCACTTTTACAGTCGTTGTGGGATTTGTCGAGTAGTCTGTGGACCATCAAGATCCCCGGTTTCTCTGCTCTTGGCCTATCTTCTAATCCATTCGCTGAGCCTGGGGAGAGCCCTGCAGTCATGCTGCATTACCCTTTAAGCAGACTGGTTGCCTACAAAATGAAGACACTCATAAAACATCTTTTCGAAAAGAATTTGAGGGGCGCCTGGGTGGCTCAGTTGGTGAAGCATCCAACTCTTACTTTCGGTTCAGGTCATGATCTCAACATTCATGAGTTCCAGCCCCCCCATCAGGCTCGGTGCTGACAGCGCAGAGCCTGCTTGAGATTACCTGCTGCTTTCATGTCGTGAGCTCCATACGACCAGACACCATGAGGCTTGCCGTCTTCCCCTCCTCAGTACCTAGCCCAGTACAACAGAGATCTTTATCACCGTCGTCACTGGTTCTGCTATTACCAGTTGCAGGGAGTATTGCTATTAAGGTAGCTCAGCTTACTGATAAAGCCAATGAATGCATAGCTCTCCCCTGGAGCCAATGGAGGAGAGAGATGCGTTTGAAGCAATTTGTATATGCGAAGCGCTGGTCCCCGTGGGTTGACATGAGTTAACTCTCTCTTTAATCCTTGTATCAAACCCTGAAGTTGGTATTAGCTCCATATTACACCCGAGCAACCTGCAGCATAGAGGTGAAGCAGCTTGACACACGCCAATGGAACAGGCTTTTCAAGCGAATGAAAGAGGAGAGCATTAGACCGAGGTTGACCTGACCCCCTAATGAGGGCTCTTTTCATTACACGTGTCGCCAGACCACTCGAGTTCAATAGACCGATTGCTGGTGTACAAAACTAAGATAGATGCACGTCAAAAATAGCTCAGCAAGTCAGTACCTATCAAGTCATGCTCAGCATTAAAAACAAAACAAAACAAAACAAAACTTAAGGACCCTTATGCAAGATTATAGGTGGGAGTGGGGTAGGAAGAATTCCCAGCAAGGGTCAGGACTCCAGGGAACAGTTCCTGGGTCTGAATAACTCTCAGAAACCTCTTAGGACCCAGGCCCTTCCTTCCAGTTTTGAGAAGAGCTGGCTTTCCGACGGAGCCGAGTACAAAGCCAGGAGCAGTGTCATGGGTCTTGGATCTTGTCTCACCTGTTCCAAGCTGGGAGGTGGTGTGGGGGATGTGGGGGTTGGGCGGGTAAACAGCATCTAAGGAGTGGTGCTGTGATGCTGGCAGAGGAAAGAGAAAAAGAAGGAAAACTTTCATTGTCCTCTCTTTTTCTTTTTTCTCCCTCAAACACTGGCTCAGTTCAAGACCATTTTCAGGAAATCTTGGACTTCCCACAATTCATCAAACAGGGGCAATGCCCAGAGGAACTGGAGCGCAAACTCCATAGGTTCTGGGCAGAAAAGGCAGCTGGATGATGAAGTAATCTCACCTTTCTGCCTGGGGGACATCTACACTTCCAGGTGACATGAAACTAACCTACTCTTCTTCCTAACAATGGAACAAAAACAGTCTGAACTGGAGGGGGAAAGGTATTAAGCTGCATAAATGAAGGAACCTTCTGAAATGGAGGGCAGAGACCTGGTATCCTGTGTATTCTTTTGAAATAGGAGTCAAAATTCCCTGTCAGGTTAGTGTGAGGCAAGACAGAAGTGAAAGGGAGGTGGACAGACAGCTTTTCAAAGTTCTTCCAGCCAGAAGTTTCTGTAATTGTATGGCTCCTTTGGATCATTCCCCATTTTGTCTTATTCTTTTTAGTCTCTCTTTTCACTGTTTCCATTTACGAGAGAGAAGAAAAGTTACTCCCTAGTTGCATAAGGCCAGGTCCAGGTCGTACAGAACAATGAAATGGGAAAGCTCAGGGACCCCCACCTTTGACAGTGAAAGAAGAAATTCACAGACCTCTGCTTATGACATGAAATGAGAAAATGTGCATTTCACACTGCTCCCTGGCACGAGGGCTTTTGAAGACCAAGGGGGGACAAGAGGATAGGTTATCATAGGCAATTTCACATATCTGGGTTACCTATCTAATCCATTCTTTGTTTTCCATGCTATTTGTAAATTGTAAAATTAAAAAGCAATGTTTAAGGGTGTGAATAGAGTATTAGGTGTAATTAGTCATAAAGAGGAGGTAGTTTATGAGCACGCTGAAATGAAATTGAAGAATGTAGGCATGATGTAGTAATGAGTTGTGCCAACTAAGAGACAGAGGGAAGAAAGAATGAGATTTTTAAAAAAATGATAGTCCATGTGGCAAGGGGCTAATTATCTTGACATCTAATCTTCTAGGAGGCTAACAGTTAGTTCACTCGCTAAAAGTCATCTAGGAGTGAGTTGCAGAGATATTTTTAAACATGCCATTCCATAATGCAGCCATGTCTGCATCTGATAGTTGAACTCTTAAGGACCAACTGTTAAAGCAAAATATGAAATACTCTGTGTGGCTCCGTGCTTTAGACACCGGGAGGTTATTAGCAATAATAAGCCCTTTACCACCATTCAAATGAGTTCCTGAAACTTGCTGCTAGCACTTTGAGTGACTGCAGTGCCTCTACATGAATGGCCCAGTATTTCATTTTGTGTCACTATTTTTGTCTGATTAAACATAATGGTTTGGGAAAGTGGTCTGGGTGGAGGGGTTGAGGGATACTGGAGGGATAAAAACAAAGAGCAAGACGTAGGTAAGCTCCCGGTTCCAGAACTCCTCTAATGGGCTTAGTCACTTAGATAAATTAATAGAGTTACATCTTTTCTGGCAATTTACATGAATTTAGCTCATTAATCTCTGCAACTACTCCATGAAATAAGTTCTGTCGTTATCGATCCTGTGTTGCAGATAACGAAATTGAGGATCAGAGAAGCTAAGTAACTTCCCCAAGGTCACGTAGGAAGTGAAACAGGGAGGTCAAATTTGTACCCAGCCTATTCTGTCTGCAGGGTCCATGCTCTCCTCTTCCTTAGTATATGACATTTCTGAGCTGGTCAGTAATTACCACGTGTAGACAATGTACTGCACACGGTGCTGGACACTGAGCCGTGACTGGTTACAGTGTGGACCAAATAGACATGGCCCCTGTCCTCAGAAGGCTGACACCCCAGAGGTAAAGACAGACCCCAAACAAATAATTTAAAATTCTTAAATAATTTCAAGTGTGCAAAGAGCTCTGAAGAAGAAAGGAGCATTAAGTTTTTTCCTCAAAAAAAAAAAAAATGAGGAAACTGAAGTCTCCCTTCCAGCTCAGTCATTCTACTTGCTTCAGAAATTTACAACCCCAATTAGAATGGAAGCCAAAGGTACAGATCATTCGACCTACAAAAATTTTGTTCAGCCCATAAAGCTTGTGCTGATCAATAAAAGCCTCATGTTTTCAATTACAATCACTTTCCTTCTTTCTCTGAGGCCTAAAAGAGGGTCCTATCAGGTTTGTTCTAATCCATAACATTTATAGAATTCCTTAGAAGTGACAAGCATTCTATTGAGGCTCATTCCACCGAGGCTTCACAACAGTCTTGTGAGGTGGATGCCGGTCCCCTCATTTTGTAAGTAATAATATTTACTGAGCACTCTGTTATGTGCCAGACACTGAGCTCAGCATTTCACATACTTTATTCAATCAATTCTCATAATAACTCTATGAAGGTAATATCATGATATACATTGAGGAAATCCAAGCTTAGGGAAGTGTTTTGTCTAAAGTCCACCAGCTGTGAGGTGAAGGAACAGGGATTAACTGCTCCATAGCCCAAGCCCATGACACCTTGATGGGAGCTGTGACTTTCCCAAGGCCACATAGACAGTGAAGGGCAATTTTAGCACTTGAACTTGAGTCCTTTGTCCTTTCCTCCATGACCTAGAAAACTCTTATACCTAGGTCTGTTTCTGGTGTTTGGGCACATAGCCTATGTGCTAGTGGAAATATATTTTGAGAGTAACTCAAGTGTAGATAAATTGAGGAATGTGTTCTACTTCATTTTAAAATGACATATGGCTATTATCAACTTTTTTTTTTTTCTGGGAACAAAGAAGGTTTGCATTTATAAGGCAGAATCATTAGCAAAAGCATTTCCCATGTATGATTGGAGTTGATCCCCACTGTAGCCTTATTTAGTTTTGACATGTTTATTATTATTGTGATAGTAAAAGAAATGCAGAAATGTGGAATGCAGACACACCAAAATTAACTTCTAATATAGTCAGCTAAAAGAAACCAACCTCCAAGCCAATCATCAAATGGTGATCTTGCCCAAGAAAGTAGACTTTGAAAACTTTAATCTGTAGATCTCTCACTAGATTTTTCTATGACTCAGTCTTGCCCCCCGAAAGTTCTTATGAGTAAAAAAAATCTTTGTGGTCTTTTGATAACACTGATAAAATTGGGAGATGGATAATATTATTTCCATCAAATACAGTTAGTGCTATGTGATGTTATTCATGAGAGATGACCACTCACACGTTAAAACTCAACTATAAATGGGGAACTCTGGCTAATTCTGAGCAATGTTAATTTTTTAAAGACTGGAATTTAAGTTATCAAGAAAAAAACTGCTGGGTATAAAAAGTTCTCTATTCTCAGAAATAAGAGTCTAGGCAAAAGAGAGAGAGAGAGAGCTTGAAAGAAGACGTGATGGCTCCGGCACAAATAGAAGAATGAAAGATTCAGATTAAAGACAAGCGATAAAACTCCAGCCCAGGTTTGTGACCAGCAATTTATTTCCCTGTCACTAGATGGGGCTCACTAGTTGAGGTTATTTCCCTTCCAGATTTGCATTTTTGTGTCCAACAACATAAAGAATTCAACTGGGCTTTGGGTGCAGCATGTTAAAAGATAAGTTATTGGAAGGTATTCAATGGGAATCCTAATAAGATTGACTTTTTTGTTGACCACAATAGTCTTATTGAGCAAAGCTAGCTCTATCCCAATTTAACATGAAATAGGTCACTATTAGAAAAGACAGCTTTATTGTGTTTGTATTTGGGATTAACGGATAAAATAAATAGTCTTTTCTTCCCACAGGGGTTGACGAGCCAGCTTTATTCTAAATGACTGAAGACTTCTGTTCTTTTCAACAAACACAGTCCTCCAATTAGGAGCTGCAAATAAGATTATATGCCCTGAATAAGTCTGAAAAGGTCCTTTTATAATTAGAAAGTTTGTGTGTGGGAAGTGGAAGCAACATTAAGTGTTCACTGTGGCTTTATTAAGACAGTGACATGAAGATTTCCCAAATCCTCACTGGAGTGCTCTGAAATGATAAAAACAAAAATTACAGAAAACAGTAAGCACATTCCATTTCTTCCTTTTTTTTTTCCCCTGGAAGCCTTCATATTCAAGCTGTAGAAATAAATCCGTGTTTTTTATTTCATCAGGCATATTTTGGAAACACTGCCATTTAATGGCACAAAGATTGCTAAACTCCAAGTGCAAATAAATTCAATTAAGGGATGAAGTTAAACTAGCCTTGCTAAGACAGGGCATTCTGTGTATATTTTTTTCTGTATATTTTCACTCAAACACATTTATGATTGTTGCTCCTATCACTACTATGGCCGGAATGTTTTGTTAAAAGCTGTTGAGTGTGACATTAAACTTCCCGGCCTGTGGACACACAGTAGTAATTGTTCCTGTCTAACCTTCCAGATCAACCAGATTTTAGTATGTAAATGGATATTTCCTGGATGAATACATGCCCTCCCCACTGTGCACTCAAGGACCTAGTTGACGGCCCCCACAGCCCCACATAAAGATGCAGCCCTGCAAAGCCACCTGGGGTAGGAGGTGGGGGAGGGGGTGGACATGGCTTCCTCTGAACTCAGAAGGGGAAGGAAAAGCTGGCAAGGGACAGGAAGAGCTGAGGGTCTCTAGGTATGGGGGAACAACAGCAGTTCCAGATGGTTGACAGAACCACCCCCACTCTCCACCTCAGCTTCTTCCACATATATATTTTGGGTATGTACCATATGCCTGATGCTGTCCTAGAACTTGGGATACAGCAATGGACTGGACAAAGAGCCCTCCCCTCGTGGAACTGACATCCCAGCCCCCTTTTAACTGTGTGACCCTCGTTTCTACCTTTCTCTGCCACACTTTTACCTATAAAATGGGTATAAGACCTATCTCCCAGGGTGAGTAGATTGGAAATAAGACAGCTAGAGGCATTGACAGCAAAGAGGCCCTCGATAAATATTACATAAATGAATGCATACGCCTACTGAATCAGAGACAATCTCTCCAGACCTGGTTTCCTAAACTTTTATTTACTTATTTTTTAAAGAGCCATTGAAGTTTTTTTAATGTTTATTTATTTATCTTTGAGAGAGACAGCACGAGCAGGGGAGGGGGAGGGAGAGAGAGACAAGATTTTGTTGAGTTTTATTTTTTCTTGTTTAATTTACGAAAAACACTATTATTCAGAAATAACATTTGATAACAATATTGAAGGTGCTCTTTCAAACTACACTTTTCCTACTTTGTTCCTATTCAATCCAGAAAGAAAGTTATATCTCTCCCTCCAGGGATCACCATGCCAAATAGACAATAAATGTGGTTAACTGCTAACCTGTTTGACCAACAGAATTTTCGTGTCCAAGCGCAAGCACGTGTCATAGCAAGGTATAATTTAGCCTAGTGGTTCTCCTGATTGCACCCTGAAGTCATCTGGAGGAGCTTTATAAAAGCACGTAATGCCTAGGATTTCTTGGCTTTGACACCAAAACACAGGCAACAATAACAAATTAAATTAAGTAGGGCTACGTGAAAGTCAAAATCTTCTGCACAGCAAAGGATACAATCACAAAATGAAAAGGAAACCTACAGAATAGGAGAAAATATTTTCAAATCATATATCTGGTAAGACGTTAATTACCAAAGTATATAGGGAACTCATCACTCAATAGCAAAAATCAAAGGCAAAAAAAAAAACCAAAACCAAAAACAAAACCAATAACAACAAAAACAACCAACCACATAACTCACAAAAAAACTTGAATAGACATTTCCCTAAGGAAGACATACAGATGGCCAACAGGTATATGAAAAGGTACTCAATATCACTAATCATCAGGGAAATGCAAATCAAAACCACAATGAGATAGCAACTCACAACTGTTAGAATAACCATTATAAAATTTAAAAAAAACAATTTTTGAAGCCAGAAATAACAAATACAAATCCTGGCAAGGATGTGGAGAAATTGAAACCCTGTGCACTGCTGGTGGGCATGTAAAATGGTACAACCATTGTGGAAAACAGATAGATCTTACCCCCAAAATTAAAAATAGAACTACCATATGATCCAACAATCCCACTTCTGGGTATTCATTGAAATCAGGATCTGGAAGAGATATTTCTCCAATGTTCATTGCAGCGTTGTTTGCAATAGCTGAGATATGGAAGCAACCTAAATGTTCGTCGGATGATGAATAAATACAGAAGATATGGTATCTACATACAATGGAATATTATTCGGCCTTAAGAAAGAAGGAAGTCCTGTGTTGTGCTACAACACAAACGAAACTTGAGGACATTATGCTAAGTAAATAAGCCAGTCACAGAAGGACAATACTACATGATTCTACTTAAATGAAGTATCTACAGTAGTCAAACTCATAGAACCAGAAAGTCTAATGGTGGTTCCCAGGGGCTGGGAGAGGGGGAAAGAGGAGTTGCTGTTCAATGGGTATAGAGTTTCAGTCGTGCAAGGTGAAAAAGTTCCATAAATTTCTGCTGTACAACAATGTGTATAGTTAGCAGCGCTATACTGCACACTTCAAGTATGTTAAGAGGGTAGACTTTGCATTGTGTTTTTTTTTTTAATATTTACTCATTTTTGAAAGTGAGAGAGAGAGTGTGTGTGAGCAAGGGAGGGGCAGAGAGAGAGGGAGACACAGAATCCAAAGCTGTCTGCACAGAGCCTGATGCAAGGCTCACGGCCTGCGAGATCATGACCTGAGCTAAATAGGACGCTTAACCAACTGAGCCACCCAGGTGCCCCTGTATGGTGTTTTTTTAATCATAATTTTTTAAAGAATGCCCGGACCCCATCCTAACTCATTAAATCAGAATCTCTAGCGGGGGGTGGGGGGGGTGGACATCTCTTTGTTCTCTTTGTTGTATTTAATGATGTGTTGTTTTTCCTCTTTCAGTTGTGCACATTACAGAGTTCTATACGGGGGTGCCTGGGTGGCTCAGCCGGTTGAGCGTCCGGCTTCGGCTCATGTCATGATCTCGCAGTTCGTGGGTTCAAGCCCCATGTCAGGCTCTGTGCTGACAGCTAGCTCAGGGCCTGGAGCCTGTCTTCAGATTCTGTGTCTCCCTCTCTCTCTGACCCTCCTCTGCTCACACTGTCTCTCTCTCTCGCAAAGGTAAATACAACATTAAAAAAAATTAAAAAAATAAAGCGTTCTATCCTATCAGAAAATCCCTATAAAGCTACATTATCTTGTTTTTAAGTATCTATTCCCTCACCCATGTCTGTTCCCTAATAATAACTAGAATACTTAGTACCTACTTTGATCAGTGACTATCATCCTTCAAGCTACCTGCCCTAGAAACTTGGGTGTCACCCCTTCATTAGGGCATCAGAGACTGTTCATGCTACATCTTAAAGATCTTTCCTTTCACCCCCTCCTCTCACTCACTCTCTCTCCACTATCACATCTTTAGAATGCCCTTTTCTTTTCTGAAATCAAAAATTAATTATGTTGCTCTCAGTTTTCAAGAATTTCAGCAGCCTCGCCTTCCAGAACAAAATTTAAAGCAAAGCCAATACACCCCTTCAGCTAATTCTACTCACTACATAGAAGGGCAGGGGGGCAGGGTCAAATGAAAAGAAGTAAGCTTTCCATGGTATATTTCACATCCCTATAATTAACATTTCGTTCCGCGTACTAACCAAATCAGGGTTGCAGTTTTGAGTAGGCCTTGCTATTCTAACTGTCAGGCTGGATCCCGATAGGGCAATGTGTGTTCCGCCCACATCTCCACCATCTCAGCCTGCTGCTCCAGCCCCATCTCCAGACGCAAACAGTACTCCAGCATTTCCAACCTACTCTCGGCTCCTCCAACGCGCCATCTCTCTCTGGCCTTTGAACATCTGCATAGGTTGTTCAAGCTCTCTGGAATACCTTCCCCATCCCTGCCCTTCTCTACCTGACTAACTCCTCTTCAGACTTCAAGATCAGCTTACATGTTACCTTAGCTTAGGGGCGGGGACGGGAATGATCACAATAGTGGATAATATAAGGAACCTGGCAGGCAGTGCCCAGCGGCTTTTGAGCCTACTCGGGTTCACTTCCAACGCTGCCATTTGAAGCCCACTTGGCTAGCTGAGCAGACTTTAGGAGGACTCACGCGTTGCCCCATCTTTGCGGGTTACCCAAAAGGGAATGCTGTAGAAGACATGGCACAAAGCCACAGAATTTTAATCGCAGCTTAGAATTACAGATGTGAGTAAGCCAAAGTTTGAAAAATTTGCAAAACTGAGAAACCACTATGAATTTGGCAACAATGCCAGGCATGGTTATGAGGAGGTCCACACAAGCATACACAAGTCATATAAATACAAAACGCTTTTAAACCCATCCCCAACCACGAAAACGAAAGCCAATATGCTCTTTTTGTCTACTACCCACTAACATGGAAGGGAGATGGGTCAACCGAGAAGAGGTAAGCTTTCTTTGCTATTCTATGCTCCTATAATTAATATTACTTTCTGGATATTAACCAAGTTGGGGTTTGGGGTTCGAGGGGGGCTTGCTCTTCTAAATGTTGCAATTGATTTAGATATGGCTCTTGATTTACTTCTGAGACTATTATCCATTTGACACCCAGGGGAAATTATTCTCTTTGGATCTGACCTGCCAGATTGGATTCCCAGGAAACAATGAACACCCATTAGAGGGTCCATATATATTAATGAGCAAGAGGGTGTTGAACTGCATACACTGTAATTATATTCCACAATTGCTTCTACATTTAAAACAAATTCTGATATTATTTGCATGCATCATTGAAAACCAATTATTTATACATGTTGCAATTTTGACTCATAAAAAATGAACACTGGTTTTATACTTTTTGAGGAGGGACAAATGCAATGAATAGAATATAATGGGCTCTCTGAAATTATCAGTTACCAAAAATATTTCTTTTTAATCCAAGAAGGCCTGGTAAATAGGAATGTTTGCATTATTTAGTTTATTTACTTGCTTGTAGTTATTCTTGTTAAAACTTACAAGTCCAATTATGTGACTGTGACATTGGAATTATGTCCAAATAATCAGAGAAACATTTGCCCATTGGTAATTAAAGTTTCTGAGGTGAAAAGAATTTAAAAGGTTATGTAAGAGATAATAAATAATATTATCTTCTGTGAGTAACTGTCCCCTTAGTTGTTTGGAAGTGGAATGGTATTAACTCTTTTTTTTAAGATTTTATTTTATTTAATGTTTATTTATTTATTTTTGAGAGAGAGAGAGAGAGCACGAGCAGGGGAGGGGCAGAGAGAGAGGGAGAGGGAGAATCCCAAGCAGGCTCTGCACGGTCAGCATAGAGCCCAACACGGGGCTCGATCCCACAAACCATGAGATCATGACCTGAGATGAAATCGAGACTCAGACCTTCAATGGACTGAGCCACCCAGGTGCCCAACTCTTAATTTCTACCTACATAGGACTTGGAGGGGAGGCTCATGAACACCAACTGCATGCCCGACACCATCCAGGTGAATTGAAAACACAATAACAAATAAGAAAAACCCCTCCCGCAAGACACTGATATTTTAAAGGGCCACAGTGTCTGGAAGATTAAAATATCACATTTGGGAAGTTATCACAATATCTTCTGCGTTAATGCTGAGGGAGGCCGAGGCACTCCCAGGACCTTGCATTAACTATAGGGAGGAGCATGAATATTTCAGAGGCTACAAAAATGTCTGCAGGCACATAAAGTTCTGGAACGTATATGAGGGAAGAATAAATTTGCCGATGTAACAGACAGATCAAGCCAAGCTTGCTCATGTCGTCTGAGCCTTCGCCAGTGGGAGACAGTGTGGTGTGAAGTTACTGGCGCTGGAGCTAGGCTGTCCATAGTCTTGGCTGTTTATTAGCTTTGGACTTCAAGCAACTGGTAGAACAATCTCTTGCCTCAGCTTACACGTGTATAAACCGAAAGGCACACTTGTATCCCCCCTGGAGGACTCTGGTGAAGACTAGGTGAATGAATGCTCATCACAGGGCCAGGCCCATGGAAGGGCTTAGTAAATGCTAGCTACTCCTGTTAGGACCTCATTTGCTTCTCTCTCAACCAAATCCCTCTGTGTCTTTAGAGGGACATTTCCAATGGGTCATCTGAAGATTAACTCGAAACATTCCCTGGGGCTGAACTGACAAGGAGAGGGCATAGGGGGCAAAACTGTCCTCACTCTCTGCCATTGGGTTTGAAATTAGCTCATTAGTGCCTCAGTTTTTTCCCCCATACTGCTGGCTTCTGGAGCTTTGAAGAATTCCATCTCAATATGCAGATTCCCGGGGGAGAGACCTCGTCTCATCTCAAGGAGAACAAAGGTGCCAAGTGTATGTCTCTGAGCTTTGCAGCTGCATTTGTAAACACTGCATTTGGAAGGAAAAAATTCCTGGCTTGGTGCCGCCTTTTCCCCTGATGCCCTGAGAACTGTTGCAGGTCCTTCCCCAAAGCTGCATCTGCGAGAGGCAAAACTGGCAGGAACAATTCTCAATGCACAAGTGTCTGGGATACCAGGCAGATGAAGAGCTCAGGGGAGCAGAGACAACAGTGGGGGGGGCCCCTCCCTCTATCGAAGGGAATTGTAAGGAAGCAGACACGGGAGCCTGAGGTTTAGACAAGCCACACGTATTTTTTCACTCTGTCTTAGGGTGTTGAGACGAGGAGAATGCAGCGTTTTGAAACGAATACAGAATCAGGTAGCACCTCTCTTCCACTACTGATCTTCTGCTTTCCATTGGCGTGCTGGGGAAAGTTGCTATCGATGGGACAAGAGGAGTGGTGAAGGTGGAGAAGGTGATGTTCTGTCTGGACTCGCGCTTTCCAGTGGGAAGAGAGTATGAGGCACAAATGTGAACATGTGATTTTAAACTTTCTAATAACGGCATCGAAGAAAAGGGGAAAAGGAGAAATTTGTTTTAATGTTTACCTATTTTTGAGAGAGAGAGAGAGAGAGAGAGAGCACACCTGTGCTAGCAGGGGAGGGGCAGAGAGAAGGAGGCAGATCAGAAGCACAGAGCCTGATGTGGGGTTCAAACTCATGAACCATGAGATCATGACCTGAGCCGTAGTTGGATACTCAACCGACTGAGCCACCCAGGCTACCCGAGAACTTCATTTTAATAAGGTATTTTATTTAACCCAGTAGATCCAGAACATCACCAATTCACAAGATAATTGATACGTTATTAACAAGATCTCGTACATGTTTGTTTTCAGGCTACATTTTTGAAATCCAGTGTGTGTGTTTTATACCCACAGCACTCACAATTTGGACTAGCCGCATTTCAAGTGCCCAATAGCCACATGCTCCTAGTGGCCACCATTTTGGACAGAGCAGGACTAGACCCTTATTTGAAAGGTAAGATAAAGCAAAAGACTCCGAGAATGCCAGACCAATGAAATGTCTGCCATTCGAGTGCACTGAGACAATCTGAGATTCATCTTTATGAGGTATAGACTTCTCAGCACCCAACTATGAATTGTCACCTTGCTCTCTTTTCTGGCAGCAGGAGCCAGCAGTCAATCTACCCCAAATCCTTGTTCCTCGTATCACCATCTTTTTTGGCTGATTTCTTTACATTTCCCAAGTGCCCAAGGAGTTAAGTAAGACTTCTCTGGGCATTCACAACTACCATTCATGTTTCTAGTTCTTCCTAACAAAAGGTCAGGCTGGGTAAGGGTCAAGAACCGAAAATCCCAGGTCAACTTTGGAACGATGCGGCAAATGTGGAGAATGGATTACGTCACACACTGTAAGGGAAAGGGGTGGGGAGTGGAAGAGCCTTTTCCCACCTCCCCAAAACCCTGGGAGAGGGTTTCCTTCCCTTCCAAACGTTCCCACCCAGTCCTCAGGAATTTATAATCCATGACAAAAACTTCTCTGATCATTCTGCTACTCACAGAATCACCTAACGCCATCTCCTGAGGACTCTGTCTTTTCTCTACAGCTACTTTCTCCTTCTCCCATACCTCAGAAGATCCTCCTGAGCTCAGCCCAGAGGTCTCCATCTTAAGGAAATCTTTTACTAACCCGCAACTATGATAGCTGTTCATGAAAGTGCAGTTGGAAAAAAATGCAGTGAAATATTCTAAAATGGAGCTAAAATATTCTTTTAGCTCCCTGTAGTTTTCTCTCATTCATGGTACTCCTCCTATTTTATAATTGTTATCGATCTGAGTGATTATAAAATATCTATTCCCCCATATGTTTCATGTGGGCAGAAGTGGATCTCTTTTGCCAACTTTTAATGGAGAAATTATGGAGTATTACCCTGTCCCCCAGCGATCCAACAACCCTATGGGGGCATTAAGAATTTAATACTGCCCTAACCGTAGGTAAACTCAGTCCCAGCCCTCAACCAAATCTTCATTCACTGTTTTGCCTCTCCTTGTTTCATTTAGTCTTTAAACACAGCTCTTCTTTAGCCCCAGTTTACAAACCCTGCCTGAAGGTGCCCCACCCAGTCCACATAGCACCCCTTGCACTACACCCCCTTCTCCTCATCAGTGCCCAAGCCCCCCCACCACTAAACGCCTGCCTCCCAGGGCCTCACCTGATATTTTTGAAGACCATTAGAATGTTTCCTCTGTCCTATGGCTAGATCAAGAACTCTCTGTGTTTCCATGGCTATATTTTTGAAGGGAAAGAAGCCATACCCTGAAACCCCTACCTTTTATTATGAACAACCACCACAAAATCACATCAGAATGCTTAAGGGAAAATATTGGCAAATCAAAAAGACAGACCATAAAGAAGCTTGATGTCAAGGCAACTGCAAGCTCACATATTTCATTAGTCAACTTGGGGCTCATTTTCTATTCCTTCTGCCCTTAGCTATGACTTGTTTCAAGATCCTGCCAAATGAATTAAGAATTTAGAAAGCTTCATGCAGGCTTCCTATTTTCCACAGATGACAGTAAACTAAAGGTTCTCCAGAGACATGTTGGTGGATGGAATATTGTTTTGTAAGAGAGATTCAGTCCAGTGCCAGCAAGGAGCTCTTGTTCGGAAAAACTTAGTGCCTGACACAGTGGCTTTGGATGGTCCCTCTGGCTTTAAACAGCATTATGAGTCACTGAAAATAATTCTCTCAGCAGCTTAAGGGGTCTCTGATTTCATGTAGTCCATGTCTGTGAATGGCAGACAAGCGGGAAGGAAAACATTTTGTTTTCTAGGCTCAAACATGTGCTAAAGTGAGTTATGATGAGTGAGACCAGTTCTTGGAGAGAAGAGCTGGAAATTCTTCTTTGTGATTTACAGAGAGACAGAAAAGGAAAGGAAAGGAAAGGAAAGGAAAGGAAAGGAAAGGAAAGGAAAGAAAAGAAAAGAAAAGAAAAGAAAAGAAAAGAAAAGAAAAGAAAAGAAAAGAAAAGAAAAGAAAAGAAACCCTTGCATAAAACATTAATAACAGCCAAACCTTGTAAGAACATTTTGGCCATTGCACCGATGGGAAAGCTGAGCCTAAAACCTGTGGGGAGACTAAGAATAGCAAAATCAGAACTTGAATACACGTTTCCTACTTCATCTGTTATTCAATAGTATCTACTCTCTCAATTAAAAAAATTTTTAATGTTTATTTTTGAGAGAGAGAGAGACAGCACAAGCAGGGAAGGGGCAGAGAGAAAGAGAGACACAGAATCTAGCAGGTTCCAGGTTCCAAGCTGTCAGCACAGAGCTCCACACAGGGCTCGAACTGTAGAACAGTGAGATCATGACCTGAGCCAAAGTCGGAAGCTTAACCGACTGTGCCACCCCGGTATCCTCTACTCTCTCAATTTTATTTTTAAATTTAAGGCCATAATTTATCGTCTTATAATGATATTTAGATACTACACACACAAAGTACTGTATTTTTATTGCCTTTTGAAAGTGACTGGAGAATCCTTTTAACCCACCAATATGCTTCAGAAAGTTTGCTAAAGGGTATAGCAATCATGTGTATTTCTGCAGAATATGATACTATTCTTACAAATGTAGAAGCAATGACATAGAACAGGAAAACATAATTACTTGTGACCAGGGAATCTTTCATTGACTAGAGATTTCTCTTAGCAAGTTGTCCCAGAGAGCGGACACCAAAGGAGAGAGAGAACATGTACAAAGAAAATACCTTCCTCCACAGAGCAGAAAAAGGACAACATTATAAGAAAGAACACACACACACACACACACACACACACACACACTTTCTTCTTTTCCTCCAGGCCTTAATAAAAACCCAAAAACAGCTTCTGCAAACAGCAGACCATTCCAGGGGAAAAGCAGATGCCCAGAGCACTCTGACTCAGTCAGTCAAACCCTGAACCTAAGAACACAATTGAGCCACTTTCTTTTTATTACAACAATTCATAAAATTGGAAGGAATAAAAGAAAACAAAACCCACCCCTAATCCTACCAGCCCAATAGGACTATTTCCATGTTTGCAAATTCTCTTCCAGTTTTCCTTAAAATGCTTATTTTTTCTGAAGTCCCTGTGATGTAGTCATGTTTCTTGAATTCTATCAACCAGTTTAGAAGAAACGTTTAAATTGAAATACCATCGCACTCTTGGCGGCCATTTTATATTTACTTTGGGACTTATTTCAGAAACTTATCTCCTGGGCAAAAGTTTTTGGCTTTACAACGTGTACTCAAGTTAAAGAGAATCTATTAATGTTGTCCTTGACTCCCACACACAGCCCAGTGTTTGGTCAAAATGCAAATTTATGTGATAACATATATTTCATAATAATTTCCTTCTCTCATCTGAAATTACTTTAACAAATAAGGCCCATCATTTGTATTTAACTAATTGAAATTTATTATCATTACTTCGGGGCAAAACATCATCCGGGCGACATTAATAGATGCAGTGTGGTACATGATTGACAGTTTGTACCATTGGATCATGCTGTCTGGTGTTTAAATAATGCCAGGGTTCAAGTGATTAAATTCCACTACAGAATTGGTCATTTTAAACAAAGTAATTTCATTTACAGCATCTGATCTGCATAATCATTCAGCCTCTCTAGGGTGGTATTATTGCGGGAGAGAACAAGAAATTGATCCTGCATTCCTAAGCATAAAATTTCAGAGCTGAATTTTATACTTTGATCTTACAGGTGGATTTTTAAACAATATTTGTCAACTGGAATTTTTGCCACCTAAACAACATATCTATTCTACGGGAATTTTCCATCAGAGTCACAGTCATGGACAGGAGGAAAGAAGGTATTTGAATTTGTCCTTGAAATAAGAAAGAGGTATGGCAACTCTACTTCAAAATACAACCCAAATCCAATTTGGCTCTTGCCGGCAAGCTAAATTCTCTGTTATCAAGGTGCAGGTCACATCTGGGAATTTTCTTGAAAAATCAAGAGAGAATTACTTTTCTAATGACTCTGAGCATAATCTTTCTCAATAAATAGCAAAGGAGGTTGATGGACAACTCATGTATTCCGAACATGCTTGGAAGGTAGACTGATTTTCACAGCTGAAAACTTTGGAAAGCAGCAGTGTATGGATTTAGTCCTCTATCTTAAAAAAGAAAGTATTGGAAACTTTGTGGTTTGTTATGGGCTTTTCTTTTCTAAGGAATCTGCATGTGTTCTCTCTCAGCGGCCGCTTTTATCTTTCATGATTATTTTTGAGGTCTGCCACGCTCCTTGAGCTTCTTAAATGTTTGAACCTTTTATTTCATATGTCAAGTTCAAATTTCATAGCCTCCTTCTTATCCACCCACTCGTCCATCCCTGGTTCCATCCATTCATCCATCTACCCGCCCTCTCAGTTGTTCTCTTAATTCATAGCACTTCAAGAGCTGCAACTATAATGTCACGTAAGACACAGACCCTGGACCTAAGAAACTTAGACTCGATCCTTAAATGACATTTCTATAGCAGGCATTACGTATTGCCAGAGAGGCATATTCTCCCAGGATAAGTCACTTGCTGTGTTTAAGTTGAGAGGTACAGAATTTTAAATAAATTTAGAAATTAAATTTTTTAGAGAAAAAGCAAGGACTAGGTTATAAAGAAAAGAGTGGAAAAGAGTTAGAAAGATCAACTGATCTGACAACTACATACTGCATACTGTTCATTTACCATTGTAGATTAGTCATTGAAATAGAAGTGAATGGATTGCATTATTAATTAATTAATAATGATTAAATCCTGGTTCTGGTTGACCCGAGATTCAATCCTTTGGAGAAAAATTTCATAGCCTTGAGAAAATAAGTAGGATAAAAGGGGTTGGGGGTGGATGGAGGGAAACTTATCATTTATGATCCATGTATGACATATTTTAACTTGGAAATAGTATCTTTTATAGAGGTATTTAATTGAACTTCCAATGACCATCTTGGTCATAATACTCTCATGCATGAGGAGAAACTTATACTTATTCTGGGCCAAACCCAGTAAGTAGATCCAAGGAAATCAAGCTTACAAAGAAAATTGAGGGCAGCCTGGGGACACAGCCATACTCTTGAGGCTTTCCTTGGACTTTTGGGTTTTAATGTTTTATTTATTTTATTTTTTATTATTTTTTAATGTTTATTCATTTTTGAGAGAAAGAGACAGAGTGGAATTGGGGGAAGGGCAGAGAGAGAGGAAGACTCAGAATCCAAAGCAGGCTCTAGGCTCTGAGCTGTCAGCACAGAGCCCAAAGTGGGGCTCAAACTCACGAACTGCAGGATCATGACCTGAACTGAAATCAGACACTTATCCAACTAAGTCACCAGGCGCCCCAAATTTTTTTTAACGTTTATTTTTGAGAGAGAGAGAGACAGACAGAGTGTGAGTGGGGGAAGGGCAGAGAGAGAGGGAAACACAGAATCTGAAGCAGGCTCTAGGCTCTACCCCGATGCAGGGCTTGAACCCATGAACCGTGAGATTGTGACCTGAGCCAAAGTTGGACACTTAACTGACTGAGCCACCCAGGTGCCCCTGTTTTAGTTTTTGTTTTTGTTTAATGGGAATAGCTATTTGGAAAAAACACATAATGGTAAATATTATAAACAGATTCCTTTGTTCTTAGAATAAGGCTGGAAAGTAATAAAAGTGTTAGGATGCCCAAGAAAATGTGAAACATTTCTTGAAATTCTACTTGACCATGTAGATTTTATGTTTTCCTAAAATAATTTTTGAAATTATTTTGCAAAGCTAGAGCAGAGGATAGGGGCTGCTCTTATGAATTATTCTAAGAGGGTGGAAAGAGGACATGGTTTTTCTTTATTTTAAATGTTTATTTTTAGACAGAGAGAGCTATACACACAAGAGCATGCAAGTGGAGTGAGGAGGGATAGAAAGAGAGAGAGAGAATCCCAAGCAGACTCCTCGCTGTTAGCACAGAGCCTGATACGGGGTTCAATCCCAGGAACCAAGAGATCATGACCTGAGCCGAAATCCAAAGTCAGACGTTTAACCCACTCAGGCACCCAGGCGGTGGTTTTTATTGGAGTTAGTGACATGGAGAAAGAGTCGGACTTCTAAGTTACATTTCACCACAAAGTACCTTACTTACTTACCTTTCTTCCACAAGCTGGTCACACAATAACTTGGATGTGATCAACAATCTCTGGGAACCATGTCAGGGTCTGGTGTTGTGCTTCCCCCATCTTTAATGTTTTTTATTTTCTTCTCTGATCTCCTTTTCTAGGTCTTTTGCTACTGTTGTTATTGATGATATCATAATTAGCTGCAGGTGTCAGTCCTTGTCAGTAAATTCAATATATTCAAAGTTTCCAAATCTACAGCATTGACAGAATAGAAAACACTTCTTTTTTATAATATGACACTTCACATTTCATCTGTGTTCAGATTGGATTGTATCATGCCACCGACCTGCTGTAAAAATCAGGAAATCAGGAGACGCACTTCTTACTATTTCCCCTTTTGTTCTGTTAAAAAACTTCACCATAAATATGCATTACCTATTTTTCAAACTCTATGCAATATTTAATTAGTTAAAATCACCTCTGAGATGTTTTTCAGCAAAGCTCATTGAGCTAGCTCGATAAAAGGTCACCCGAGGTCCAGTGCTGCTCTCGTTCCAATTTAGAACAATCAAGGAGAAAAACATAAAAGCAGAAATATTCAGGAGAAGGAAGATTTTGTTTACATAATTTAAATTTGTCCCCAACTAACAAAGACCAAAGCAAGTATTGAAATTTGCTAGAATAATTGTCTCTGTAAAATGGAGCAGCATTTTATTGTCTCTATCCACTGTTAACAAGCAGAAAACAGCTAATGACGACTACAGTAGAGGGAAGAGATGATTATCATCAGTTCAATCTCTGTGCAGCCTTCAGTAGGCTGTAACTTTTTAATGTCTTCTACTCACTCATAAATCCCAAGGCTCTGGTAGAGGATAGCTTCTCTGGGAACACAGTCAGCCTCTCCTGGGCAGAAGAAAAGCCATGGCAGGCACCTTGAAGGACCAGATGAAGGCGACAATGGATCGGAGTCTGCCCCAGGGACATACAAGTAGCCACAAGGACCAGAACGATGAGGCTCAGGAAATCAGTATTAGCACAGCCCCGACGTGAAACTTATAAAAATGAGAATATAAGACGTTGGCAAGTGTGTGGTATATACAGAGAAGATGTGTGCAAATTTCCAGTGATTTCCTCATGCCCAACCTCATGGCCTGCCTCAGTTCCTTTTCAAGTAACTCCATGGTAACAAAGCAATATTACCCGAGTCTTATTCTCCTTAAGTTTCGGCTTCTCTCTGGCATTTATCACTGTTGACCGTATTCTTCTTAAAACTCCCTTCCACATCACTGAGACTTTTCAGAGGGTGAGAGTATGCGCGTCTAATATTAGTAATAATAGCAATAAATACTGCCAATTAGAAAACATCTTCCATGCACTTGCTACTTTGCATAAGCCTCTTATGACCACCCTTCGATACCTCATTGGTATGATTATTCCCAGGGAAGTCAAACAGAGAGATGAAGGGATTTAGTTTACATTTCTGACATCACATTTCTAGTGTTCCTGATCCTGTTACTTCCTAACAATTAAAGCATTAAAGCGAGCTACCTACAGAATCTCTACCATGCGATAGCACTGTGGCAGTTACAAGGAAGTGGGGCACATTAGAAAGAGTAATTTCAGACACAGATCCTTGATCCTGATACATGAAAGATGCTCAGTAATTGATAATTACCACCACCCCCATTCCCATAATCATCATCATCAGACTTGAGCTTTTTTTCTCCAGGAACTCTTGCTCACCCCTGTATATTACACTCCTTGTAACTGCCATGGTGTCCATAGTAGAGTAGATACTCTTTAAATGTCCCTTAAATACTTGCTGATGGATTAACTGATTGTCATTTGTCTTTCCAGATATGGTAAAATCGAAAAAAAGGACAACTCAATAAAGTATAAATCAGGCTATAAGCATTTTGGCCCTAAGGCCAGTTCCTGAGTTTCAGCAACTCAGCCTGGCACAGAAGGAAGACCCTTCAGGCTGCCCTCCAACCACCATTTCTAGCTACAAGTTTAGGGAACAGAGTCACTAGACATCTGGAACCAAGGAAATCAGAACAATCTTTAAGAAGCAAGAGAACCCCAAGAAGGTAAGTATAATCCCAGCTAAATGCTTTGCTGGACAGAAAGGAACATGACCTTGTTAATGGAAGGCATGGAGTAAAATTGTGTTTATCTGAATATCACTACAGCAGAGCTAAAGGAAATCAGCTAGCACCGGAAGTTAGCATAAAGGTCTTAAAAACTTCATCTTCTGAAGCCAGTCGTAACATTGCCACTCAAATGAAAATGAAAAAAAAAAAAAAAGCACTTACAAATGCTAAAAGAGATTTCTATCTTCCCATCATTTCAACAGCAACCACTATAAACTATGTTCTAAAACAAACACAGAGCACTAAAAATTCCACTGTTTAAGCTCAAAGTCAAACATCTGTCTTGCTGCCTGCTAGTTTCACCTTGGTTCCCGAGGGTCTTAACTAAAACTGCAGAAATCTGGAGCTTTTCCCTCTTGCATGCATTTTCAAGTGTTAGTTCTGAGATTTTTAATCATCTTCATTAATCATTCAGCCTAAATAGACATGGAAAGAGGAGCATTTATGGAGTGAAATCAACCCCCTGATTCCAAAGGAGGTGGTAAAAAAGCTGGATGGACAGACCTGGGTTTGAACCCTGTCTCTGCATCTTACTTTCCAAGTGACTTTGATATGTTACTTACCCTTACTGAGTCTGTTTCCCTTTTATGAAAAACAGTAACAATAATACCTGAGTCATGGTGTTGTTGGGAAGATCCGAAATGGGAACATATAAAGTTTTTGACTAGTATTTACTAAGGAATAGAAACCATTATACCATTATTGTCCTCCTTCATGTAGATGGAGGGAAATTAATAATGACTACCATTCACTGAACACCTATTATAGATCTTGTATGTACTGGCATCTAATTGTTCTTTTTTTAAAATTTTGTTTATGTTTTATTTATTTTTGAGAGCAAGAGAGACAGAGCATGAATGGGGGAGGGGCAGAGAGAGAGGGAGAGACAGAATTCGAAACAAGCTCCAGGCTCTGAGCTGTCAGCACAGAGCCCGACGTGGGGCTCAAACTCATACCCATGAGATCATGACCTGAGCCAAAGTCGGACACTTAACTGACTGAGCCACCCAGGTGCCCCTAATTCTTAAAACCATGTTGTAAGAGCAGTATTATTACCCCCATTATACAGATGAGCCACACAACTACCACACAATGGAGGTAAGGTTCAAATTCAGATTTGTTTCCCTAGAAAGCCTAGATCCTTTCTGCTATCCTCCACTACTTCCTCAAAACCAAGAAAAAAATCCAGCTAGTCACCTGAACACTGGTAATTTTCATTTTCCTGAACACCTGGAATTTCC
Organism: Cryptoprocta ferox; assembly: GCA_028646485.1. Classification (NCBI taxonomy): domain Eukaryota; kingdom Metazoa; phylum Chordata; class Mammalia; order Carnivora; family Eupleridae; genus Cryptoprocta; species Cryptoprocta ferox. The sequence goes on from CM053567.1 coordinate 150,505,678, forward strand.
TCTTCAAGAAGTTTTTCCTAGTTGCCAACCTCTTAAAAGGCAAATTTTACAATGTCATCCTAACTGATTATAAGCCAGGGACCCGATCCAACCCATGCTTCAACATCTCAGTAATGAGACCCACGAGACTTCGACTTGTCTTCGTCATTCTGTATATCTGGTCTTGGATGGAACGTGGTCGTGAAATCTTCTGACTCTGAGAAATGATCACCTGTTGGTTCTAGCAAAGAGTTGGATTCCTAAGTATCTAAGTCCATCTGGGCTGCTATTACAAAAACACCATAGAGTGGGTAGTTTAAACAACAAATATCTATTTCTCACAGTTCTGGAGGCTAAAATCAAAATCTAGAAGTCCAAGATCAGGCTGCCAGCAGATTGGTATCTGGTGAGAGCCTACTTCCTGGTTTATAGATGACCTGTTCTCGTGGTGTCCTCACAGAGCAGAAAGTAGGAGGGAGCTCTTTGGGGTCTCTTTCATAAAAGCACTAATCCCATTAGTGAGGGCTCCACCCTCAAGACCTAATCACCTCCCAATGGCCCTGCCTCCAAATTCCATCACTTTGGAGGTTAGGATTCACATTCAGTCCTTAGCACTAAGTCAATATTTGCAAGAATAAAATCAGCATTTTATTCCTTGTGGAGTTGTTCATTATTCCCATCCAGTCATCTCCTTCCCACTCGTTCCGTTTCTGGTGTGAGCTCTCAGGATCATGTATATGAAAGGGGTGATGGAGAACATGCCACAGTTTCACATCAGCTGTACCACCCACCCATAGCCCCTGCAGGCAGCCTGATACTTTGCCCTTGAACTTGACTCTGTGAAGAAGCTAGGTGGTTGGGAAAAGACTCACTGGGGATAATAATGTATGTGACTCCAAATGCCATCTCCAGATTCAACAATTCTGAAATTATCTTTGTCTATTAGGTTAGAAAGGTGAGCAAATCACTTAACCTTTATGAGCCAATTTATTGCCTGTGTAAAATGAAGAACTTGGATTACACCAGGTTCTTTCTAGTTCTGCAATACTGTAATTATATTAGTCTACATTAGACTACATCATGTAGTCTAGTCTACATGATCACCCAACCCATTGGTTTTCCCAAAAGTAGAAGAGTCTTAGAATACATGATGATGAATTATATCTATATTCAGGAGATATTAATGCAGATTATTTTAAAAGCCTTTAGGAATTGTTTTAGGTTGAATAGATTACAGTCACTTAGAGTAAAAAGAACCAAACTCTAAATAAAAATATGAATGATGCATATGTGTATCTTTCTGTGATCATATTGATAATTTAACAGTGGATCTCTAAATAGTGAGCTCTCTTGCCATAAGCATTCATCTTATCTCATAAAAATCATAACACGCAAACACATGTAATAACTAACATATGAAAGAAAAAAAACACTTAAGTACACTAGGAGGGCAAAAGTAATTTTTTTATGTTTTTATTTTATTTTTTGAGGGAGATTGAGAGAGAGAGAGAGAAAGACGGGAAGGGGCAGAGAGAGAAGGAGACAGAGGATCCACGCTTTTGGTGCAGAGCCTAATGCGGGCTCAAACTCACAAATGGTGAGATCATGACCTGAGACAAAGTCAGACATTTAACTGACCGTGCCCCTGGACAAAACTATTTTTTAAGCAATTTAATTTCTTTATAATTTACATGATCTCAAGGTTAATGAAAAAGACTCTTGATAAAACAAATTTTATTTTAAATGCATTCAGAAATGTTTTGTTTTTTCTAACTAAAATAGATTATCTTAAACTTACTCAAAAAAAGGCTTAGGTAAACATTCATTAAAATAGATTTGCAGGCCCATTTTGTGAGGCAGGAGATTGGAGTCAGCATACTTAATTTACCATTTTGATGGCATCCGAAGGATTTTCATTAAAAGCTGAAATTCTTTGAAACCAAGTATTTAAGCTTCAAACCAAGTTGTAAGCACTAGAGGAAATGTAAGTCCAATTTTGATTTAAGTCAACCTAAGGTCCTTAGCTGAAAAAGTATTTACGTTCTAAAAATATTTATTAGATTAGATTCTTGTAAGTATCTTGGTGTGCACACGTACAAACAAATGTACTTCTCTCCTGTGAATTCTACCAAACCAACTGACCACTTGTTTTGAGGCATTTAAAAACTGTGATTGTTTCTATATTCATTTAATGAATATTTTTAGGGATACCTATCTGTGTACCAAATGCAAACCCCAAACAACTCAAAGTAAAGCATCAGAAGACACAAATGACAACCAACCTATCAAGCACGAAATTGTAAGGCATGGGTAAAGCCCCATTGAGCAACTGAAATGAAGTCATCAAAGAGCCAAAATACTGAACCCTTCTCAGGCGTCAGAGATGAACACATCCAACTGTTGCAGAATAGGTTCTCGATGGTGGGGATTGGGTCTTATTTATCTGTAACTTGCCAGTACCCAGCATACTGCCGGCACGTAGAAGTTGCTCAAGATAAATTTGCCTTCTTTCAGGGCATTTCAGGGTAAGTATACTTGAGACATATGTGAAGTTGCTGCTCAGTACCTCTGTTATCAATAGGGATACAGGGTATTTTGGGTTGTTTTTAATTAAAAATTATTAGGTGTGTCTATCTGATTAAGTTAGTTGGTGCCAAGAAGAAGCTTTTTAAATTATTCTTATTTTATTATTTTTTTAATTTTTCAAGTGTATTTATTTATTTTGAGAGAGAAAGAGAAAGTGCAAGTGGGAGAGGGGCAGAGAGAGAAGGAGAGAGAGAGAATCCTAAGCAGGTTCCTCACTGTCAGCACAGAGCCCGATGCGGGGCTTGAGTTCTTGAAACCTCAAGATCATGACCTGAGCCAAAATCAAGAGTTGAACGCTTAACTGACTGAGTCACCCAGGCGCCCCACCAAGGGGTGGCTTTGAAGCACTTTGTCCTGTGTTCCATTCTCTCCTTCTCAATATACATACACACAATTCTTTAACCTGGACGATCGATATTTTCTTAACCTATTGATATAGGCTGTGTGAAAGACCCTCAGAGCTCCCTCCAACCCTCACTACCATTTATCACTCACTGTTCCCTCCCTGATGACTGGGGGGAGCACTGATTCTTGGGGGGGGGGTATTTTTTCTTAAATAACTGATAGTTCCTGGGAACTGAATGTTCAGTGAGCAAATGGCTCCAGATCTTGCCATGATAGATAACCAACAGGACAAACTAGACTAGTCAAGAGAATCACAGGTTTCCTGTTACAAAGACAAACTCATCTTTAATGATCAGATGAAAATGCAAATTTAGGGAAAACAAATCAGGTTATTTGGAGGACAGTATGCACTTGGAGGATATTCATATCATTGTGGTTTCCTGAGAAAAGAGCCTCTATTTTGCTTGCAAGCAAAATGTCAATTCTAATTATTCAAACTGACATCCCACGGGAACTTTTATGAAAATTGAGTAGATCCAGAAGAATGAGCAGGCATCAGGGTTTTTATTTTGGAAAATGGGAGAGGTCAGCAACCTGTACGTAGTTCTGATAAAGAGAATTCTTGAGTGGCTAACCCCCATTCTCTTGGTAACTGAACCTGGTTGAGTTACCTTGGGCAGAAATACTTCTTCTGCCTTCTCATCTTCTATTAAAGCAGTTAAATAAACCCTTTCTTAAGTAAAAGCCCTTTTGTGGCACCCAGGACAACGTAAAAAATGAAGATGAAAGTATTTTTTGAGATCACAAAACGTGGTGCATATTGTATTGTAATGATTATTATTATTATGAGCATTGTTAATGACTAAAATTCCCTAATGGGTGATATCAATTTTCTATTACCACAATGTTCCATAACAACTACAAAACCCCTATTGCATTAAATATATATATATATATAAAACTCATGAATAGGCATGCTGGCCAATGTGGGCTGGGCTTGGCTAGGCATTTTTTCTGGTCTTCTCTAGGCTCACTCACAGGTGTGGTAGTTGGCTGACTAACACCAGGTCTAGGATGGCCTTGGCCAACAGACTAGCCTGGACATGTTCCATGGCAATAGAAAGGGTAAGAGTAAGAACAAGCCATTTTCACGCTTCTGCTTGCATCTCATTGGCTAATATCTCATCGGCCAAATCAAGTCACATGACCACGTGCAGGGTCAGAATGGACATGCGTAACAAGAATATACACTCATAACAAAAACGTATAAAGAATTGGGGCCAATAACGCACCCAATCTACCACATAGGATATGCTATTCTTGTTTATCTGGGAATATTCATCTATGTAACTTTATTTTGGTAAAACTAAAAAAGAATTTTGCCTGTATAAAAACCTTTTAAAGCAGTGTTTCTCAAGCTTTTTTGACTGCAACCCACAATAAGAAATACATTGTACACACAATGACTCATTGCATACAAAAGCTTCACAAAATACTACTTCTTTACTGTGAACATTTCTTTTTATTAAACTACTTAATTTTTCAAGTTGCTCAATGTCCACTAAATCAATTTCAGAATTCCTCAATGAGTCAAAACCAACTGTTTGAAAAATACTGATTTACAGGGCCTAGCCTTCTCTGATCCCTTTCTTGTTTTGGGGAGAAGAACCCACAAATGTCCAGAAGGGCCAGAGAAGCCAAATAGAGCATCTGAATTGGGGATGTTACAGTACAACTATATATGATCTATAGAACTTAGAAGTGTGGGCATGAGTGATCCGGGACCCAGCTTCATCTGGCCACCCCCAGAGCCAGGTGCCCTCTAGCATTTTGAAGCTGAAAAATGGCAGGAGAGTGTTAACAGTCATTGAGACACCTGGCTAAGTTCTTTAATATAGCAACATTTTCACAAGGAAACTGAAGTTTAGAGAAAATAAATTAGCCAGGGTCACACAATACTTGGTAGAATAGGGTTTAAAGGTCTCAAGTGCCTCATATCCCATCAAAACCCCCATTTACATGGCATAGAAGGAAGATAGATATAAGAGTCAAATTATTCACACTAACAGTAATTCGTACTAGTTTGTAACATACACATACATTTAACAAGGACCTACTGAGGGTAAGACATAATTTTGTGGTATGTTTAGAAAGGTATGTAAGAGGGTACCCTAGATGAAACAATGATTCTCATTTTTAAAATATAGGAGCAGAGAAGTTAGAAAAAGTACAATTTAAAATGTTGCATCTTTTACTATATAAGTGGGGAAAGGAGGACCCAGGTGGAGATTGGAGTTTATTTTTTGAGGCAGATTACTGTTTTTGTTCATTTCATTTCTTTGTCATACCTGAAACAGCCACTACTTTGAGGACTATTAGTTATGCAAATCTAAGTCATATTCTACCTATTGTTCATAGAAGAAGCCCAAAAGTAGGGCCATAACCTAAATTTTTAAATGTAATCTTCTGTTTAGTCCAGTAAATTTGGAAGATGTTAAAAAAATTTTTTTAATCTTTATTTATTTTTGAGAGAGAGAGAGAGAGACAGAGTGTGAGTGGGGAGGAACATAAAGAGATAGAGACACAGAATCCGAAGCAGGCTCTAGGCTCTGAGCTGTCAGCACAGAGCCCAACAGAGGGATCAAGCTAACAAACCACAAGTTCATGACCTGAGCCAAAGTCAGATGCTTAACCGACTGAACCATCCAGGTGCCCCAATTTGGAAGATGTTTTAAAGAATACTGCATCTCTGCAGACTATTTGTCCTTTAGAGAGCAGATATTCTTCTCCATACAACTTTAGACTGCTCGGTACCTCTTTAGTATTATGTATCTTTGGAGAAGTTTATGCGTGTTTCTTGACTAAGTCATTCTCTTCAAGGCATCAGACAAAGAAATGGATGAGGTTCGGGGTGCCTGGGTGGCTCAGTTGGTTAAGCGTACAACTTCAGCTCAGGTCATGATCTCACAGTTCATGGGTTCAAGCCCCGCGTTGGGCTCTGCGCTGATAGCACGGAGCCTGGAGCCCACTCTCTGCTCCTCCGCTCCCGCTCACACTCTTTCTCTCTCTCAAAAATAAACAAACATTAAAAAAAGAAAAAGAAAAAAGGAAATGGATGAGGTTCAATGCACTCTAACGTAAAAGGGAATGGTAAAGTTCTATAGATGGTGTTAATAAGAGACTGAAAAATCAGATACTGTAAAATACACATAATGTCAAACTGGCATCGTGGTGTCTTGGAAGGGGAGGGTAGTCATAAAGTAAGACTCTATCTCCCTGGGATTTATCTGGGGGAAAACAATCCTCCTTCCAATGACCATAGGAGACAGTACTCATTCTAGAAAAGAAAATGGGAGACTGGGAAGATGGGGCTTGGCCTGGGAAGAAGAGGATGAAAATTCCTCTCTCTAGGACTCTGTGAGTTTTAGCCTAGACTCCAAATCCCATCCATGAGCACAAGATCCTGAGTGTTGGAAAGTTTACCAGCCATTGCTACCTGGCAACAGGGTAAGAGAGATGCAGAGAGGTAGGTAAACCAGAAGTCCTGGGGATGGGTCTGGTCCTGGGCAGTAGTTCTAAGTGGAGCTCTATATTATAAAACTCTCTCTTATAACTCTCATGCTTTAGAGAACTGAAGACAAAGGCCAATCCAATATATGGGATAAAGTAAGGAAAGGAAGAACGCTGTCTCATACCAGGACCAAAAACAGTAGTGACAATGGTGGTCACCAGCGAATGACAGCCAAGCTAAGCAGAATGAGGAACTCATGAGAGTTACTGGCAGCAGAAGTGGGACGGTCAGATAAGGAAGACAGAATAGAAGAGTGTAGAATGTAAAGGATCTGAACCTACAAGCATCTCAAACAGCCTCCTGAACGGGAAGGTCTCAGGAATAGCTAGGAGACACTTTGAAGGAGGTTAAATACTAGCAGGCAATCTGGGGGCGAGGGGTGGGAGAGAGGCTTAAAGCATAATTTGGATGCCTCTTTCTGGAAATGTGGTGGTACTGTGGATATCCTAAGGAGTCCCAGTATGAAACACTTTAAAACGCTGGATGAAATTTTCATATCATTTTAAATGCTTAGCTGAATTTTAAAAAATGAAAGAAATGTTCATAGGATAAAAAAGGCATGACTCCAAAGCAGTAGTTGGGCATTAAAGCTAAAACTTACCTTCAGGAAATCTGCCAGTACATGGTTGTAAAGGCCTTTTTGTTTTAACAGGATGTTATGTGCATGTACTGGGGACGGGAGACAATGTCTGTGGTTTATGCAAGTGAGGAAGGCAAATTGAGATCCTTGCATGGAACAAGTCCTACAAGTCATCAGCCTCAGTGAAGACAAACTGGAAAACTTAAATTAATATCACAACAAGAACACAGTAAGAACTCTTGCCTCTGTCAGCTTTGACTCTGGAAAATAAAGGCTCCTTGGAGAATTATCAATCACATAGGTTTAATCTCAAAATTCACACTAGCTGGGTGGCCTGAACCATTCAAACTGAGAGTGATTACAGGTTAGTAATGATCCAAGGTGCCTGGAAGAAGCAATCACAAACCTCAACCCAAGTCTCAAAGAATTCCCACAGACCAATTCCAATGGCCATAAGCTCACAGGAAAAAGGGGGAAAAATTGCAAACACGTAAACAAACCACCAAAAGCAAGAACGAGCAGAAATAACAACAGTATCTGCTCTCCAGGAATACATATTGGAAAGGTTTGATGTGAAACTTAAGTTAAAGGAATATGTTCTAAGAAATTAAAGGAAATATTAAAAGTATGGTCAAGGAATCATAAAGTACTTTTTATTATTTTTTTAATGTTTATTTTTGAGAGAGACAGAGTGTGAGCACGAGAGGGGCAGAGAGAGAGGGAGACACAGAATGTGAAGCAGGCTCCAGGCTCTGAGCTGTCAGCACAGAGCCCGATGTGGGGCTCGAACTGGTGAACTGCAAGATCATGACCTGAGCCGAAGTTGGACGCTTGACTGATTGAGCCACCCAGGTGTCCCAAAGTATATTTTAAAAGACTAGGAGTATTTGATATGGAGGAATAGCAGTGGGTGTTAAGGGGGTAAAAAAATGGTATTGTTGGAGAATCCTTGTCTATTATAAATATGTATTAAACTATTACAGACAAAATGATATGTCTTAGGCTTGCTTAAGAATTATCTGAAGGGAAATAGGAAGTAGGTAGAGATATAGAGGAAATAAGATAAGCCATGAATTGTTCATCACTGAAGCTAGGTAATGGGAACATAAGAATATTCTATTCTTTTACTTTGATATATTTGAAGCTTTCTAAATGAAAAAAAAAAGTTTTCTTTTAATGAGAAGATAGGTAGGAAGAGAAGATAAAACTTCTAAAAAAAAAGTACACTAAATAAAATTAGAGACCTGGTGGACATATTATATGACACATTAGATACAGGTGACAGGACAATTAGTGAACCGGAAGATAGATCTGAAGTAATTGCCCAGAACACAGAGAGACTCTATACTAGACTACATAGCAGTTTGAGATCCCTACAAGGTAGAGTCAGAGGCTAAAGTACACCTAATAAGATGTCAGAGGAAGATAATAAAGAAAATGGGGAAAGTGTAATATTAAAGACATGTTAGCCAAGAATTCTCCAGAATTGATGAAAGACACAAGCACTCAGATTCAGGAACCCTAACAAGTCACAAGCAAAGAAACCCAAGGCTGGATGCATCATTGTGAAACTACAGATCACAATCATTAAGAAAAGAGCCCTTAAGACAAAAAAGATGTATTATATGAAAAGGAAGGGCTAGACTGAACATTGACTTCTCAACAGCAGCCCTGGAAATCAGAAAACAGAAGTATTTTCAAAAAAAAATGAAATGGGACTATTTTCTCTCATCCTACACATAAAGTGGATTCTAGTTGGATCAAGCATGTAAAACCAAGTACAAAAAATTTAAATCTTTTCAAAGAAAATAACAGAGACTACCTTGAGGGTCTTGAAGTAGGGAAGACTTTTTTAAAGAAGGCAATAAAAAACACGAACTATAAAGTAAAATTTTTAAATATTTGGTAAAATTAAGAGCTCTTTATTCAAATGACCATAAAGAAGACTTAAACATAAACTACAAATAGGACAAATGCTTGCCAAATATAGCCAACAAGTGATTAGTATCCAGGATGTAAATATTTTAAAACTTCTCAAATTTAATATGAAAATGATAAACAACCCAGTAGAAAAGTAGAGAGAAGTGATACAAAGATAATTCACAGGAGAAGAAACTTAAGTAGCAAATAAACATATACTAAAAATGCCCATTACGGTTGGGTGAAAAAAACAGCCACAGAAGCATTCAATCTAATTCCATTAATATCAATTTTAAGATACACAAAATTAAATATATATTGTTCAGAAATGTATTTTTTCCAGGGAATAACTGTAAGGAAAGTAAGAGAATAAGAAACACAAAAATCAGAGGCGCCTGCATAGATCAGTCAGTTAAGCCTTCAAATCTTGTTTTCGGCTCAGGTCATGATCTCACAGTTTGGGGGATCAAGTCCACACAGACAGCATGGAGCCTGCTTTCAATTCTCTCTCTCTCTCTCTCTCTCTCTCTCTCTCTCTCTCTCTCTCTCTCAAAATAAATAAATAAACATTAAAAAAAAAAGAAGGAATACAAAATTCAGCACAGGGGTTACCTCCGGGGAAAGGGTGAGTGATGTGATAAGAGAGAAACACAGAGGAGAGTTCAAAGATAGTGAACTCTTCTCCATCTTAAATTGTGTGATGAGTGCAAGGGTATTTGTTCTGTGGATATTTGTTTTATGCTTGAAAGAGAGAGAGAGCTCTAACATATAATATGAGCTACCATATAACGTGTATCCGTATGCAAATATATTCTATGTACATGTTATATGATAGCTCATATTATAGGTTAGATTTCTCTCTATATATAATATATATATAATAGCATATATTAAAAGCTGTTACATATAGAATTAAAACACAGGTATTATTTGTTATATCCTGTTGTGGTGGATCGGTTGCAAAATGGATCCAATGTTTTACCCTTCTGCCCTTCTCAGAGGAGGAAATGAGAGAGCAACTCTCCATCTCGTCACAGACTATATAAAAAGATGCTCCTACGATGAGGAAATTCCAGGCAATTTTCTGAACAGGACCGCCGACTTCCAAGGCCTGCCCAGTTGCTCACTTCTATGTAAATCATTTTTGTTAGACATGTGGTTTTATCAAAATTGATGTGTTTTCCATGCTTCCCTTTTCCTGTAAAGGCCAAGGATCTTAAAATAACCTGACTGAGCTCCAAGCTAAAACCTAAACATGACAAAACATATAAATCCTCAGGCTGTATCTGATAGAGAGCTAATTACACTCCTCAGGGTTTCCCTCCCCCAGAAACAGTGAGCTCTATCTACCTGCCTTGCTCAACAGCAACTGGGAAGGTGGGCGGGGGGGTGGGTACCGAGGCATGATGACAAATTCTACTAAACTTGATATGTTTCCAGAAGCAATCCTTTTGTTTCCCCCTAGGTAGGGAGCTAATGTATCTGAGGTACAGTATTTCAAGTGCCACCTTTAAAATAAAGTTAATTTTAGAAGTTTTAGATTTACAAAAATAATTGTAAGAATAGTACAGAGAATTCCCATATGTTCGCTCCCCAAACTCCACACATGGTTTACTCTATGATTTACATCGTACATCTCTTGGTACATTTGCCAAAATTAATGAACTAAGATTAATATATTAATCAATTAATGTTTCACTGAGATTTCCCCTAATGTCCTCTTTCTATTCTGCATATTATTAAGTCATCATGTCTCCCGAAGCTCCTCGTGGTTGTGACAGTTTCTCAAACTTCCCTTTTTTTTTTTTTTTTGACGATCTTCAAAGCTTTGAGGAGTACTGGTTAGATATTTTGTAGGATGTCCCTCAAAAAGAAAAAAACACCCAAAACCCAAAACCCAAAAACAAAACAAAAAAACAACACTGAAGTTTGATTCATGATTAGATTTGGGTTACTTTTTTTGGAAGAAAAACCACGGAAGAAAAATGCTCTTCTCACAAAGTGTCATTTTTTTTTAATTTCATTTTTCTCTTTAAGGTAAGTGTGAACACATAGGAGTGAAAATGCACAGAAAGGTAAATTGCAAGGGACGAATCAAAATATTATTAGAAGTCATCGCAGATGCCAAAGTTTGGATATTTGTATCTTCTTTTTATTTATTTATTTTGAGAGAGAGAGAGAAAGTGGGAGAGCATGTATGCGTGAGCAGGGGAGGGGCAGAGAGAGAGAAGGAGAGAGGGAATCCCAAGCAGGCTCTGCATTGTCAGCGCAGAGCCCAAATCCAAAGTTGGATGCTTAACTGACTGAGCCACCCAGGACCCCAAGGATATTTGTATTTTCTACTTTTTGCTTATCTGTGCTTTCTGAATGTTCTGCAATGGACATGTGATTTTAAATTAGGACGGGGGAAAAAGATCTCTGTTTACAGAGCTGTCTATACCTGTCTGAAAGAGTACTTAGCTTTCTGACATGCACAAATTCTTCCCAGGGTTGGTAAAAATCAGGAAGTATTTGTAGGTCTCACATGTCATAGGGACATGGCCCTTCCTGAGCAGAGAACTTCCACGCCATGTTACAGCTATTTCTTGGTCAATCCCGACACCTGAAAGAAAGCCAGGGAGGCAGTCTGGAGGGGGAAGGAAAAGAGTGAGGGATTACTCTAAAAAAAGCATTCTTACTTCAAGCACGGTGGCTCTAACAGAGAGTAGTTCTCTCTTCTGTGTCTTTCTGTCTTCCTGTCTCTGTCTCTCTCTCTTCCCCCTGTTTCAGTCATTCATTTGTTTACCCTCTCAACTAGTATTTATTGAGTGCCCTAAAAATTGAGAAAGCTCTCAAAAGACATCCCTATCTTTAAGGCACTTACTTCCTAGTGGGGTAGGGGCATCTGGTATCTGGCACCACCCCCTGGGCGGTGATACATGCCATGAAGAAAAATAAAACAGGGATAGATCTGGAAAGAGCAAAGGGGATTTGCTATTTTAGAGGGTATAGTCAGGGAGGGCTTCTCTGATGAGATGACCTTGAGCAGGGATAGAGTTCCAGGCAGAGAAAGCGCAAGGGCAAAGATGCTGAGATAGGATTTGAGGTCTATGCTGGGGCTGGGGGGTGGGGGGGATGGAGTGCTAGATCATGTATAGCCTCGTAGACCTATGTATACAGGGTTTTATTCTGTTAGATGGGAAAACTTGGACAGGTTTTCAGTTGAACAGTTGATATGATCTGAACTAAGTAGAGTAAAAGCTTGGTTTGTGAGCATAATTCGTTCCAGAGACATGCTTATAATCCACAGCACTCGTATATCAAAGCGAATTTCAAGGGCCATTGACTCAGTTGTGATCACGTGACATTCGGCATCACCTACTACTCGTATTGCAAGACGTCACTCGTTTATCAAGTTACAATTTATTAGAAATGTCTGCTCGTGTTGAGGAACACTCGCAGAACAAGGTTGGAATCTACTTGGAATCTAAGGTTTTACTGGATTTAAAAATATGACTTCTGTTTGGAGATTTGATGGGGGGTGGGAGGGCTGGAGTGGGGCATGGCAAGGCAGGGAAACTTGTCTGGAGACAACTGCATTAGTTAACGGCATGACAAGATGATGAATTAGGACAAGGTGGTAGCAGGGGAGGTGTAAGCAAGTAGGTAGATCCCAGACGTAATTTGAAGGAAGAGACAATCAGATATGCTAATTAACTCCCAGCCTTCACACACGCATATAAAACTATTGTGTGCCCAAAAATATTACTTCAGCCAGGTTTCCAGGCTTTGAATTCTCATATATGTAAACTCTCTCCTTGAGGAGATAATGAAAAGAAAAAAGGACTTTTTTTTTCACTTATATTTCTTTTTAATTCTCTTCTCTCTCCCATTCCCCTTCCCCCAAAACTATCCACTCTACTATATTTGTGTCTTTTTTTTTAAGTTTGTTTGTTTTGAGATAGAGAGAGAGCAAGTGAACAGGGGAAGGGCAGAGAGAAGGAGAGAGAATCTCTAATAGGCTCTGCACTGTTAGTGAGGAGCCCCTTGCAGGGCTCAAACTCACCAACTGTGAGGTCACGGTCTGAGCTGAAATCAAGATCCTTAACTGACTGAGCCACCCTGGCACCCAAACATATTTGTGTCTTTAAACATGCTTATATCCTTGCTAAATTCATAGTGTTATTTTCTGTATTGCGTTTCTAATTTATCAAGAGGTATTGACTTAAAGATCTCATTTTTATTTCTTATTTTTTTACTCAATGTTATGTCTTTATGATCTATTCATATTGCTGTTTGTACAACTAGTCATAGCCTGTGTTTACCAGGTAGTATTCTGCAGGATCTACAACCCTACCGATGAATATCTAGGTTCCTTGCAAATTTGTGCTATTACATCACTTCTAGAAATATTCTTATGTAGATTACAATATGGACCTCTTTGTGGGTATCTCTAGGATAAGAAAACTCTACTTTCTATTCACATCCTTTTACTTGTTTTCCATTTTAGGAGTTCCTCATGTTCTGGATACTAATCCCTATAGGTTTCAGACATTGTGTTTATTTTCAGTCTGTCATCCATTTGTTAACTTTCTCAATAATTTGCTTTATTTTAACATGGTCCAATGATCTACTACCTCTTAAAAATCCTTAAAGTGTATAGAGTTCAGAAGAATCTCATGAGAGGAGTTAGACACAAAGTAGGAATGTAACACACAAAAGAGCATGTTTAACACTGGCAGATTGCACTTCCATTAAACAGGGAGTGATGTGAGAAACATCAGTGTTGAAAGTTTTATCTGCTTATAGAACCATGTCCTATCCCTACTCATTTTCCTCCCCCTCCATACCTTCTCCCTGGGGAGGTCAGATGCTCCACTCTCTTTTTTGAGCACTGTAATTGAGAGGACTCCTGCTGCATTCAGCAGGCTCTAGTCAAGACCTCTTTATAAATTCCAGACTCACATTTTCAACTACCTATTCTAGAATGTGGTAAAAATGTATGAGTTTCACCTACCTCTCATTTTCTCCTTCTTCCTCAAAGGGAATAGAATTATAATAGCAAACACATACCACTAATTACATGATAGACGTTTTCTCTGTGCTTTACAAATAGGAATTCTTTTAACCCATATAAAAACCCTATGAAATAGACAAAATTACTATGACCATTTTACAGATGGTCAAAACTGAGGCTCAGAGAAATTAAGTGACCTGCCCAAGATGATACAACTAGTAAGTGGTAGAGCCAAGACATACCTTTTATCTGTGGGAAAGCGAAGCTATCTCTTTGGGAGTGAAATTGACACCATCACACTCCCAGCCCATACTGTGGGCATATGACCCCAGTCCCTGGCACACGACTGTTTCAAAGATGGGCATGCGATCCAAATCGAACCAAGTCCTTCATGCCTGGAGAAATGTTCTATGTCTGCTAATGATTCTAAGGTGATGTGTATGAATTCTAAGGACCATCATGATTTTCACATAAAAGAATCTGACAAGGGGCGCCTGAGTGGCTGACTCAGTTGGTTAAACAACCGACTCTTGATTTTGGCTCAGTTCATAATCTTCACACAAGTTTGTGAGTTCAAGCCCTGCATTGGGGCTGTCAGCGCAGAGCCTGCTTGGGATTTGGTCTCCCTCTCTCTGCCCCTCCCATGCGTGTGTTCTCTCTCTCTCAAAAATAAATAAACATTAAAAGAAAAAGAAGCTGACAAGAAAAAGAGAGATTAATACCTGATGAAACCATTTCAGTCCCTTCTTCCAACCACAACAGAAGGCAGCAGGAACCTTGACTTTATGGTTGTGGGAGTTCATTGTTTCCTCTTTTTCTTAATCTAGTCTGAACTGGGTTTCCATTACATGTAATTTCAAAAGTTCTGATTACGATAAATGCTCTGCGAGCACCTTTGTCAGATCCCTGGCTGCTATCATCATTTAGAAAGACTCTCTCTAATGTGGAAATTCCCACATTAAGAATTCAACCTTGTTGGGGCACCTGGGTCGCTCAGTCAGTTAAGCATCTGACTTCAGCTCAGGACATGATCTCATGGCTCGTGAGTTTGAGCCCCACATCGGGCTCTGTGCTGACAGCCCACTTCGTATTCTATGTCTCCCTCTGTCTCTATCCCTCCCCTGCTCATGCTCTATCTCTCTCTCAAAAATAAATAAACATTAAAAATTTTTTTAAGGATTTCAACCTTGTCAATGTCCTTGCCAATGACAATTTCCCCTGTTGTCATGCATGTGAATTCAGAACCCCAAATTCCAGCCTCCTGACCAAGTAGGGTGCAAACATGTGACCCAGGCTCTGGCAAGCCACATATGCATGGAATTTCCATCTTTGCTGGTGCAGGAGGCATTCTGTGTGTCCAGCATTCAGGAGGTGCAGAGGTACAAAGACAAGGTCTTGGTGTAAAAGCAACATTAGTGCTGGAGGAGTAAGAGATGCAGGAAAGTCTAGTTCCTTTCACTTCCTGTTTGGCAGGTGCATCAACAGCAAAGGGAGCTGCCTTCTCAGGGCAGTTTTGTGATATGGTTTAGGGCATCGCTCATGAAAGGTTAGCCTTGACTCTGTGTCTCCAGGTCTCCTAATAATTCTGAGCAGTAATCAACATCCTTTCATATATTGAACTTCTATTTAAACTAGGCAAAATGACTTTGTTCTTTGTAAGAACTCTGGCTAAGAACTAAAACTAAGAACTCTGGCTTAATATAGCCAGTCATAAAACACAAGCGCCAAAGGAACAGGAGCCAACTCTCTATTTGCCATTTCATCCCCAGCATATAATACACTGCCTGACACATAACAGGTGATTAATAAATCACAAAATACACCTACCATCATATCACTATTCCAGTCATGGTTCTGTGAAAGAGGAAAAAAAAAACAAGAAAAATTGCATACAATCCCATCTCAAGAGATAATGGCTATTAAACCTTCAGTGACTCTACTTCTGAATGTTTTTCTCTATACGTAATAAATATAGATAGACATATGGATATATAAAGAAATAGAAGACTTGTAAAGCAAAATTTGATTATAAGATACAAATTGTTTTTCATCTGCTCTTTATATTCTTCTTTTATTACTTTTTAAAAACTATAATGCCTATATCATAGGCATTATTCCATGCCAATGGATTTTACCTACATTATCATTCTTACTGGCTAACAGCTACAGATAGTCCATTGTTTGTGTAAACCATAATAACCAATTTCCCATCTTTGGAATTTTAAGTTAGTTCTAGCATATATGTATCATATACGTAATACACTTTATGTATATATTCAATTATTTTATATTTGCAGTTATATATATGACATACGATTATGTAATATTCAAGACTCTTAAAGAACTATCTGTCACCACATGGGGCACCTGGGTGGCTCAGTCGGTTTGGCATCCCACTTCAGCTCAGGTCATGATCTCACAGTTTAGGAGTGCAAGCCCCACGTCAGGCTCTGTGCTGACAGCTCAGAGCCTGGAGCCTGCTTCGGATTCTTTCTCTCCCTCTCTCTCTGCCCCTTCCCTGCTCACACTCTCTGTCTCAAAAATAAACAAACAAAAAAGACCTATCTTTCACCACATATCTCTGCTCACATGATTGGAACTTTCTCTCACTCTCTATTTCTCCACAGGAACTGCCCTGATCCCTATACCTTTTACTCTAAATCCCGGGAATCAGACCAGCAAAAATTAGAAGCATATCAAATTATCCCCATTAATTCTGAAAGGGTTTGGGGATTTGTTTATTTGTTTGCTTATGTGTTTGCTTATCTATGTATCCATTTCTTTTGCTAGATTTGTGAAAAACAAAATTCATTACATTTGACGCACAAGATTTTGCATTATGTTTTCAGAGTCAAACAAGAAGTTTTCTCAGGTGAGTTTTTAAAAAGCCACCTTACATGTGCATGTGCTGACATATTCTAGGTAATTAAGCATAATGAACCATGCACTGGGAGAAAGCCCTGAATCGAAAAAAGAAACAGATCTGGCAAAGGAGAAGAAATACCTGCAGATGGCTGAGGACTGGGTTTGATATGTGAGGCCTGCCAATTTCCCTGTTTTGTGAATAACACAAAATCCCACTGGGTATTGAAGATTTCCCTCAAGGCTAGGTGGGAAGATATAATGCCCCCCAGTGATTAGCAAACATGTATTTCCAATTTGGGGCACCTGTGGTTAATCGTCTTTTTTTTTTTGTGTGTCTCATGGATAGCGTTTCTGGCTTCTCCCCAGACATGTATCATCCTCTCAAAGATACCTCAGTATAAATAATAGAAAAATTGTAAAAATGAACAAATGTACTCTTCTGCATCCGAGTGGTTGCCATGGCAACGAGCGAACCACCAGTGTAAATTTCCTATGTGCCAGTCACTGGCTGAAGGACCCAACTCTGCATCTCTTCACCAGAGGCTGCCTCTACAGCCGAGCTCGCAAAGTCCTGTTTTCATAAAGTTAGAGGACACTCAAACCTACGGGAGAAGAGCTGTCCACCTTCTAAATCACAGATCTCTCAGCTTCTCTCTCTGAAATCCCACTCAAACTGCACACTCAATCGTTTTCCTAATGGAATCATCAAAGAAGTGATTCATACCAGCCCTAAGTGTTCATTAGAAAATTTGGTACTAATGAACTAATTTATTTGAAACAGGCACTTAAAAAAAATCACTCTTCTTTCTGTTTCCAGGTTAGCAAACTATTTTCCCTCTAAGTGACACAGGAAGCTCTCCATGCAATTGTCAGCATCCGTTGTAGATTTGGGGGCCAGTTTCATAGTCTATCTTTATGTTCTTGTATCTTTCTCTTTCTTGTTCCTTCTTCCAATTCCTCTTCCTAAGGATTTACTTCCATGTCAGCAGTTAATGTCCAGAATATATTAAGGAAAGAATTGTTATCAGGATTTGTAACTGAGATACGGCTTGAAAAAGCTAATAGTGGCATGAGCTTCATGGTAGAGAGAAGGGGAAGGCCAATGCCAAACACACTGTATGTCTAGTTATGTTTGATAACTATAGAGGGGATACTAGGACCTCAGAGTCTCCCAAATTGGCCTTTGATCTCTGGCCAACTCAGAACCCTTCTTCCCCAACTCCATCTTATCCTTAAGGCTTTTAATTTGGGGGCACCTGGGTAGCCCAGTCAGTTGAGCATCTGGATCTTGATTTCAGCCCAGGTCATGATAGGGTCAGGGTCATGGGATCAAGCATTGCATCAGGCTCTGTACTGAGCATAAAGCCTGATTAAGATTCTCTCTCTTTAGGGGCACCTGGGTGGCTCAGTCAGTTAAGTGTCCAACTTCAGCTCAGGTCACAGTTTGTGGGTTCAAGCCCCATATCAGGCTCTGTGCTGACAAGTCAGAGCCTGGAGCCTGCTTCAGATTCTGTGTCTCCTTCTCTCTCTGCCCCTCCCCTGCTAATGCTCTGTCTGTCTGTCTGTCTCTCTCTCACTCAAAAATAAACATTAATAAATAAATAAATAAATAAAAGTTTCTCTCTCTCCCCGCCTCTCAGCAGTTTCTGCTGCTCTCCCCTGCTCACACACACTCTTTCTCTTCAAAATTAAAAAAGAAAGAAAAAAAAATTTAAGGCTTTTAATGGTAAAATTCCTCATGTCTGGAAGACTCTTGACCAGTTTTGGAAAAGCACTCAGTCTTTGCATTGTCCATTTGCCATTACCAAGGGGAGGGAGGGAGCTCATTCCTCAAGATGTTGAGAAACCTGGATCCCTTTAATCTAATGATGGCTCCCAAAAGTGCACATGCACACACACAAGCACAATTTCACTAAAATTTTGGTACAGTTTCAGAGGGTTCGTGGATCCTCACTGGAACCCAGGGTAATAAGAGCAAAACAAAATGTATTAGTCAAGAGGAAGGGGTATGACCCCAGATCTTGGCATCTCATTTTCTGTCCTAACATTATTTCACCCATGAGCGCCAATTAAACACTTCTTTGATGCTAATTTCTGGCTAGATACTTCGAAACGGAAAACAAAAGAAAAAGAAGATACACAATCCTCATTCTGGAGTATTTTGTAGACTAATGAAGAAGATGGGAAAGGCAAATATCCGAACAAGTAAACAGAAAACAATACGGAGGCACACGTGCATAGAGGCACGTGAGTATACGCACGCGCGCGCACACACACTACGGGAAGGAAGGGACTGTGTGGGCTGGAATCAGTCACAGAAGCCTTCCTGGAAGAAGCAATTCATGGATAAAAATCCAGGTTACAGGTTGTACCACTGCACAATGGGAAGAAAATGAGAAACTTTCAAAGAAGCTGAACTTGCTGAGGTTAATAGAGCAATGGCTACCCTGGCTTCCTTACTAATGCTATTGTTAATTTTTTCCACATCCGGAACTGGCAAGGAGAAAGGATGAACAGTTTATAGGAAATGAGGAACTTTTCTATTTGCCTCAAAATGGTGTGGTTCTGCATATTCTCTCATGGTTTTTAAAATAGTTGTGGAAAGCCAACAGTGCCAAGAAGCTGTTTCCTTGTCACCCGGGGCAGAATTACTGAAGTTGGAGTACGGCTCTGTTATGGGAAGAGTTCATGGAAGTATTTCTTAGGCAAGGAGAAAAATAACAAAAGGGTTTTTTTCAACTTAAAATATTTATATGAACAGGCAGACTGTGCTATATCCATCAAATGCTAGGCAAGGCTGCAAAGCCCGGCAACCTTGCTTGGGGCTGAGGCTCTGCCGAGCAGCTGAGCTATGGAAAGCCGAGTTTATATAAGAATGCATAACCAGCCCTTGACTATCCATATGCAACAGTCCTGGGGATGAGGGCTGTGCTCGTGAAGTCTGTACCATTGACTTTCCAACACAAAAGGAGAGGATGTATACTTCAGATAGCATGTTCTGCTTTCTATCATTTTTTTAAAGGATTTTAATATAACTGAGCTGACCGAATGATTTAGACAAACCTAATCATGGCTGTAAAAAGAAATCACTGCCTTGGAGTTCAGAAAATGACATTCAGGAACATGAGGTTTTCATAGACACAGAGGCAAGAACGCACCCAATTTAAACTTCTCTGAGGTGACAACTTGCTCCCGAATTGCGTGGATTAGAGCACTCTTAACAGCTACAGGAATAACCTAAAATAATCACATGAAGGCAACGTAGGAAAGTGAACAATATTATTAGAACTTGAACATTTCTATTTTTTCATCTGACTTTTAAATTGGTGACAATGTTGCTGAGCAAGGACATTATAAATGGGGGGGAGGGGGGAGTCACTCCTAAGTATTGCATGAATATGCCACTGGTTTTACATTTAATTAAAATCATTTGGAGTCGGTTGCTAACATTTGAGAAAAGGAAGTGGAAATGGTCGGCAAACCCTTCTGTTGGTCATCGAGGGGATGGAGACCGTGATCCAGCTTCTATTCCTACTGCCCATGAGGCTCACGGGTGATGTCCCAGCTGCCAGATTAAGGAGCCCGTTGCGATCCTCCTTCTACACAAAGCCTCTGTAGCAGCCGGCACGGCTTTCTTGGAGCTACGTCTCAGAAGCTACACAGCAGAACACCCTTTGCTGTCTCCTCCCTTCTTATGTGCTCTTTACCCTTTCTCCATCCCTCAGCACTTTCTCCTATATCTCTCCTTCCCCTCTCAAGTGTGAGTCTTCAGCCAAGTTTCTATTCTTAACCCTTCCTCTTCTTGTTTGGGGTACTTCCCCAGGCTGACCTTAACCATTCCGTGATTTCCACCATCTCCTGGAGGCCAGCATTGCCAAAACTCTGCTCCAGCCCAGCTTTCTCTCTCGAGTATCAGGCCCAAGTTTCCATTGTCCACATGAGACATCTTCATGTGAATGACCCAGAGGCCACTCAAAATCAGCACATCTAAAACAAATTCACTGTCTTTACCCTCAAACTCACTATTCCCCCTGATTAGTCTCATTCCCATCTACGCACGCACTCAACAAACATTTGTTGAGCACTTCCCATGTGCCAGGTAGTGCTCGAGGTGCTTGGTATACATCAGTGGATAAAACCAAGACCCCGGATCTCGTGGAGCTGCCACTCTAGGGGAGCATCCCAAGTCCCACAAGCCAGAAGCCTGGGACTCTGCCTCCAACTTGCCCTCCCCACTGCCAAGGCCCTAATGAAGGTTATTTCCCCCTCTACCTCCTGTCTTACAACAGCCCAATAACTACTTCCTGTCTCTTCCTACTTCAGTCCACCCTCCACATTACTACAGAATAACGATTACATTTTAGCAAGAGTAATCTCTTTAAATAGCCCTGAAGCTCAGGGCTTTAGTGGCTTTTCATTGCCTAGAGGGCAAATCCAAAGTTAGACCTTGCGCAGCCTAGCTCCCTTCTTGTCCTTGTTCAGCTCCGACTCACTCAGCACCCTGCATACTCCTCCCCAAACGTCCCAAGTCTTTCCCCACGTCTGTGTCTCCTACAGTGCAAGGACAATGTCCCCACCATCATTTCCTAGCACAGAAATGATCACAGCAATAGTTACTGTGTATTAAGTGCTCAATGAATTGCCAGACTGTGTTAAACGCTTCACAAACACTTAAATTCATACAACAATCTCATGAGGTAGGTAGTATAGTTATTCATTTTGCTTTATAGAAGAGGAAACTGGTGCTCAAAGATATTAACTAAGCCGCCCAAGTTACTCAGCCATGAACTCTTCCAAAGCCCCTGCTCTCAGCATTGGCTGACCTCCGTGCATCCCCGGGACCTGGCACATATTAAGAGTCTCACCGAATTCTGACTAAATAATTGAATTTTGCTCTCTTATATCTGCATCTTTTGTTGGAAACTTCCAATAACATCTTAGCAGGTGGATAAGGTATAAATAAATCCCAATCAAAATTCTGAGATCTTTTCATACCTCAGAATCTGTTCTTTCAAGGTCAGCATAAAGGTTGTTGTTGTTTTTTTTAATGTTTACTTATGTATTTTGAGAGAGAGAATCCCAAGCAGGCTCCACACTCAGCATGGAGCCCAATGTGGGGCTCATTCCTACAAACCGTGAGATCATGACCTGAGCTGAAATCCAGAGTCAGATGCTTAACTGACTGAGCTACCCAGGCACCCCGAGGTCGGCATAAAGTTTTCTTCTCTTCTCTCCTCCCTTGTCTCCTTAGCTTTAGAGCATGCCTCGGAAGACTGTGATGGTCAGAAATCAAACAGGATGAAACTAAAAGGATGGAGGGCCCCCTTTGATGCCCAAGGGAAAAACTAGGCCTCTGCCTCCTCGCCCAGCTAATTTTCTTCCCTTGTCTTAGCTTCTCTCTTCATTCTAACCTGGCTAGGGTGACAAAAACTATGGGCAAAAGTGACAAGGAAAAAATATAAGCTCCCCTGTCTTCGTTCTGGAAGCCCAGTTCCCACTGATAACTCAGAAACCCCCATCATCCCCACCCCCACCCCCTGGGAAAGTAGTCACGTTAAGAGAAGAGCTCTGGCAGCTCAGGTCATAGATTTTCCCTGGTAATCTCAAATCCAAATATTTTGTCCTGTTTCCACTCACCAAAACCCAGCGCTTTGTCCAAACATTATGGAGTTTCCCATGGCCTCGTGAGCAAGTCAGAGGGCAGATCACCCTCTTCCATTTCCCCATTGGAGCGGCAATGGCAGCACTTGATGGAAATGCTCAGAAGGGCGGGGCTTCGAGTCCACCACCCAAGCTGATGTGGACCACCTGGGTCCACACATAGGGGACAGGGATGAGAGGCTGTGGGCCGAGGAGCAGCACCTGTGACACAGTCATGGATACTGTGGTGGTGGTTCCCTGTGCTAGGGCAAGGGTAGGGATGAAAGGACCGGTGTCTGCTTCTCTCTGTTGGTCCCAGTAATGTGCACAAACTAAGATGGAGCTTAAGAGAGGGGTCTCTCACTGTCCCATGTGACATAGGGTGTGTGTGGCTGCCTCATCCAGCAAGACCTCCTCCCCTGCTCCTATAGGCTGGAGAGGAGGCCGTAGCCAGCAGGGAGGCACGGCTTTATTCCTGCCAGCTGTCAGGAAGGAGTGGGAGGTACAGTCAGCCCAGGCCTGTGACCAGGGCTCAGGTGAGCCAGCAGGTGGGGGACCTGGTGTGAGCTCTGGTCTGCGGCACATATGAGATACTCCCAAAACCAAAGTTTGTATAAATGACCCTCACTGTGACTCTGAGGTATGGGCCTCCTCTTCCTGAAACAGCTCCCAACATCAAAGCAATAAAGCACTCAGCTCCCCCATCCCCATCACAGCCCTCAGCTTCCCCATCTCAGAGTCTCCGTTGTGCCCTTATCATGCCCACTGTCTTGGCTTAAAGAAGGAAGAGAGGGCCTTTTGGTTTTAGGGGAGAGTGTACAGCAAAGCTGTGGGTGGGAGACACACAGAGGAGGCCTTCCCTGCCCACAGAACTCGGAGGCCTTGCCTGGAGCAGATGTGCCTGGAGCACTGTCATGTCTCCTTCCTGCCCCTGCTGACCTCTAGAGCGGCTGGTCCAGCTCTTCTGTGATGACAGACAGGCCCCCGTGGCCACAAAGGGCTTCAGTCCAGGCTCATTGGTCCCCAAAGCTGAGGGTCTTAACCCAAACTCTAGACACAGACATCTTCTCTACTTCAGGAAGAGCAAGCAGGTGCAGGAGATGAAGCAAGTGGCACTGAGTGACCCAGAAGAGGGGATGACAGGCGACTGGAATAGAAAGGTGTGTGCGCCACTGGTCCAAATTCAGGCAGGTCCAGGTGATGCTCGAAAGGGAAGTAAAATCCTTTTATTTTTATTTTTTGGTAATTTACAAATAATCTCATTTCATCCTGATTTTGTTATCCCCATTTTGTAGATTAAGGAATTGGGGCCTTTTGAAGTTGAGCTTTGATGTCTGACAGGTCATTGTGACCCTCTACACCCCAATTTCTTCCTCTGTCGCTAGATGGGTCACCAGTATGTTCTAGACTTCATGTTCCACAAGGCCGAGACTGTGGCAGGGACCACATCATGTCATCATGTCTACCACACTTGTTTGCACCAACCCTGCACGTGACATCAGTGAGGTCATGCCACCTGCCTCTGCCAGTGACAGAGGGCCCCTGTTTTCCAGAACCTCTTCTCAAAGTGGGCCTGTTTGGAGATCAAGAGAAACTTCCATGAGGGAGGTCACCAATTTACTTGATGGGAATTCACCAACTTACAAGACCTCTTCTAGGTATAGAAACCCAGAGCAGCTTTAATGAAGGAGAGAAGCAGAAAGAGAAAGAGAGAAAGCCAGGGGATTATGACAACAGAAACGTCACAGGCAACTATGTCCGATTGTGAGGAAATGATGCGGGCATGTGTGGAGAAAATAAATATCCAGGCTAGTGGTACTTGGATCCCACAAGAGTGTTGGGGCTAGGGGGGCAAGTGAAGAGGGCACTAACAGAACCATTAGGCTTCAGCTATGCTTTTCTCATTGTTCTTCAGTTTCCAAAGAGTTATACACGAGTATATGGTTTCTGGTGCTCCTCGCCTTCATTAACTAACTAGCTGACTTCAGCTACCCTGCCATTTATGGAAGCCTACCTCATGTGAGGGTCGCCTTAGGCCCTGTGAGAATCAGACTCGGTGTTGCATCTTTTTTTCCCACCTCAATCTTTTATGGACATCATGATGCTGATTTTTAATATAGATCTTTTTATGATGAGTGTGAGGGTAGCAGAATGACTTTTATGAGGACAAACCTGGTTACCATGAATGTAATTTATTGGGGCTTTTAAGATGTAGAAATTTGATTGCCTGCCTGGTGTGAGGACTTTTTTTTTATTGCACTTCCAAGTTTGCTTATGAAATTCTCCAGCACCAGATAATATTGGTGTATGATAAGAACAGAGAGTGTTTATGTGACCTTGTGGTGATGATGATTGGGGGTTGAGGGTCTCTTCTTTCAAACACTCGCTTGGTATAGAACATGCAATGACTCCATGTAAAGATAGTATAATGTAGTGACATACAGAGAAGGCTTTAACAACTCCATAAGCATCATAGACCAGGAAGTGGGTACCATATCCTCCTCTTTTGGGAAACCTGGAGATCCCATGCTCACCACACCACAGGGCAGCCAGACCATGGAGGTAGGGACACAGAAGAGCAGGTGCACTATTCAAATGGACAAACCCAAGAGGACCAATCAGACAAAGAGTCATAATGGAAACTGTAGGCAGTTTCCAGGGGCCACCACGCTGGAATTTCCAACCAAGGAAGAGAACTCTTGGAGAAGGCACATTCCCAAGTTCTGATCTTTCTCTCAATAAAATGTCAGCTGCCACTAATCAGGTGCTCTGACTGTTTCTTAGAGTTCAATGCTCTACATTCATACAGCAGTCTTGATAGAGAGGAAACTGAGGCTCATGGAGGTAAAGTAGCTACTTAAGGTCACATAGTGCTTGTGCTTCTAATGACTAACACTTTATGAATCTCGTCTCCTAATATCAAGTAACAATCTGGTTGGGTATGTTTACAATCAAAGCCGCCATCTTTCTTCCCAGTCTGTGACTTCCCTATGGTTCATGGCAACACCCATTTCCTTCGTCATTATCTCAATCCAAGCCCTTACCGATTTTTTTCATTTTTAGAGTTGCCTCCTTCTCAATCTCCCTGCCACCGGTCTCTGTCCTCACTTCCATCTTCCATGTCACAGTTTGCTTGATCTTCTTGATACGTTGTGCAACCAGGTCGTGTTCCTATGTCACAGTTTTCGCGGACACTAAGTGTGATCAAAGGGCCATGAGGCTTAACACCAGACAGTCGTGAGTGTGGCCCCCTAGCTCTGCCTCAGGTGACCTCCAAGCCTCGGTCTCCTCATGTACACACCTGCTAGCCTCTGAGAGCAGGAGTGAAGACAAAATACACTAAAACATGCTGTATCTTTCCAAAGCACCCTCACTGCCCTGCAGATAAATCTGACCCTGGAAACTGCAATATGTTTCCCACCTGCCTCCCTTTCTGACTATGGCTCTGCCACATAAAGCCCTTCTGCTGGCCAAAGTCTACCTGGGCCTTTCAACATCCTCCCTGACCACCTCTGCACATGCTATTTTCCGTGCTATCCCTTTTCTTCAACAACTCCCCACTCCCAGGATGAAGGGAGTCTGCCCTCTCCATTTGTGCTCCCGGACCTCTCACAGCAGGGGGCTTTCTCTCTCTCCGCAGATGTTATAGAACAGGTCTGCATTACTCATTTAGGCACTGATCTCTATAGATTTTGATTGTGATATCTCCTTGCATCTCTGTCGTATTTCTCTAAATATATATTAAGCACTTGGAGGGCAGGGCCGAGGTTCCTTCCACATCTTTCTCTGTCTTCTTGTACCAAATTAGTGCCCTGTAACTGTGATTGAGGCTGGAGCGTGGGTGGGATGGGATGGGAGGGAGTTTCAGGGCATCTCACTCCCCTCCATGCTGTGCTCGGTCTGCCTGTGGCTCCCTGGTTCCCCAGCTCTCCACCAGGGCAGGACTGAGTCGGCTGCTTGCTTAGCCCATCATGCAGACAGATCGATGTTTAAATAAATGGCGGGGTTGATGATGACAGCCTGCACCAGAACTTTAAAAATGATGAGCTATTACTACCCTGGTTCTCATCTCCCAAATAACATCTTTACAGTCCCCGCCAGGCCCCTGGTAATGAATTTCTTCAGTGTCCAAAGCAGTGCTGTGGGAATTAATCAGTCCACTCATCTTCCGGGCTCAGTGGCATGCTGCTGGAAAAGCAGAAGTGGTACCTGCTTCATTCTGCCCTCTGCTGTCCCTTATCTCTCCTGCCAGACTGTAGGTCCTCCAGGGACCAAGGTCATATAGCTTACGGATCACCTGACCTTCTACGGGTGGTAGCACAGCGCTTTGCCCAGAGTGGGTATCCTGTGGTTGTCACCCTAGTCAAATACGGCCTTCCTAGAATCGCCCTGGAATTCTCCCCGTCCTGGAACTGCACCACCAGCTCCCTCGGCACAGGTAGGGCAGGGGACTGGTGCACTCAGTGAGTGGAGGGCAAGGTGGCAAGTGCCACTTACAGGCTGAAGCACGTATCTGCTGGTCTGAAACCACCTACCACTCTCTTTTTCCCTCTGGTGGAGGCAACAGCATCGTTTCAGATCATGACCTCCCCATTCCCAGGGACACTGAGTGACTTCAGTGAATGGAGCCCCCTTGCCAAGCCTCAATGGGTACATAACACGAACAAGAAATAAATCTTGGGTTTTTTAAGCCGCTGAGATTTAGAGATTGTTATTACAGTAAACCTGATCAATCTCTACCAATACCCTCAAAAAGTGTTTATTGATGGGAAGAAGAAAGGAATTTAGGGTAGAATGAAGATTTGTTTTGTAAAGTCTTTTGTAATAGTTAAGGAGGCGATTCATGGGGCACCTGGGTGGCTCAGTTGGTTAAGCGTCCAACTTCAGCTCAGGTCATGATCTGAGCTGGGTTCAAGCCCCATGTCAGGCTCTGTGCTGACAGCTCAGAGCCTGGAGCCTGCTTCAGATTCTGTGTTTCCCTCACTCTCTACCCCTCCCCCCCACTCTCTCTCTCTCTCTCTCTCTCTCAAAAATAAATAAACATTAAAAACATTTTTTAAAAAAGGAAGCAATTCATATTAAGGGTATTTGCTGCAATGTTTGCCCCTTTCCAGAGTTTGGCATTAAAATACCATACCATGGAGTCAAGTGATTAGACAAAGTAGCAACCAGACTCATTTAAAAATAATAATAATAATAATAATAATAGATAAGAATTGTTGTCATTTGTTGAATGCTTACTATGTACAGGCACTGGACTAAAAGTTTTGCATAATTGTCTCATTCAATTTTCACTGTGACTTAATGAAGCAGTCATTTGTACAACAGGCTCCCAGTCTACAGACCATAAAGCTAAGATAGGGAGAAACTACTTAACTTGCTCCAAGGCACACAGGTCGTAAATAACAGGACCCTGCACCGAGTATGCAACAGAGATGATTTCCAGTCCTATGAAAACTGCCCAGAATTTCCCTGCGACTATATCTGGAGAACATGAGGTTGAGCATTGAGATTGATGCGAGGTGGAAAGCTCAACTGAGTAATTCAGCTCTAAATACAGTGTCAGTCTACATATCTAGATGGACAGTCCACGGGGAACCCCGCCTTCATTTCATTCAAATGGCTCTGACTGCTATACTCCTGAGTTTCTGAGGCAGAAAGGATCCTAGGCTAAGACCTTAGGGACAGAGATGTGTCAATCAAGGAAATGTATGGAGGGTAGAACTCCAGATGGAAGACGCAGACAGGAAAGCCACGGAGCGCACACGGGTGTTTAGAGGCGAATTTGTTCGGGGGGCACCTGAGTGAGAGATTTGAACAAGAACCCAATGTGGAGTCTGTACCTGTTTTCTCAGCTGCACAATGAACCGTTAGAATATCAGTCGCATTTGTTGAGTGTACACTATATGCCAGGCATTATTCTAAGTGCCTCACACAGGTACCGACTGACTCGTCTTTGCAACAGTCCTCTGAGGTAGGCACTGTTATTGATCTTCATTTCACAGATGAGGAACCTGCAGCACAGGAAGGTTAAATAATTTTCCCAAGGTCACACTGCTAGTGAGTGATGAAGCTAGGAAGTGAACCCAGAGTCCTCCCTAACTACCATGCTCTGAGTTCTAAAATATAAGTTCCATGAAGCCAGGAATTTTTTTCTATTTTCATTTGCTGCTGAATGAAGCCCTGGTAGCTAGAACATTGTAGCAGGCCTTAAACAAGCAATTGCTAAATGAATGAATAAAACAAGTAAATATTCAAGTAAAATATTAACTAGCTCTGCTCCTCTAAGAATTCTACAGTTGATTTCTTTTTTAGTTACTTATAACTGTGCAAACCTACTCTGAACCCTGTCGGAATATTCTATTGGTTCTTACCAATCACACACGCATTTGGTATTCCATCTCTTCCTTAAAATATAATTCTATTCCATGCCATTCAATTCAGCACAGGCTCACCGAGCCCCTACTAGGTGCCAGGACTTCAAAGAAGAATATGCTCAGATATCAAGAGTAAAGTTGAACCCAGCAAAGGAGCAGAAGTGTGAGCAGAGAGTAACAATACCGCCTGACAATGTCATAAGAATGGACTTTAGGAAGACCTTGGTAAGCAGATATGCAAGCACTGATTCTCCCTCAGTGGGAAGCTCTCCTGGAGGGAACCAGATGTGAAGCATGAGTTGCAGGAGGCCAAGCCCACAGCATGTGGAATGGCATTCCAGCAGATGAACTACACTAAGCAAAGACATGTGGTGTTAAAATACATGAGAGTCCCGAGGAATTAAATATAATTCAAACACAGGCGAGCAGCCAGCAAGGAGACCCAGGAAGTACTATGAGATCAGTTGGTAAGAGACTTGCATGCTAAGAAATTCATGCTTTTTCCTGTGAGCCCCCAGAGTCATCAGAGGTTAAGCAGTATGGTAACATGATCAGATCTGACTTCTTCAGAGGAAATGCATGTAGAAATAAAGATATTTGAAATGACTATTTCTATTCAACTCTTTTTTTTTTTTAATCTCCTTGGGGGACCAAAAGGGACTGATAAGCATTGTCAGGAGATCTGAATGAGATAGGCCCAGCCTGATTACAGGATTTCTGGCCATTTCTGATAGTTTCTTAATCTTACAGAGAATCTGAACAGCCTTTGCCTTTGTCATTCACATATTTTCTAATCCTCACTTTGGTGGCTGATTCTATGCTTCCATTTAATCTTTTGAAAGATTTATGGCCCCAGCACTTCTGCATGTGATGAGCTCATCTGATGTGAGTTACCGTACACAGAGGCTGGTGGAGAGATAGTTGGTTACAGTTGGGGACATGTGACATGTCTGATCGAAATGTACTATGTGAGGGAAATATTTCTCCGGGGAGGTAACTTGGCATTTCAGCTCTATCCAAGGGCCCATTGGGGAGAACAGAGGATGAGATGCCAATTTGCTAATGGGAATCTACAACCTTGAGCCCCCTTTCTGCAGAGAGCTTGAATGCACGTTGGCAGGGACCGTTTGCATTCAGTTACATCTCGGAGGCTTTGGTGGAAATACAATCTCTAAATATTGAAGGCAAAGCTGGAGACACAAAAATCACTTGCTTTTATTCGCCCCAAACCACATACACTCAAACAGATGAAATATGTATGAAGGGAGAACCATCTGTAGCATGCAGAGAGTGAGTCCCAATGAAGGCATGTGGGGCCTCATACCTGCCTGGGTGACCCACGACACAGATAGAGAGAGAGCGCAGCAACAATACCTTTGATTTGAGCTTTTTGTGTTTCACATGCAATTCCTCTCCACACAGTCTTAAAAATGCACGTTAAAAATGCATATGCCCATGTTTCAATCTTGGGGCCTCTTTGTTCACAGGATTCTCTGAGACGGCCTCTCTTGGACAGGGGACATACAAAGCAGGAAGCCTGCTGCAGCTGGGGAGTGCTGAGGGAGAGGCCAGTGTCCTGAGGAGGGTTCATCTTTACCTGGTTTGCACAAGGCACCACTGGGCTGGCAGTAGGGGGCTGGGGAACTCCCCACTCTTGGGGGCACTCATGGGCGGAAGCCTCCTTTTACTGTTTCTGCCAGTCCTGGGATCAGAAGGTGAAGGCTGTGGATGATGGCCAGTGTGCAGGTCGGGGGTGGCCCAGAGGCAGACAGGTGAGACTTCCCTACACATCTAGTGTAGGTCACAAGTCTGGCTACGTCCTTCGGAACAGCCTCCCATGCCTCAACCAGTGCTCATTGTCCAACACTCAGAAGTCTGTCTTCTGTGTTGCTCCGTGGTACCACTAACCTCTCTCTCATGATTCTCCCAACACCCTCAGCCAGGCTTCCACACCCTCCCTCAGCATCCATGGTGGGGATGCCATCGCCCCACACAACCTCCCTACAGTCACAAGAAGGGACCTTGCAGGGCTCGCCTCCCTGCCTCAAACATACCTCAGAGCTTCTCCGGTTTCGTGCCCATTCACACACTGAACTGGGGTGTGCCATTGAGAGAGCACAGCTGCAGTGTCAGGGGCAGCGAGCAGGGGGACACCGGGTTTGAGGGAGAGTGACAGAAGAAAAAAGAAAGAGAAACAGCCCGCCCCCTTACAGCTTTCCCTGAAGACCGGGCATTGGAAAAGCTGCCCAGGGAGACCTGCATGCCTCGTCCTGCCCTCAGCCCTCTGGGACCAGACACCTCTCTGCAAAGTCATGGGTGAAGATAGATAAAGAGAAAGGAGTTAGATGGAAATGGAGGAAACATGAGCTAAGATCCTGAGATTGGGTCACCACCCTGATTCTGCCACCTGCCAATAAATCTATGATGCCACTATCCACAGAACCGAGTCCAGATATCCAAGCACAGTGTACAAGGCCCTGCATGACCTAGCTCCTATCTACCTCCCCAACCTCATCTCCTTTGTGTTCCACTCCCCTCCGTCATCCTTCTGCCCTTCCACACACCTCCATGCCACACACACCACCCCCTGCACCCTCAGCTCCAGCAACATCAGACAACTTATAATTTTTCAAACATCTAATGCTCTCTCTGGCCCCAGTGCCTTTGCACATACTGTTTCTTCAGCCTGCTGTGTCCCTCCACCCATCTACTCCACAAACTTGTTTAAGCATCAAATAGGTACCAGGCACAGAGAACAAGAACCCATAGTTCCTGCCCTCATGAGCCCAAGAGAGAGCTCACTCTCTCTCTCCCTCTCTACATCCATTTGGTGAACTTCAACCCATTCTTCAGAATTTGGTTTTGTCACCACTTCCTCTGAGACACACTCTGCTTCTGTCTGAGCAAGCGCCCTCTCCTACATCTGTTCTATTACCCCTTCTGTTGCCCTTAGAATATTGCCCTCCTCACAGAATGAAGTTCTTTGCTTCCCAGAAGTATGGATGCCAAGACTCTGCAGCATAGAGTGTCATGGAAATTCCCTGTCTTAGTGGATAGAATGAGGTTCAAATCTTATTTGGGGCCCAGTGGTTCTGCCCTTGAAAATATTACATGCACATGGATATACATTTGGACATACTTACATGCTTTAAGTACTTCTTATTGGGACCTATTGGGCTGTTTTTGGTTTTGCTTTTGTTTTGGTATATGTTAGAGGTTAACATATGATTTTGCTTCATAAAAGGCACATGAATAATGCTACATAATGAAATTGAACAAGGTGCAACTTATATTTCTCCTTCTCTATGAGGCCTTCCCAGAGAGACTGCACCATGGAGTGAACTCTGTCTTAGCCGGCTTGGGCGGCCAACACAAAATACCACAGACTGAGTGGCTTAAACAACAGACATTTATTTCTCCCAGTTCTGGAGGCTGGGAAGTCCAAAATCAAGATGCCAGCACATTCGGTTTCTAGCAAGAGCCAGCCTCCTTGTACATGGAGGCCTTGGGGTGGGCCATGGAGACGCCCATCTTTTGTGTCCTCTCACGGCAGAGTGAGAGCAAGCTTTCTGAGGTCTGCTCTTAGATGGACACTAAGCCTATCAGAGCAGGAATCCACCCTCGTGTCCTCACTTAACCTTAACTTTCTTAGCCTCACACTGGAGGTCATAGCTTCAACATTTGAATTTTGAGGGGACACAATCCAGTCCACAGCACCCTCCCTCCTTTGTATTCCTTTGAAGCCCCAGTCCTCACAATAACCTGATTCCATCCAACTCAGTTCCCAAGTAGGAAGGCCCTGAATGCTTGGTGACTTGTATATGGCTCTGACACTCACCTACTCTCAGTTGTATTTTTAGGGAGCTCTTAAAAAACTCCTCAAAACTTGGAAAATACAAAATGTACCAAAAAAGAAAATCGAAAGTCACTGACCAGTCCCATAACCCAGAGATAACATTTTGACGTGCATCTTTCCAAATGATCTCCATAACTATCTACTTGTCTCTCTCTATTTTTTGCTATTTGTCTCTATTTTTAATAGAAACTATGCCATCGTGTAGAGGCAATCTTGTAGCTGCAGAGGGCTTGAATACTGATTACAGTTCAGTCTTGGTTCTCTGAAGATTGATCATAAAGCAAGTGACACACTCAAGGATCTCATAAGCCAAAAATTGTTCTTAAAATTAGAATCTCAAAGAATTTTAGAGACTCACTTTTTATCATGACACCTGTCACCAGAGGGTTGATGTGGATGAATGTTCACACACTCACACACACACATACACACACACACACACACACAAACCATGCTTCCATTCATTGCTTTGGCATAAAGATCAAGCATTTATCATGGTCCTACACGTGCACGTGCTGACTCTGTCTACCTTCCAGCCTCATTCCACCACTCTGCACTCTGTCTTTCAGTGTTTTATAGACAACATGCTCCCTCCCACTTCACGGTCTTGCCTAGGCTGGACCCTCTGCATTAAATGCTCACTAATTCTGCACACCTCTCCTAGATGAACTCCTACTTCTCTCTCAGATCACAGCCTGGAGGGGTCTTGCTCAGAAACCCTCCCTGAATCCTAGATGAGCTCAAATTTCCCTGTTACGCATTCATTTAACACTTGGTGCCTCCCTTCTTGGCATTTATCTGGGTTGTGATGTAATATTTATGCCTGTCTTCCCAGAAGGGGGACTCCTTCCTCTTCACTGTGCCCCCAGCACATAGCCCTGGGCCTGTCACATGGTAGACACTCAGTATCCAATAAAGAAATGACTGAAGAAGGATGCATGCTTGATTTTTTTTTAACATTTATTCATTTTTGAGAGACAGAGCATGAGTGGGGAGGGGCAGAGA
Source organism: Cryptoprocta ferox (assembly GCA_028646485.1). NCBI lineage: Eukaryota > Metazoa > Chordata > Mammalia > Carnivora > Eupleridae > Cryptoprocta > Cryptoprocta ferox. The sequence goes on from CM053567.1 coordinate 150,539,398, forward strand.
GAGGGGGAGAAACAGAATTCGAAGCAGGATCCAGACTCTGAGCTGCCAGCACAGAGCCTAAAGTGGGGCTGGAACTCATGGACCACAAGATCATGACCTGAGCTGAAGTCAGACACTCAACCGACTGAGACACTTAGGCACCCCTGCTTGATTTTTTTTAAGTCACATTTTTTGATGAGATAAGCACAACTGAAGCCCTAAGTTTATTTTCCCTCTGAGATCACACAGCCAGTTAGACATAAGAGGGGGTGACACCGGGGTCTAGGGCACCTTCAGCTGGCCAAGGCTTCCTCCTGTCATCAGTGACTATGGGTCATCTGAGTGGCAGATTTCCCAAATCGAACTTTTTAAGCAAGCTCAGGAAATCGGGGTTTATTTTTCTGGGGAAACGTGGAAACTGCAGAATTGTGAACAGGATAAGAAGTTATGACTTACATTTGAAGGAAATTGCTTTTCACTATAGAAAATTACTGCATGCTTTTCATCTCTGAACACAATTCCGTCTCTGGTTATGAAATCATATTCTTTTCCATATGTCAGTTTTCCCCTTTGCTTCTGTCTATGGTATGTATCAAATAAGAGCTATTTTACTTTTTGAAAAAAAAGAAGGGAACTAAAAAGAGGAAGATAAAGTGACCAGACAGATTATTTTCTAGGGTTCACCATTTGTTCCTTTAAAAAAGCGCAATCAAGGTTGTTGTTGTTGTTGTTGTTTTCAAGTAACAATTACCGATATTGATTCTGGTTGTATTGAACAGAAATAAAGGAAGAGAGAAAGCAAGTAGTCGGTGGTAAACAAGTCCTAGAAAACACAACTGCTGGGAAGATCAGTACCTGGTTTGTCAAGAGCCTAATCGAAAAGAGGTCCAGACAATAATGACAGCTCGGGGTGGCGGGGCAGGGAGGGGGATGCCAATGACAAGCACAGTGGGCATACATCTTGGTTCACACCCTTAAGTACACAAGAAACATAATGGTCTTTATTATCTCTCATAACTTTTAATGATAAACCTCATTTCTTTGTGAGGTAAGCACCCCCGCCCCCACTGTGTTTGTGCCACTGTCCTGAATCTCCAGGGCATTGGGGCATCAGGGTATCTGGAGGTACATGGAGAAGATGTCCCAGCCCACACAGATCGGCCACTCAGTCCTGCACGGCCTATAGCCTTTCAAACTGGATGCTCATTGTAGAGGACCCTGTCTCTTGGATCTTACTGCCATCTTTTCCAGAAAGCCAGGCAGTAGGGAGAAAGTCCAATGTTATGGGTTGAACTGTGTCTCCCCAAAAAGATATGTGGACGTCTCAACCCCAAGTACTTCAGAATGTTACCTTATTTGGAAATACAATCTTATTTAGAAATACATTCCTTACCTGGAAATACAGAGGTAATCAAGTTAAAATGAGGTCATTAGGATGGGCCCTCATCCAATATGACTAGTATTTTTATAAAATGAGAAATTGAATTTTTTTAAGTTTACTTATTTATTTTGAGAGAGAGAGAGAGAGAGAGAGAGAAAGAGAGAGGGCAAGCAAATGGTGGAAGGGCAGAGAGAGAGAGAGAGAGAGAGAGAGAGAATCCCAACCAGGCTCCAAACTATCAGTTCAGAGCCAGATGCAGTCCTCAAACCCACAAACCACAAGTTCATGACCTAAGCCAAAATCAAGAGTCAGATGCTTAACCAACGGAGCTGCTCAGGTGCCCCCAAAAGGAGAAATTTGGACACAGAGACAGACACACAGGGAGAAGACAGCCATGTGATCAGAAGGATACATCTACAAGCTAAGGAACACCAAGAACTTCCAGAAAAACTAGAAGCTAAAAGAGGCAAGAAAAGATTCTCCATTAGAGTCATCAACGAGAGCATGGCCCTTCTTGCCTTCTAGCCTCCACAACTGTGAGACAATAAATGTCTGCTGTTTGAAGCCACTCAGGTTTTAGATTTGTCAGGGTGGTCCTAGGAAACTAATATATCCAGTGGTTTCCACTCTCCTGGCCAAGACATTTTGTGTCTACAGGACAATCCACTTCCCTCAAGGGTTTAGGCTTTGGAGAATAAGGACAGAAAGAAGGCCTGGCCATCTGTCCTCCTGGAACACACATGTCCCCCAAGGCAGTGCGTACAGGACCTGCTACCTGCTTGAATAAGGAGATACAAAAAATGGGCCCAGTAAGGTGAGAGAAAAAAAAAACCCCATGGATTAATACCTCAAAATATTATCCAAGCCACAGAGTAGTAGTATCCTCAGAGGGCATCAAAGTCCTCAGTGGCCCTCACACACGCATTCTAGTGTTTCAGCTGGGTGAGCTACAGGGTCATTTGGATCAGAGTTCGCATAAATGAGGCACTCATGCCTCTACGTCATAACCCAGCACCTCCGGAGGCTTTGCTGAACCATCACCACACTCTTCCCCGGAGCCTAGTTTTGGCTGTCAAGTCCTCAGTGCAAAGTTCTAGGCACCTACTATGGAACAATCCAACGTGGTAAGTAAAGTGAGTAACTTAGTAAATAAGCACACAGCCAGTCACTGGTCCACCTGCTCTGAGCCTATGCCAGGAAGCGGGGCTGTGCTGGGGAAAATCAAACAACTTCATGGAGTTGAGGCTTTACAAATTTACAGTCTTTGGTTTCAACCAGGCCTTCCAGGCATGTACGTCTCTTCCATTATCTGTGTCTCTTCAGTCAACTTCTTAGCCCACACCTATCGAGAATTCCAAGCTCTGCCCCTCTCAAACTCTCGACCCCACATTTGCCCACTCCATGCAACCATTTCACCAGGTACTTACAAGAGAGCAGAAGCGCTATCCATTTCTGCTCTTCTCCTGACAAAGTTACCTGTATCCTCGTCCAACATTGCCTTCTTCCTTCTGCCTCAGGGGACTTGGAATTCCTCCCCTCGTACCAGACTCATCGTTCTGGATCCTCTACCATCACTCCTCCACCTCTGTGAGCTTGAGCTCCCAGAATATGGGAGCCTCAAGGGCCTGTCTGTTGTGCTCACTAAGCTCCTAGCACTTAGTAAGTGCTCCTTATTTATAAATGAGTATGCCAACCATTCTCTTTCTCTTACATCCTCAGTTTCTCTACAAACTTTTTTCCCCTTCGCACAAGTATATGCTAAACCCTTTCTGTTGAAAAAGAAAAACAACGAACAACTTTCTTTCAACCTATGAATATCTGTCCGGCCCCCATTTCTTTCCTTCCCTTGACAGCCAAATGTCTCAGAGCTTTACACATTCCCTTTTGCACACATTCACTGGCTCACCCAGAGATACCTCTTGCCTATTTATTCCTCAACTCAAGACAAGCTGGCGCCCCACTGACTCATTCCTCTGTGCTTTCCTTGAAAGGGGTTGCGCTCTCTCTCTTTCTCTCTCTCTCTCTCTCTCCAAAGTCACTGGTGGTTCTGTGACAGCCACTGGAGATTCTTCCATCCTTATCTGGTTTGCCCTCTTGTTGCCTTGACACTTCTGAATAACATCTCCTCATGGACACCTTTGTTTCTTGTTTTCCTTCCCCTGGCCACTCTTTGTCTGTCTCATCTAAGGCTCTTTCCCTTTCCTGTTCTTCTCCTTCTAGACAGTTTCATCTGTACCCATATTTACTCTCCAGCCTTAATTTCTTTCCACCACTATGCCCCCCTATTTGTTGAAAAACTGGACTTTTTCAACAAAAATCCCCAAAGCCTGCCTAAACTTACATGTGCAGAACAGAGCCCATCCTATTTACATCTCAGACCTGCTCTCCATCTGCATCTGCTGGCCCTGCAATAGGCAAGACCATTCATTTAGTCCCCTAAGCAAGACACCTGGGAGTCTCCCTCAGTTTCTCCCTCCCTCTCATCTTTGAGCACTAACTGGTCACTACACCATGTCAACTCTGCCTACTAAAAAGTGCCTATGAATCAGGCCATCTCCCCATGGCCAGACCCTTAGTTCAGGCATCACTGCTTCTCATGCAGAATCCTGTACAGGCATTCTATTTTTATTCCATCCTATCTACAACCTTCTGTGGTCAGTTTTGTTTTGTTTTATTTTTTTCAAAAATCCAAATATGATCACCTAATATCCTGGCTTAAATTACTTCAATACTCCTCTCCCCCGAGAGCGCTCATACTATGGCATAAAAGACAGCTGGCCTGGCTCCCATAGCTCCTCAAGCCCAGCCCCCAGCCATTCTCGGGGTTCCTCACCCATAAAACTAGCAGAAAGTATGTTCTCTCCACCCCCCCCCCGACACATATACATGCTGCCTATACCCCAACCCAGCTTTGTCTTCGAGTGGGTGGGCCATTCTAGTCAGCCCCTGCAAAGATGCCCTTTGTAGCAAATGCCACACCCCCTACTGTATGCTGTTTCTGTCGTGCTATGTGACAGGGTGATTTTCTGAAGGAAAAAAAAAAATCTGGACCCAGTACATACAAAGGAACTACCAGCACTAGGTTGTTGCACTGGATGGAATTATGTCCCCCAGAGCTCTTATGTTGGAGTTCTACCCCTCAAAGTGAGATGAGGTCGTGAAGGTGAGGACCACAGGCTGGGATTCATGCCCTTATTTAGAGGAAGAGCCACGAATACTCCTTTTCTCTCCTGCCATCTCCAAGCCAGGAAGGGAGCTCTCACCAGACAGTGACTATGCTGCCACTTGGATTGTAACTTCCAGCTCCAAAACTGTAAAAGACATTTCTGTTGTTTAAAGCCTTCCAATCTGTGGTGTATTGTGATGGCAGCCCCAGCAGACTAAAATAGGTTTTTTTTTTCCTTTTATTTCCCCCTCCCTTCCTTCCAAAGTATTAAATAATTCTTTGGATGTGGGAGAAAACAAATGCAGTACTGAACTGATCTCAATTTTGGCTGTGATTATTCTTATTTTAACTGGTTTAGTTCTAGATTTTGAAAAAAGAAGAAGAAAATAAGAAAAAGAACTCAGTTCTCAGAGGAAACATATCAACTTTCTACAGGATTCACTTTAATTTTTCTCCTTTCCTTAAAATGGGGGTCAACCAACCTTTGGGTGAGTTGTCTGTGATCAGAGTATTACAGTTGAGAAGCAGCAAAGCACAGTGTTTGGCTCTTGAACTAGACTGAGTGGGTTCAAATCCTGGCCTGGTCCCTTACTGTGTGACCTTAGGCAAGTAACTTTCACTGTGCCTCAGTTTCCTCATCTATGTAGGAGATAATATAAGCAGTATTTTAGAACATGGCAGCTCCTGTAGGTACCCCATGGATGACATGAGGAACACGGTATCTCAGGAAAAGGGAAAGGTGATAGACAGGTTGTCCTTAGTTATTAATAAGGCCTCAATGCACATATTACCTACTCCAGGAAGCCTTCTGGAGTGCAGAGGAGTCTTGATAACCAGATCATAAACCTCCACGAGGGCAGTTATCCAAAGACATAGATAAACTGTATGTTTATATTCTGTTAGTTTAAACATATTTGAAGCATGCTACTCACAGTGTGTTTTGATAGACTGGCAGCATCAACATTTCCTGAGAGCTTATCAGAGAGCTAAATCTGTGACACATTGACATCAGAACCTGCCTTTTAACAAGTCTCCAGGTCATTTGTTTGCATGTTAAAGTCTAAGAAGTACTGGTTAGATGTTGCCTCTTAAGCTGATAAGAACCACTTGCACCACCACTCTTGGAAGGGATGAACGTAGGGAAGCTGAAGGTGGCTTCTCAGCTCATGGAGCTGGTGAGGGTTCCTTAGTCACACAGTCACTGGCCACTGTGTCAGTGGAAGGAAACCTAGGGAGGCCAGGGTACCTGCTCCAAGAACACCTCTTCCATGTAGGTTTTTGTCACATCCAGCCAAAGTCAACTGTAAGATACTGAGTCTTGAACACCATTGTAAGTGTTAAATTGTGACATGTGTAAAACATGAAAATTGAACTTGATTGTTTGCATGCAGTTCAACCAATTGGACAGTTAGGGTCCATTCTATCTCCTCTGGACTTGATGTGCACAAATTACAACCTGTTTTTACCTCCATCCTACTTCTTACTGTAATGTTCTCTAATACTTTTTTACTTATTCTTTTCCCCCAAGCTCACTGACAGTGGGATTTTTGACTCCCATTTCGGTATCTCTGAACCTAACACAGTGCCAGAGACACTGAAATGTACACAGTAGGCATTCAAATAAATATCTGTTGAAATGAAAATGAATGGCTTTCCACACTTTTATCTGTAGAATTACAATATAAGGAAGCTATACCACACTCTGTTAGAGGTGTTACTAACCCTAGAATTTCTTTTATGTTGAATTATAAAGAAATTAATCTAGACATTGTTTATGTTTAAATCAGCTCTCTTAGCAATCTGAGGATGATATTAAGAGAAAACATATCAGGGGGGCAAAAAAGAGAGATGCAAAATGGGGCAGGGATGACCAAAGAAGAATATCTGGATGGAAAGTTTGGGGAGGGGAATATAATAGGAAAAGAAGGAAAGGTTGGGGGTGGGGGTCCCTCACCAGGTGCTAAATACAGTGAGACAGCAGGGAATGCACCTGTTCTTGGATTATCCAAATCATCCTGGGGTCAGGAACAGGAGTGGGCCATGGGGAACACTTCAGTAGTTCATAGTTCTTCTGATATGTGTTACGATGTTCTGCACCCAATTTTCAATGTGTGTGTGTGGTGGGGAGGGGGGTACGTTTCTCAAATGACCAAGCAATTCTCCATCATCAGCTGGATATCTACAATTCAACTCAATTCTGACACTATCTATGTGGAGATAGCATAAGAGCCCACTGGTTAAGACTGTCCCCCACACATACTTCAGACACCAACAAGTCCAGGTTGTCACCTGTGCTCTGACCCACAGGATCGGAGCTTCCAAAGACTCCCTCCTAAGGTTTGATTAATTTGCTACAATGGCTCACAGAACTCAGGGAAACATTTTACTTACTAGATGACCCGTTTTATATAAAAGGGTATAACTCAGGAACAGCTAGATTGGAAGAGATGCAAAAGGCAAGGTACAAGGAAAAGGGCCCAGAGTTTCTGTGCCTTCAGAGCACACAATTCTCCCAGAATCTCCATGCATTCACCAACCCCGAAGCTCTCCAAACCCCATCCTTTGGCATTTTTATGGAGGCTTCATTAATATAGACAATGGTTGATTAAATCATCAGCCATTGGCCATTGAACTCAATCTTCAGCATTCCCTTCCCAGAGGTCATAGGGATGAGACAGAAAATTCCAACTCTCTAATCCCAGGTGGTTTCTCCTGGCAACCAGCTCCCACCCTTAAGTGCTTTCTAAAAGTTGTACATTAACATAACAAAAGGGACCTTTATCATTCTCATTGCAGGAAATTCCAAGGATTTTAGGAGCTCTGCCAGAAAGAGGAACCCAAGACCAACCAAATATAGATTTCTTATTATAAATCACAGTATCATACATGTCTTACAAATATAGGTTCTGTAATGAGTCTGGGAATTCTTGTAGTCATTGGGGTTGTCTCTAGTGTTACCAAGAACCCACTGGGCACTATGCTGGCACATCCTTGGGAATGTCTCCCTTACCCTAATCTCCATGGTCCTCTCCTTTTAGTGAATCAGAGCCAAGCATGTGAAGGTCAGTGGTGGAGTATACACCTATGATTTTTCTATAGAAAAGAGAACTAAGACGTAGACACACAATCAGACAGATGGAGATCACTGATCAGAAACTATGTTGGAGGATATGGCCCCAATGTCTGGTCAAATGGGCCAGCTAGTTCTACTTCCTTGAATTCAACTAACCCACCAGCCATAGATCGTGCTGGACCACACGGTATCCCCTGCATGGAAAGGGGCTGCCCTGTTACACTGAGTTTGTGGCAAAGCACACGTTCCAGAAAGTGTCTGCAGGCAGGCAGCACCCAAGAGAGAGAATCTGGAGAAAGCTGAGAATGCTCCCAAATCTACCACCCACACAAGACAGAAAGGAGCTATGATTGTGATTCTAGTGGAAGTTTCCCATACACACACTGGGAGGAGGAATGCAATGTTCTGTAGGAAGTCTTGTTTCCACAAGGCCTCCCCTGACACCACCCATCACTGTTCCCTTTTGGATCCTCCTGAGTCTACAGATGGAAGTGTTGACTTAGCCACCAGAAAGTTCACCACTGGATCTAGCCAACACATTAATCAAGAATCAAATGGTACATTCAACCAAGGCTGAAAATGCACTCTCTTCTATTTCCCATGCCAAGAGACATCTTCCGTTAGAGATCATCTGAGGCTCTGAAATTAGATGGACTAACATCATAAAGATACTCCAATAATAAAAATGCCTCTATGTTGTCAAAGTCTTGGAGTGGGGGGTGGGAATTGAGGACCAAGGATTAAAGCCTCTTGCAAAGTAAAGTTCAAAGGACTCAAACTTCTAGAGTAAAATATCTTGCCCTTGTGACTCTAAAATCCAAAGTTTTCAAGTTTTTTTTTTTTTAATGTTTATTTATTTTTGAGAGAGAGAGACAGAGTGCAAGTGGGAGAGGGGCAGACACAGAATCCGAAGCAGGCTCCAGGCTCTGAGCTGTCAGCACAGAGGGCTCGAACTCACAGACCACAAGATCATGACCTGAGCCGAAGTCAGACGCTTAACTGACTGAGCCACCCAGGCGGCCCACCAAAGGTTTCAAGTTTTTATATCAGAGAGTTCTTGATGCCAAAAAAAAAAAAAAGAAAAAGAAAGAAAGAAAGAAAGAAAGAAAGAAAGAAAGAAAGAAAGAAAGAAAGAAAGAAAGAAAGAAAGAAAGAAAGAAAAAGTTGGGGGTGGGCAGAGTGGGGTTGGATTTCAGAGAGGAATTCTTCCTGCAGCATCCACTGTCCTCCTCTTATTGGGATGGATATAGTTTCTTCAAGCCTCAAAGTCTCTCATGAATGTTATCTTTTTAGAGAATCCAAAACTTTAATATAACACATATAATTATTATAGTGCTAGCTTCATAACCACAAATTTGAGAAACAAAAGCACTGTCAGCTATTCCAGAAAAAATTAGGTTCCTAGAATTAGTGTGTGAGGTTGCCAAGGACCATAGCAGAGGCTTGTTATCTGGGGAGAAAACAGAAAATGCAGAGTCAGTCTTCCCAGATGCCCAGAGCTGGAACTTAAGTCCAGCTGGGAGATCCTCCATGCAGACCTTAATTGTGACACAATTTATATGCCATATCTAGGAGGAAAATGTCTCCACTGTGAGGACGTCCTCAGAAATGTGATAACCTGCTCAGACATCAGATTTTAGATGACGTCTTTCTGTTCCTTGCCGCACATGCGAACCTCTGAGTGTCCATTACTCTTTGAGTCCTGTGTGTCTGATATCTCAGTCATGAAGAGTGGAGGCTGTTAGGGACACTGGCCCCCAGATTCTCCTGGAACTGCGAATAGACAGTACTGAGCCACAGTGGTGCTTTGACTGTCTCAAAGGCAATCAGTATGGGTCAGTGTGTAGAACTTGCTTCTTGGGGAACTCCCCCCCATGCTACCTTGCCTTCATGTCTACTTCTGGGTAAGAACCACTCTTGGCAGGTCCCTGAAGTGAGCACAGCATTGCTGAGTCTAGAACCTACACCCTGAGGCAGCCAGTGAGGACTCAAACCTCTGCCACATGCTTCTCAGGATGCAGCTTTCCTCAGGTTTGGATGGTTCCAGGCTGCGAGGACTGGTGCTCTCTGGTCTGTCTTTACTTGCAGCAGGGGGGACATATACCAGTGCTCCATCTCTTCTGCTATTCCCCTGAGCCCCTCAGAGAAGTGAGTTTTCTTTTTTTTTTTTAATATTTATTTATTTTGAAAGAGAGAGAGAGTGCACCAGCTCAAGTGAGGGAGGGGCAGAGAGACAGGGAGACACAGAATCTCCATGCTGTCAGCGCAGACTCAAGAACCCTGAGATCATGACCTGAGCCGAAACCAAAAGTCAGACACTTAATCGACTGAGCCACCCAGGTGTCCCTCAGAGAAGTACGTTTCTAACGGTTTAATCTCTTTCTAGAGCTGATCCCCTTTCCTCTCTCCTACAAAGACCTGACACATTTACCAGAATCAGATGCCCTTCTTCCCTTCCTTCTCTCTCCCATGGCGCTTGCTGTTTTTTCTAACATATTCCTCACATTTGTTCTTCCACAGTAAGAGACATAAAGTCAATGAGTTGTAAGACTGACAAACACAAGCATTGTTCAAAGTCTTGTTCAGTGTCACTCTCTGAGTAGGGTAATCCCCTAGGAGATATTCACCCATCAAACTAACATCTAACCCAGGCCTGCCTGCCTGCCTCTGTCTGGTAGATGCCATCTTTGCTTGGTCTTCCTTTTTTTAAAAAAAATTTTTTAACGTTTATTTATTCTTCAAAGAGAGAGAGAGACAGAGTGAGAGCAGGGGAGGGGCAGAGAAAGAAGGGAGACACAGAATCTGAAGCAGGCTCCAAGCTCTGAGCTGTCAACACAGAGCCCGATACGGGGCTCAAACTCACAAACCAGAAGATCATGACCTAAGCCGAAGTTGGACGCTTAACTGACTGAGCCACCCAGGCGCCCTGCTCAGTCTTCCTTTAATGTCATAATTCTGTAAATTTACTGGTCAAGAATCCCCAGGTAATGGGCAAAACTACAAGCTTTCTTATATTAACCATTAATGCACCCCAATATGACAGTGTTTCATGCTGATTTTTTTCTACTCGTTCCTTCTCAAATCTATCCCCATATTATGGAATGACTTGGGATAGTTAACTCAGTCTCTAAGGGGGGCTCCCTAATTCTTGTATTGTGGACTCTATCAGCATCTCTAAGGGTTGCTTCTCCCAGTTTTTCTGGGTTTAGCTCCTTCTAGAGAAGCCATTCTGGTCACTTCTCTGGCCTCTCTTCATCTGTTAGATTTCACAGATCCCCAATCTATTATTTTCAGATCTTATGACAACTAAAACATCTCCCCCTAACTCTCTTAAGTCATTACGTGTATGCACCTCCTGTTTTGGTTTCTCTGTCTCAAGTTCTCATTCTTCTGAAAATACATCAACCTTTCTGTTAAGGAAAACTTTCTCTTCCTCCAGGCTTATCACCCTGCTGTCCTATATCTCCTGTTCATTCTTCCTGGATTCCTGTCCTGGTGAGAATGAAGCATCTTTTTCCGGCTACTCTAGTGTTTTTCCTTGGTGTCCAGAGAAATCTAATTTCTGGAGACAGAAATTTCCAGGCAGTACATGGCCCAGAAAGTACATGGGCACTTGTAATAGTTCTTAGTTCATACTAAGAGTATGCAAGAATGATATGTAATTGCTTCTCTGCCTTGTCTCAAGAGCATGACACATTCCCTTTATAAGGGTTCTTCTTTGGTGGGGGGAGGGGGACCTCTGTTTATCATCTTATGTGGATAAAGCCATCTACAGTCATGGTCAGAGCTTATATAACCAGTGAATCCAGAGTCAATATGAAACTGTGTATTAGGAATCAACAGACAAGCCAGATAATTGTGGGTAAATTCTCTAATTCCCTCCTGGGGCCCTGCAGGCAGTTAGCAGATTTGGGGGTGTCTTATGTCACGTTGTCTCCTAGGTCTGACACTAACAATTTAAACTAGAATCTCATAGGCAGCATGCACGGAACAGATTTTTTCTTTTCTTTCCTTTTTTTTTTTTTCCCAGATTGACGTCTCTGCCAGCAGACACAGCTGAGAAACACAATAAAGGCAGGAAATATTGGTCTGCCTGCTCATGCCTAAAATGATCTAATCTCTGACACAGCCTTGCCTGAAAACCAGAACCTATGCCGAGCAGTACCTGTGAAGTTTTGAGTGGCAGCACTCGGCATACTGAGACTTGACAATGTGTGTGTTCACTAAGACCCAAGCCGGAACAAAACCAGCCACTCCCTGCGAGTAATTTCCATAGGAGCAATATCCCACCCAGATAGATATCCCATGGGCCCCACTCTTCCTGAGCCTATGGCGTATCCAAAAGCAAGACTACTTCAGAAGCCCCACTTTCCACGTGCTATTTTCCTCTTCAAATGTTCATGCGTGTCAATACAAACATTAGCATTTTAGGGAGCCCAAGAAATAACACCCACCTTCCCCCTCCACAGTCAGATAGTTACCCCAGTGGAGCAGGTAGAGATGAGAACACCACCCTTATCACCAACGAAGTTGTTGGAACATATGGCCTGAGTCTATGGTCAGGTGGGCCTGCTGTTGACTCACCCTTGAGTCCAACACTTACTCACCTGGATGAGGGCTGTCCCTTGCTCTACACAAGAATAAGAGCAAGCAGAGTTGTGACCCAGACCTGGATTCCTGCCACCGATAGTTCTGGGACATGTCACCTCCATGGACTTCAAGTTGCCGGAGACGTCTACCGATGATTCTGTGACTGCTGAGGGAATAGAGCTTTTCTGTTTTGCTAAACTATTTTTCAGTCTCAACTTCTTGCCAGGCAGGTCCTAAAGCTCTGAAGGGTCCTATCCAATTGACCTCCATTCACAAGGCTTCACATGTTTCACCTCTAACTCCTACTGTGGGCCATCCCATCCTAAGTTAGCCTCACTCACCTTTGTTGGCTCCTTCCGGCCTTTCATCTGTGCCTGCAGACATCTCTGCCATACAGATACACATTTTCCTTGTCTATTCACCCGTCTTTGGGCATTTAGGTTGTTTCCATGTCTTGGCTATTGTGAATAATGCTGCAATGAACGTGGGCTTGGACCCCTTAAACTTACGTCCCAGGAATTTTAATTCCTGCTGCTCCATTCTGAGAGTCCCAAACTTTTCCCTAGCCCCTCCCAAGTCATGTAAACATCATAGAGCATCCCCAAGCCTCAGGACAGAAAAGGAATTAACCAAAACAAGTTTATCACATGTGCCATTCACAGAAAGACATTTCCTTAAGGCATTTCTCTTTAATCCACCAGTCTGCCTAAAACTACTTTGTCCCTTTTCTGATTGTTCACTCTGGGGACAAAACTGCCCAGCTTCTCCAGTGGGGGCAGTTAAACTTTAAAGATTCTCTTATTTGCATATCATTGGAACCCTGGGGGAAGCTATTATTATTTAACACGTATCAGGAGCCTTCAAGTCCTTGATGCTTCCTACAGATTTCATTCTCACTAGTTACAGGCTTCGTACATCCCCTGCTGGCATTTCTGTATAGTATCTCTGCTATGTGAATGTTGATAAATGCTATATAAAGTCTATTAAATTAATCTAATGGCTACCATGCTGGTCCCCTAATGACATGGCAGATAAGAGGGTCTTTCAAGTTGAAGTGCTCCCAGAAAGGCTCAGAATTTTTCCCCTCAGTGGACAGTGGCTTACATAACTAAGCTGTAGCTACTAAAGGGATTTCCTCACAACCTTGAACTTCCGTGTCCAAATTAGAGGCTGCATGTGGGGAACCACTTTACTAGGGCTCTGAGAGACAAACTTTCAGAGCATTCAGGTCTACTACTTGCATTTTCTCTTCCATACTTTCCCATCTCTGCTTCCTGTGCCCCTCTCTCCTGTTGTCATTTTCTTTCCTAGATTCTATGTATAAGTGAAATCATACAGTACTTGTCTTTCTTTGTCTTATTTCAACTGGCATAATGTCCTTAAGGCCCATTCATATTGTCAAAAATGGCAGAATTTGCTTCTTTTTATGGCTGAATAGTATTCCATATACACATATATACCACATTTTCTTTATCCATTCATCCATCAATGGACACTTAGGTTGTTTCAATGTCTTGGTTATTGTGAATAATGTTTCAATAAACACAGAGATGCAGATGTCTCTTCCAAATAGTGATTTCGTTTCCTTTGGATATATATCCAGAAGTGGGATTGCTGGATGATATGGTAGTTCCATTTTTAATTTTTTGAGGAAACTCCATACTATTTTCCATTCTGGCTGCACCTATTTACATTCCCAACATAATGCATCAGGGTTTCCTTTTCTCCATAGTCTGGCCAACATTCATTATCTCTTATCTTTTTTATTATAGCTGTTTTAACAGGTGTTAGGTGATACTTCATTGTAGTCTTGATTTGTATTTCCCTGATAATTAGTGATGTTGAACATCTTCTCATGTACTTGTTGCCCATTTATATGTCTTCTTTAGAAAAAAGGTCTATCAGGTCCTTTTCCCATATTGACACTGGATTATTTGGGGTTTTTTTGCTATTAAGTTGTAGATGTTCCTTATGTATTTTGGATATTAACCCTTCATCAGATAGATGGTTTGCAAATATTTTCTCTCATTCCACAGGTTTCCTTTCATTTTATTGATTGTTTCTTTTGCCATGCAGAAGCCTTTTAGTTTGATGGAGTGACACTTGCTGAGTTTTGCTTTTGATGCTTGTGCTTTTGGTGTCATAACCGAACAATCATTGCCAAGACCAATATCAAGGAGATTTATCCCCTATGTTTTTTTCTGGAAGTTTTATGGTTTTAGTTTTTGAATTTCAGTCTTTAATCCATTTTGAGTTACTTTTGGTGAGTAATACAAGATAGGGGTCTAATTTCTTTTTCTTTTGTGTGTGGATACCCAGTTTTCCAAACACCATGTATTGAAGAAACTACCTTTCCCTATTCAGGATTCTTGGCTTCCTTGTCAAATATTATTAGTTGATCATATACACATGGGTTAATTTCTGGGCTCTAGATTTTGCTGAATGGGTCTATGTATCTATTTTCACGTCAGTACCATAGTGTTTTCATTACTACAGCTTTGTAACGTAGTTTGAAATCAGAAAGTATATTGTCTCAGCTTTGTTTTTCTTACTCAGGATTGCTTTGGTTCTTTGGGACCTTCTGTGAGTTGACATGAATGTTACGATTGCTATTTCTATTTCTGTGAAAAATGCCATTGGAATTTTGATAAGAATTGGATTGAATGTATAGATCGCTTTGGGTAGTATGGACATTTTAATGATATTGATTCTTTGATCCATGGACATATGGTATCTTTCCTTTATTTGTGTCTTCAAATTTTTTTATCAAAGTGTAATAGTTTTCAGTGTATAGATCTTTCACTTCCATGGTTAAATTTATTCCTAAGCATTTTATTGTTTCTTGAAGCTGTTGTAAATGGGATTATTTCTTTTTCCAATATTTTGTTGTTAGTCATAAAAATGCAACTGACTTTTGTATGTTTTATATCCTGCAACTTTATTGAATTTGTTGAATAGTTCTAATAAGTTCCTGTGTGTGTGTGTGTGTGTGTGTGTGTGTGTGTGTAATCTTTAAGGTCTTCTCTATATAAGATAATATCATCTGCAAACAGAGACAATTTTACTTCTTCCTTTCTAATTTGGATGGCTTTTATTGCTTTTTCTTGCCTAATTGCTTGGTTGGAATTTCTAGTACTCCATTGAATAGGAGTGGTGAGAGCGGGCACACCTGTCTTATTCTGGATCTTAAAGGAAAAGCTTTCAACCTTTCGCTATTGAGTATGATGTTAGCTATGAGTTTATCACATATGACCTTTAGTATGTACATTTTATACCCAATATTTTAACAGTTTTATTGAGATATAATTGACATATAACATTATATTAGTTTCAGGTATACAAAATAATGATCTTGATGTATGTATATATTGTGATGATCATCACAATGAGTCTAATGAGTCTAGTTAACATCCGTCACAACACATAGTTACAATTTGTTTTTCTTATGATAAGTTTTAAGATCTGTTCTCTTAGCAAATTTCAGATATACAATATAGTGTTAACCATTCAAGTCACCACTCAAGTTTTTAACATGAAATAAATTTTTCAAATACTTTTTTCTCCATCTATTGAGATGACCATATGATTTTTGTCTTTCATTGGATTAATGTGCTGTATCACATGGAATGATTTGTGAATGTTGAACAATCCTTGCATCAAGTATGCTAGAACTTCTCTGTTGGGCTTTTGGACTTCCACAAAGCCTTTCTTTCCTGTAGGTGTTTGTTTAAATCAGGGTTCTTTGGAAGCAAAACAGTATAAAATTCTTATTTCACCATGAGGATTATTCCCTATATTTTATTTATCCATTAACTGATGGACATTTGAGTTGTTACCACTTTCGACTACTATGGATAGTGTAGTTATAAACATCTGTGTACAACTTTTTGTGTGAACATGTGTTATCATTTCTCTTGAGTCTGTATTTAGGAGTGGAATTTTTGGGTGATATTGTAACTATGCTTAACCTTTTGTGGAAATGCCAGCTTCAAAAGTGGCTGCACCATTTTACATTCTCATCAGCACTGTATGAGGTTTCCAATTTCTCCATATAATCATGAACACTTGTTATTATCCCTTTTTTATTCGAACCATCCTAGCAATTGTGAAGTGGTATCTCATTGTAGTTTTGATTTGCATATCCCTGATGGCTAATGATATGGGGCATCTTTTCATGTGTTTATTAGCCATTTGCCTACTTTCTTTGAAGAAATATCTATTCAGATCCTTTGACCATTTTTTGATTGGGTTATTTGTCTTTTAGTTGACCTCTTTTATCCATCCACTTCTCCCCATCTTCCTAAGACACCATCATGTTTCACCTGGAACACTACATAAGCGTCCTAATTGATCTTCCTGTGTCCATTCTTGCTCCTTTCCAATATACATTTTTTTTTATTTTAAGTAGATCACACCCAGCGCAGCACCCAACAGAGGGCTTGAACTCCTGATCCTGAGATCAAGACCTGAGCTAAGATCAAGAGTCGGATGCTTAACTGACTGAACCACCCAGGTGTCCCTCTAATATACTTTTTGTACAGGAGCCAGAATAATATTTTTAAACTGAAAATCTGATTTCATCACTTCTTTTGTTTTTATTTTCTTACCTGACTGTATTTGACAAACAATGCTACATTAGTTTCAGGTGTACAACATAGTGATTTAACCAGATTATACATTATGCACTGCTCACCACAAGTTCCATCACTTCTTTATTTAATATCTTTCAGCAGTTACTCATTGCTCTTAGGACAGAGCCCAAATTCCTCCCTGTAGCCCACAAGGCCCAGGATAACTTCTACATCTATATTTGAACCTCTCCCTCCCTCACTCTATGCTTTGCCACCTCAGGCTCCTTTCTGATTCTCAGAGCTCCAAATTCCTTTTCACTTCTGAGCTTCTACATGTTCTACATGTTCTATATCCAATAGATTTTTATTGAGTACCTTATATGTGACAGGCATTGGGCTGAATGTTGAATGTGCTACAGTAATCAAGACCAATACAACTCCTGATCTCTTAGGGCAGATGGTCAAATAGAGAGAAGGACTAGTAAAGAAAGTTAAATAAATGGCTACATAATGCCAGTTGCAAAGGTGGCCAGGAAGGAAGAGTACTGTACACTGTTTCCACTACTTAAAAAATATTCTTCTCCAACTATTCAACTACCATGTTACCTCTTCAGAGAATCCTTCCATGATTCCTAGCTTAGGTGAAATTCTCTATAATTGTACCCTGTAACTTCCCTGCGAAGTTTACATCAAAAATTTAAATTATTTTGTTTTTATAACTATTTGCTTAACATTTATCTCCTCCAATGTATCATAACTCTTTTTCCCTATTGTGTCCATATTACTTGCATATTAAGTTCTTAAACATTTATTAGTTGAATGAATAAATGAATGCAAGAATAGAATGCATAAATGATGACTAGCAAAACTGCAACATGGCATCTGTTTTCTTAGAATTCCCACCTCTTTCATTGCCATTGCTCAAATACTGAGTAATGCGTGCTTTTATTTAGTCACAGAAATCCAGTTCTTTTCTTTTTATTCCCTCATTCCATAAATAGGTACCCAAGGCAGAATAGTTCACTGGTTTCCTTCAGAGATGACTCAGTGGAAGCACCACATTCAGTCACTGGCATGTAAGGAACAAGGACAGCACTGGAATCCTGAGGTAGGGACTAAATACATATATAGTACTCAGTTAAGACCTATTGGATATATAACATGTATAATGTGCAGAACCTCAGAAGTGAAAAGAATTTAGAGCTCTGAGAATCTGAAAGAAGGGTGGTGTGGGAAAGCTTAGAGTGAAGGATGGACAGATTCAAATAGAGATGTAGAAGTTAGATAGTTAATCGTAATTAGAACCGGAAGTATGTCCCAGGGATAATAATAAACATGATCCAGGCTTCCTTCTGCTTGTTGGCTAACTATTTTATTTCCTTTAGTTTATTTCCCAGCCATGCTGGTTCTGCTCTAACCAGAACCTTCTCTTGGCAACCGTATATACAAAAGAGCCAAAATCCTTCCTAGCTATTTTTTAAGCATAAATCCTAGGCTGAGACAAATGGCGACCCAGGCACTCCCACCTCCCTCCAGATTCCCCCCATCTTCAGGCTCTGAGGCCTTCTCACCAGCTTTTCCTGGGCCTTCGACATACTCTCTCACTTGAAACTACCACATTATGCCTTTTGCCAGAGCCTCCCTTTCACTTTCCCTCCCTGAATAACCCCTAGTTCCTCATATTCCCATTTCTCTGTTTCTTTATGTCTTTTTTCAATCCATATCCCCAGGATACCAAAGTCATGCATATTTCATTTAGCTTTCTTGATAAATCCCACTGGGCTACTTTTGTTAAATATTTTGATGAATATTCAACATTTAAAAAATGAGGTTTAGCAAAAATGAGTACCTGTCATATGGATATATTTGAGGAAGAGATCCATACCTCCATGCTTATTGGGCTCTTCCCACAACCTGTCACTGTCATTTCAACCTCTGTTAACTCCTGGAGGGCAGAGGCATGTCTTTAATCTCTACTCTTTTGTACCAACCACAGAGCCTGCATGCAGTAGGTACTCAGAGCATGTTTCAGAGAAGGTAGGAAAGATGGATGACAGAGATGGAGAGGAGAGAAGTAAGGGGTGGTCTTAGGTTATACAGAATTCTATTTCTGAAGCTGTACAATATGTTTAAAAGCTGAACTGTCCAAGATGGTGGTCACAATCCACATGTGGCTGTTAAAATTAAAATTAATTTAAGGGGCACCTGGGTGGCTCAGTCAGTTAAGCACTGACTTCAGCTCAGGTCATGATCTCATGTCAGGGGTTCGAGCCCCACATCGGGCTCTGTGCTAACAGCTCAGAGCCTGGATCCTTCTTTGGATTCTGTGTCTCCCTGTCTCTCTGCCCCTCCCCAGCTTGCATGCGCACGCACTCTCTCTCTCTCTCTCTCTCTCCAAAATAAACATAAAAAAATTAAAATTAATTTAAATTTAATATTCAGTTCATCAGCATTAGTCATATTTCAAGTGCTCAAAAGCCACATATGACTAGTGGCCACTAGACTGGAGGAGCAAATATAGAACATTCCCATCACTGTAGAAAGTTCTATTGGACAGATTTTAGAAGCCTCCTAAGTATCTATAAACATTTAGTATTGGAGAAATAGGGAAATGTTCCATGGTGATTTTGCTAAGGATGTGAAGAAAGTGCAGATTCCAGTTTGTAGACCCTAATATAGTGCAGGCAACTCTACTTGTGTTTCTTTAAGAAGATCAGTTGAAAAACCAAAAACAGAGAGATGCTTAGTTTATCTGAATTTAAGAAGGTAAAATCTGGGGTGCCTGAGTGGCTCAGTCAGGTGAGTGTCCGACTTTGGCTTGGGTCATAATCTCATGGTTCATGAGTTCGAGCCCCACATGGGGCTTTGTGCTGACAGCTTGGATCCTGGAGCCTGCTTTAGATTCTGTGTCTCCCTCTCTCTCTAACCCTCCCCTGCTTGTCTCCCCTCTCTCTCTCAATAATAAACATTAAAAAAATTTTAAAAGAACGTAAAATCTTATGAGTTCATGGACTTACAGCATAAATTTGAAAAAAATTTTTTGTAACCAAAAAAAAAAACCCTACAACCCTTTATGATTAATTATTTCTATTATTCTTAACCCTAACTTCTGCTTAAACATCATCAACCTGCCACAGGGATGGCATTCATCAGACAAGTGGGCAAGCCCTGTGACACCAAGAGAACATCATCCTGTTGCCCACTAATGCAGACTTTATGAAATTGCAATTTTTCAACTGTACCAATTTAGTTAATAATATGGAAACTCTTAAGGAAAGTCTCTTTTCAGGCTATTTTTATAACAGTACTTCCGCAATAATGTGCACACATTATGTATTTCTTATACTTATTAAAGTGTATGCCAGTAGGACTTCTGCTTAAAGAATTTTTACTAACTTACTTCTTGTCATTGTATTTACTTAAATGAAATAAAGTAAAAACAAAATTCTTTAGCTCAGAATTTTCATTAACTTAAAGTCAGGGCTCTTCCTCTCCCTCTTATCCCTCCCTCCCTTCTGATCCTTCTCCCCTGCCACCTCCATTCTGAATTAGAGAGATTTTACTGCCTTCCCGGACATTGAGGGGTCTGCTCATTCAGTTGGAAAACAGGGGGCAATTTTTTTTTAGGCAATTTTCTTCAACAGTGAAGTAAGAAGAGCTTCTGCCAAAAGTTTAAGAAGAGAGGAGTTGGGAAGACAACCCACCAAACAGAAAGAAAGCAATGTGTCCCCTACAGAATGGCAAGAAAATCTGTGACGAAGAAACCAAGAGAACAGTCTTGGCATATTCCAAACTTCCTGCAGTTGTTTATATGTTCAGACAGATGAGAAGTTTCTATATATAGCTGTGCTGTAGCAAAATACTTTTCAGCTCCAGCCTCAGACAAAGAATTGTAGGTAAAGCACAATGGAATTTTTGCAACCGGAGAAAATGATTTTTTCCAGCTTGTAAATCAAATATGCAAGGTATTCAGGTGACAGGCTTTTCCCCGAATCATGCCTTCCTCTTTGGTGGGGTTAAATCAAACACTGAGTAATTAAAGCCAATGAACAATAGTAAATGATTCAATATTGACTCAAGACTGTGGAGATCAGAGGCTTAGCTCCAGCCCATTGCTTCAGCTCTAAAGGTCCAGAGATATCCTGGTGTCCTTCCCTAACAGAAGAATCCAAAGTGCTGAGTAGCCACCTACCCTCACTGAGATAAATTACTCTTGACCCTAAGTCTCAATGAGAATGCATGACCTCAAAGGGTAAGACTATGACCTCAAGGTCCTGAGAACTCTTGGCAATACTTTTTTCTGTATGGTCACTGTAACACCATTTAATACCTCAATGATCTTAACTCCTTTCTGCCTCTTCCAAGATTACAAAAGCAATTAGTAATACCTATACTTGAGTCCAGACCTCTCATGTGAGTTCCAGGCAGCCTTGCTCTTAAACTCGTTTCACCAATGGGCTTCCCCATGTCAGTCAATGGCGGATCCCCTTTTCCAGTTGTTCAGGTCAAAAACCTTGGCATCAGCCTTGACTCCTCTCTCTCTCTCTCTCTCATTCGCCACACATAAACTCCACATATTCTGAATCCGACCACTTCTCACATCTCCACTGCTATCAGCCTGGTTCTTCTGTGAGCTTCAACCACGTTTGTCAATTTCACCTCCCAGTGAAGATTTGGCAATATCCACAGGCACTTTCGACTGTCACAACTGAGAGGGCACTACTGGCATCTAGTGGGCAGAGACCAGGGACCCTGCCAATCATCCTACAATGCACAGGACAGCCCTCCACAACAAGGAATTATCACCCCCATGTATGGAATTGTTGAATCACTATATGGTACACCTGAAACTAATAGAACACTGTATGTTACCTAACTGGAATTAAAATAAAAACTTAAAAAAAAAAAAAGAAATATCACCCCTAAAATATCAGTGTCCAGCTGGAGAAGCCTTGCCCTAGACCACACTGCTTACTATCTCTCTTGCCCAGATGATTTCAGCAGCCTCTTAACTGTTCTATATGATTCTATTCTGGCCTCCTCCCCCAGAGCTATTCCCCACACAGCAGAGTTATCCTGTTAAAATAAATCAGATCATGTCGCCTTTCTGCCAAAAACACTCTACTCTCCATCTTGCTCAGAAAAATCCAAGTCTCCGGAACGGCGGCAGAAAGTTCTTGTGGCCCCTGCTACATCTCTGACCTCCTCTACTCCTCCTCCTCCTCCTCCTCCCCCTTCCTCCCGACGCCCCAGCCACCCTAGCCTCTGGGTTAGTCCTCGACACCTCCAGGTAGATTCCTGTCTGGAGGCCCTGCTCTTGCTCCAGTTGCCTAGAACACTTGTGTTGCTTCATAAACTCAGGTGCTTCCCAGGTGGGTGAAATCTGAAACTGGCCCAGAGCACGGAGCGCAAGGAGACACCTACGCAAGAGGCCGCCACTCCAGGTTGGCCACAGGTAAAAATGGGGGGGACTCACTTACCAGGCTTGTCTTGAGGGCCACAGGAGCAGCTCTGCGCATCTGCGCACCAGAATCTTAAAAGTTTCTAGGAGGCTGTGAGAGGTTCAGTCTCGCCTTCCTTGCAGGTGTTTTTCAACTCCTCGCTCTCTCAAGGCTCCGTCCTTGATACAGCGCCCACCTGAGAAGGGTGGGCAGGGCGCATGTGCGAGCACAGGGAGGGGCGGGGAGCCTCCGGCTCGCAGCCCAAGGGCCAGCCCGCAGTCACAGCCGCACCCTGACCTCCTCCAGCTCCCCCCTGCCCCTGGCTTCTCCGTGTGGCCAACTCCTGGGCAGCTCTCAACTTTCAGACTAAGTGTGACATCCTCAGTCAAGCCAACACTGGTCCACTCTATTCGAAGTCACAATCACAGCCTGCTGCCCTGGCACTCCCTATGTCCCTTTCTGGTTTTATTTTTCCCACTGCATTTACCGCCTTCAAATTCACTGTGTATTTATTTATTTGGTTAATTGCCTGCCTCTCTCTATTAGAAGGTAAGCTCCATGAGAGCAAGGGTTTTTGTTTACTTTGTTCGCTCTCGATTTCCAGGGCTAGAATAGTACCTGGAATGCAGAGAGCTTTCCATAAATATTTGCGGAATAAATGAATGAAAGAAAGAAAGAAAGAGAAAAAAAGAAAGAAAGAGAAGAGGGAGGGAAAGAAAGAATACCTTTTCACTAAAAATAAATTAGAATATACAAATAGGCAAAAAAGAAGAAAATTAAAACCACGTGTGATCCCACCATCCTGAATTAACTACCATGAACACTGTGTTATGCATCTTTTCAGATGTCCCTCTGTCTCTTTTGAGCATGTGTGTATTTTAAGCCAAAAAACAGACTGTGAGAATCAGAGCTTGAATCCCAGCTTTTCATGTGACCTTGAACAAGCATCTCTCTCAGTGAATTCAGGCTGCTACAACAGAAAACCACAGACTGGATGGCTTCAGCAGCAGACATTTCCTTCTCATGGTTCTAGAGGCTGGGAAGTCCCAGATCAAAGCTCTAGCAGATTCAGAGTCTGCTGAGAGCCCCCTTCCTGGGTCGTACATGTCTTCCTGCTTGTTGGGAGCTATTTCTGAACTCACTAAGTTGAGAAAACTCCTTGTGAGGTAAGGCGGGTTTTACACGGCCTCCCACCGTCTGCCCCCCACTCAATTATTTTTTGAGTACCGACCCCCCAAGTCACCTTGCTGATTGGTATCAGGAGTGACTTGTCCCCTTATTCTAAAATATGCTGATTGCACCTTGTGAAAGAACTTATTATAGGAATTTCTTCTTTTGTGATTATAGGAGCAAATATTGCATTTCCTGAGAAAACTGTTTTACTTCCCCTCAAGAAAACAGGCTATTGACCCCTGCTCACAAAGAACTAACTTTTGCCTTTGCTATGCTAAAAACATTGCCTTGTATTTGAATGCTGAAGATATCTTCCTTCCCCATATGATAAGCATCTAAATCACCTACATCAATCACTATTGATAAAGATTATGCATGAGTCTTCTACCAATCTATGCTCTAGGAAATTTTTACATACCAAAGAAATTTGTCATCAGAAATCATTGTCTAAGGCAAATGCCCCCATACATTTTTTACCATAAATAAAGCTGACTCTCAGGTCAGTGCAGAGATGCCTGCCTGGTGATCAGAAAGAAACTCTCATGGCTCTCTCATTCCCTCCCCCTTTCACCAACACCGTCCATCCTTCAGGGAGCCCTGGACCTGCTGGAGCTGGACTCCGGGACCTGCTATGTCCGCACATGGCAGAAGGGACCCGGCAGCTCTCCGGGATCACTGGTAAGGACACTACTCTTTTGTATGAGGGCTCTTCCCTCATAATCTAACCACCCCCAAAGGCCCCACCTCCAAATAGGTTCCAATAAACGAATTTTAGGAGACACAAACATTCAGTCCATAGCAGCAAGTCATTTCACTTCCTCAAGCCTCAGTTTTCTCATCTTGGAAATGGAGAACATACCTCCAGCGTCACTTAAGTATTGTAAGGATTATTTAGGATAATGCAGGAAAAGCAGATAGCACAATGCCGGCACACAATAAGCACTCCATAAATGGTAGCTTTTATTATCATACATATGTGCTGTTTTTCATCTTGCTTTTTTTCACTTGGTATTTCTGAACATACTTGTATGTCCATAAGTATAATCCTCTGACATTTTAGTGGCTCCACAATATTTCATCATATGGATACACCATAACTTATTTAACCAATCCCCTATTGATGGATAACTAGGTTGATCCAGATGTTTTTCCCTTCAGTCAGTGTGGATAAATACCCTAGTTAGAGTCTTTCCCCAGGTCCTTACTTATGTCCCTGAGGTAGAAATACTAAGACAAATAGTTAAGGCATTTGCTTTCCACTTTATTTATTTTTATTTTTTAATTTTTTTAAATTTAAATCCAAGTTCGTTAACATATAGTGTAATGATAATTTCAGGAATAAAATTTAGTGATTCACCACACACATACAGCACTCAGTGCTCATCCCAACAAGTATCCTCTTTAATGCCCCTCACCCCGTTAGCCCTTCCCCCTACCTCACACCCCACCAGCAACCTTCAGTTTGTTCTCTGTATTTAAGAGTCTCTTATGGTTTGTCTCCCTCTCTGGTTTTATATTATTTTTCCTTCCCTTCCCTTATGTTCATCTGTTCTGTATCTTAAGTTCCACATATGAGTGAAATCATATATTGTCTTTTCTCTGACTAATTTCACTTAGCATAATACACTCTAGTTCCATCCATGTTGTTGCAAATGGCAAGATTTCATTCTTTTTTATTGGCCAAGTAATATTCCATTGTGTATGTAGGCATCACATCTTCTTTATCTATTCATCTGTTGGACATTTGGGCTCTTTCCATACTTTGGCTATTGTCGATAGCGCTGCTATAAACATTGGGGTGCATGTGCCCCTTTGAATCAGCATTCCTGTATCCTTTAGATAAATACCTAGTAGTGCAATTGCTGGGTTGTAGGGTAGTTCTATTTTAAATTTTTATAAGAACCTCCATGCTGTTTTCCAGAGTGGCTGCACCAGTTTGCATTCCCACCAACAGTGCAAAAGAGTTCCTCTTTCTCTGCATCCTTGCCAACTCTGTTACCTGAATTGTTAATTATAGCCATCCTGACAGGTGTGAGGTGATTCTCATTGTGGTTTTGATTTGTATTTCCCTGATGATGAGTGATGTTGAGCATTTTTTCATGTGTCTGTTAGCCATCTGGAAGTCTTCTTTGGAAACGTGTCTATTCATGTCTTTTGCCCATTTCTTCACTGGATTATTTGGTTTTTCGGGAGGGTGTTGAGTTTGATAAGTTCTTTATAGATTTTGGATACTAATCCTTTATCTGATGTCATTTGCAAATATCTTCTCCCATTCTATCAGTTGCCTTTTTGTTTTGTTGATGGTTTCATTCACTGTATAGAAGCTTTTTATCTTAATGAGGTCCCAATAGTTCATTTTTGTTTTTGTTTCCCTTGTCTCCGGAGACATGCCAAATAAGAAGTTGCTGCTGCTGAGGTCAAAGAGGTTGTTGCCTGTTTTCTCCTCTAGGATTTTGATGGCTTCCTGTCTTTACATTTAGGTCTTCAATCATTTTGAGTTTATTTTTGTGTATGGGGTAAGAAAGTGGTCCAGGTTCATTCTCCTGCATGTCGCTGTCCAGTTTTCCCAACACCATTTGCTGAAGACACTGTCTTTATTCCATTGGATATTTTTTCCTGCTTTGTCAAAGATTAGTTGGCCATACATTTGTGGGTCCATTTCTGGGTTTTCTCTTCTGTTCCATTGATCTATATGTCTGTTTCTGTGCCAGAACCATTCTGTCTTGATGATTACAGCTTTGTAATACAGCTTGAAGTCTGGAATTGTGATGCCTCCAGCTTTGGTTTTCTTTTTCAGGATTGCTTTGGCTATTCAGGCTATTGTCTGGTTCCATACAAATTTTAGGATTGTTCTAGCTCTGTGAAGAATGCTGGTGACATTTTGATAGGTATTGCATTGAATATGTAGATTGCTGTGGGTAGTATCAACAATTTTAACAATATTTGTTCTTCCAATCCATGAGCATGGGATGTTTTTTCATCTTTTTGCGTCTTCTTCAATTTCTTTCATGAGGTTTCTATAGTTTTCACTGTATAGATTTTTAACCTCTTTGGCTAGGTTTATTCCTAGGTATTTTATGGTTTTTGGTGCAATTATAAATGGGATCAATTCCTTGATTTCTCTTTCTGCTGCTTCATTATCAGTGTATAGAAATGCAAACAATTTCTGTACATTGATTTTACATCCTGTGACTTTGTTGAATTCATGTATCAGTTCTAGCAGTTTTTTGGTGGAGCCTTTTGGGTTTTCCACATGAAGTATCATGTCATATACAAAGAGAAAAGTTTGGCTTCCTCTTTGCCAGTCTGGATACCTTTTATTTCTTTGTGTTGTCTGATTGATAAGGCTAGGACTTTCAAAACTATGTTGAATAACAGTGGTGAGAGTGGACATCCCTGTCTAGTTCCTGACTTTAGGGGGAACCTGTCAGTTTTTTCCCCATTGAGAATGATATTAGCAGTGTGTCTTTCATATATGGCCTTTATGATCTTGAGGTATGTTCCTTCTATCCCTACTTTCTTGAGGATTTTTATTAAGAAAGGATGTTGTATTTTGTCAAATGCTTTTTCAGCATCTATTGAGAGGATCATGTGGTTCTTATCCTTTCTTTTATTAATGTGATGTATCACATTTATTGATTGTAGATATTGAACCAGCCCTGCATCCCAGGAATAAATCCCACTTGGTCGTGGTGAATAATTCTTTTAATGTATTGTTGGATCCAGTGTCCTATTATCTTGTTGAGAATTTTTGCACCCATGGTCATCAGGGAAAATAGTCCGTAGTTCTCCTTTTTAGTGGGGTCTTTGTCTGGTTTTGGAATCAAGGTAATGCCAGCTGCTATCCAATTTAGAGACTATTTTTATGGTGGCTCTAATAGAAAACTGTTAAGAAGTTATATGAACTTTAAAGGTTTTGCATTCAAAAAATGAAATACCCCCCTAGAGGAAATAATCTCATAAAAGAGGTCAATGGCAACCAAGTGTGGGAGGTTCACCATAGTAGAAGAGGCTAGTTTAAGTAAGCAGCCGTGATCTCCATAAATGAGGCAGTGCTGATGTGCTTATGGGTCCAATATGTACTATCAGGCTTGTTGGACTCTCCCCCTCCAACTCCACCCCACCATACTCCTAGAGCCCTTGTTCCCAAACTCGGGTCATTTGGCTGTTGGAATCAATCATCTGACTTACCTCAGCCATCTGCTCAAGGGGATGAGGAAGTCAGATGGTCAGAGAAACTGAGGGGAAAGAAGGAGATCCCCTTTAACACTGCTCCATCTTGGATTACTTGGGACCACATATGAGACTGGAATGTTCTGGGAATGGACTACTAGAGGGGCAGTTTTGCTCACTCTCCCCTTCACTCACTGCTCTTGGCAGACATACTTAAGACACTCAAAAATGTGTGTTTGCTGCCAGAATGGCTCTTCAGCTCTCTTCATTATTAATGTAAAATGGAACATTTACATTTTTATAATATCTATCTCTCCACCATTTGCACCCCGCTTAAGATCATTATATTTCTTTGAGTTCCTTCAAAATGAAAATGAAAGTCCTAATGTGCATTCGGGAAGCCATTAGAAATTAGGGCGATCCCCATAAATGTCACCTCAGCCAACTTGTAAGAAACACCCAATAATAACATAAAAATGCTTGGTAGCTCTCTCAACTGTTGCATTTTATTTTATTTTTTTTAACATTAATTTATTTTTGAGAGAGAGACACACACAGAGGGAGTGAGCAGGGGAGGGTCAGAGACAGAGGGAGACTCAGAATCAGAAGCAGGCTCCAGACTCTGAGCTGTCAGCGCAGAGCCCGACGTGGGGCTCAAACCCACGAACTGTGAGATCATGACCTGAGCTGAAGTCAGCCACTTAACCCACTGAGCCACCCAGGCACCCCATCAACTGTTACATTTTAAAATAACTTGGAAGAAAAGAAAAAGAATCCTATAAAAGCTGCTAAGAAGTTATTGGCATCTTTCTTGGAGATATTCCCTGGGCAGGTTAACTCCCAAACTAAACACAGTTAGTTTAAGTAGATATGTGGTAGCTACTCAGTCAATAATTTAATTATAAGTAATGAGAATAGACTAACCTGCTCATCAACAGACCTTTGAATGAGCAAATGAAGGAATCTGCATTGATGCCCCCGGCACCCACTCAGGCAGCCCAAACTTAATAAGGTCTGATGTTTCCGGTTTGCATTCTCCTGCACTCCATTCCCCTACCCCCACCCCAGGATCAAGAAATGGAACAAAGGCAAGAAGGGTGTGGCATTCCTGCCCGAGGCCATGGTAGAATGATCTTTTTCAGGATTTGCCTCTGGTGGAGCCTGCCAGCAATCCAGGGCTGCCCAGGCTCCACAGGCTCCACCGGGAGGCCAGTTTTGAGTCTGCTTTCAGAGAAGCTGTCTGGGCTAGTCAAGATTTGGGCGTGACTGATCCCGTGTCACCCACTTCTCTTCTCACAATCCCCACCTCGCTCTGTGCATTTCCACTCACTTCTCCTTCTCTTGTCCAAAACATTATTTTCCCATGCTTGAACTACATACTTAATAGTGTTCTTTTGTTTTCCTCAACTAGGTGGGGTGAGAAATCAGGTTACTCTTACTATTATTATTACTACCAATGTTAACAATAGCTAACACTCTCACTAAGTGCCAGGTCCTATTCTAAAGATTCATTTAATCCTCACCAACCCCAAGAATTGGAACAAAGAACTATTGGAAGATAGACATGGGTATTTGGAAAATAGAGATCAAAATGTTCTTACTGTAATATAGTCGATGAGGGAGAACATGGCTTATGGTTTAGGCTTCCTAATTCTGCACCCCAAAATAGAACTCACCCCCTAGTCCCAAGAAGCACCAGATCAGCACAGAATCACCTGCAGAAGCCTGTCCCCATAAAGCTTAGAGCAGAGCTGAACATGGCCTTTCTGTGAGCAGACAGATATGGAGCATGTCAGGGAAGGAGTAATAGGGAGAAGAAAGAGGCCAGGATTACATGCTTCATGGAAACTTGAACCCAGAGCAAAAAAAGATCTCAACATTATTCTTATCCCTAGGGTCATGTAGCTGATATACTAATTAGAATGCACCTTTCCCCATGGTGCCTGGGTGACTCAGTCAGTTAAGCTTCTGACTTCAGCTCAAGTCTTGATCTCTTGGTTCACAAGTTTGAGCCCTGTGTCAGGTTCTGTGCTGACAGCTCAGATCCTGGAGCCTACTCCAGATTCTGTGTCTCCCTCTCTCTCTGCCCCTCCCCTGCTCACACTCTGTCTCTCTCAAAAATAAAATAAAAACATTTTTAAAAATTAAAAAAAAAAAGAATGCACTTTTCCCAACTGAACTCCATCCAACCAAAGCCATGAGGGGAGTCCGCGCCTTGAGTTGAGTGGGAAGAAAATTAGGAGTGAGCCATTCTTCCCCACCTTGCTTTCAGTAGCCCTGGGGGACATACTTCTATACCTGTCCCCTGTCTGGGCAGTCCCACAAACACTAAGGACCTACTGTGAGTCTAGAATTGTGTTGCTAGATCAGTAATATTTGAGTAAATTTATGAATGAATGAACAAATGAATGAATTGTACAGAACTCACCATTTCTATCCCTTTGGTTTTCTCTCATTTGTTTTCAACACACTTGTGCCAAAATTTGTTATAATCCAGACAATCTTGGTCCCAGAGTACATTGGAAATTCCAGGACCTGCTCAAATGGAAGTGAGAGAAAAACAGCTGAGACAGCAAAGGCTGTCTAGCCGCTCAGCCCCAAGGCCAGGCGGCATGGTAAACTCCAGTCCAGTGTGGTTCTGTGACTCAAGGACTAAGCCAAGTATGTGGGGCAGGGAGTGAGCCTCTTGGCAAAAATTTGAGTGTGTTTTGACTGTCGTAGGTCAGAAAGGATCGGGAAGCTGGGTCCAGCCCCAGGAAATGGGGGCTGGAAGAAGATGAGAAAGTCAGGGCCCCAGCTGAGAGGAGAATCTGGGGTACTCTCTAAGCCAGAGGAATTTGGAATGCAACGAGGATGTGAGAATGAACTGAAAGCCAGACAAGTGGACAAACCAGACATTCTTCAAGGGCAGGGAAGGAAGCAGGCTGAAGACCATTGAGTGGAAAGAGAGGGCCATTCCATTCCCACACTCTAAATGTCCAGCTCCCCTGTGCAAAAGGGGAAGAAAGGGGATCCCAACATACCACAGTCCTGGACATTGTCCTGAACATTGGCTCAGGACAGAGGTGGACACAGAGCCCACGTGCTCTTAATGATGCGGGTAGAGGATGGGTGCTTCCACAGGTATTTTCTACGGATTGGATGACCAATTAATTTATCATCCAAAGCAGAACTCTTTTAAAGAGGAGGTATCATTAATAATTACTAAAACTAATAACTAAAAATACTGACTTTTCCTGTACCCTTCCAAAAATATTTCCTGAACCTAATTTGAAGAAGCAGACTGATCTAGAAGCAGGTGTTT
This sequence comes from Cryptoprocta ferox, assembly GCA_028646485.1. Lineage (NCBI taxonomy): Eukaryota > Metazoa > Chordata > Mammalia > Carnivora > Eupleridae > Cryptoprocta > Cryptoprocta ferox. The sequence goes on from CM053567.1 coordinate 150,570,249, forward strand.
ATAAATAGGAAACAATGATTTCATGCTCCCTTCCTCTCCAGTCCAGGAGGATGGATTCATTGCGCCCCCATCCCCTCGCAGGCCCATCCCCACCACATCCCCCCCACCACCACCCGCGCCACCTGCATTCACCTGCAGCTGGGAAGACAGCTTCAGCCTGTGACAACTCAGATGCCTGCCACTCTTTGCTGTTCTTCCTGTGGTCTTTCTCACTCCACGGGGCTTGTTCTGATGCCAGGACCAACCAGCAGTGTGGGCAAATTAACTTTCAACCAACAGAAAACAGGAATTGGTGGATTCGTCCCCACCTCCCTGTATTGTGATGGATGGCCCTGTGAGGGCTCTCTGTGCTTTCCCGGGAACCCTCTGCGTGATTGGGCCCACTCCCCACAGCAGCAACTCATTGGCTTTTCTCTCTTCACTCTTTCTTTCTCTACACCCTCACATTGCTTCCTGGGATCATCTCCCAAATAAAATACCTGTGCCGAAGTCTTGTCTCAGGGTCTGCCTTGAGAAGAATCCAAGCTAAGACACTGGATAGCAAAGAAAACCTCATTCAAACCTACATTTACTGCGCTTTTGTTTGTGCCAGACCCTAGAGATAAAAAGATAAATAAACCAAAGTCTCTCTTGAGAGAAAAAGGAGGCTGTCAAAGCAAACATATACACTGGGACCAGACCAGCAGTGCTAGGTCTCCCAAATATAGATACATATAGATACAGATACAGTTATAAATACAGAGATAATGACACTGATTTCTTATGAGAAATTGATTTACACAATTATGGAGACTGAGAAGTCCCATGATCTGCCATCTGCAAGAAGGAGGCCCAAGAAAGCCAGTGGAATAATTCCAGTTTAAGTCAGAAGACCTGACAACCAGGGCAGACCATGGTGTAAAACCCAGCCCAAGGGCAGGAGAAGACTAATCTGGCTTCTGAATGAGTCTGCCCAATGGGAGACATAGCAAGGGATTAAAGAACAAAAGGAGAAAGAAGTTAGGGTACTTATTTACCTGTCTGCAGTTTACACAGCAGCTGTGTTCTTTCTCTACCTAAAGCCACAGCTCTGGCCAAACAACTCTTTTTCCTATTCCAGCCTTCATCAACCTCTGGCATCACCATTCACTCCTCTTGCCCTTTTAGGCCTGGGATGATAATGGTTTCCTGCTGTTACCAGTCCCTTAACCCTGTCCATACCACTCTTCAGTTAAATCCTTTGGGAATAACTTTTGGCCCCCTGCTGGGACCCTGATTGATATGGGGGCAATTGTTTTAGCCAAAGGAGGACTGACACAAAGCACAGGCAGAAGGAGTGTAGAAAAACATAGAGATTCAAGAGCTCTTAGTTTATCAGCCAGGGCTGGGATCTTATCTGAAGGCTCAACTGGAGAAATATCCACTTCCAAGCTCACATCATCATTGGTTATCAGAATTCAATTGCATGGAGGGCCTCAATTCCTTGCCAGCTACTAGTCAGTGGCTGCCCTCAGCATCTCTCCATCTGAGCCTCCCCACCATAGCAGCTTGCTTTTTCTAAGTCAGTAAGAGAGAGAAAGCCTTCTAGCAAGACACAATCAAATGTACCCTAATCACAGCAGTGACATTCCATCACCTTTGCTATATTCCATGGGTTAGAAGCAAATCACAAGTCCTGCCCACACTTCAAGGAGGGGATTATTCCAAAGTGGGAACATCAGGAGGTGAGGATCACTGGGGGTCATTTTACAGTCTGCCTGCTATGGGAGGAAGAAGGAGGGGGGTGATTCCTCAGATTTTCACTTATAAACGATGCCTTTGATCAAAGCAGGGAACTGAAGAACAAGAGAATCATGCTTGAGGGGGAACGAGTGGTGTAGTAAATCTTAGGGTTAATGGGGATCAAAATGGGAGGTTGTCTCCTGAGAAGTTTAGAATTGATCTCAGTCCAACTGTATAAAGAGAGAGTTAGGTTTTGGGGACAAAGCATAAGGTTAAGCCACCGGGGACTCTGAAGGAAGCTTTTCCAGTCCTGTTCATTTTTTAGAAAACTCAAGTGATAAAATAGACCTGTGACCAAATTCTCTGTAGCAGGGATGCAGGGAAAGAAAACACACTTGTATTTTCAAGAGCACGAGGTGCATTTTTTAAAAGATGCATTTCCACGTTTACTGAAAGAGAGCAAGAACCAGACCAATTGTCTCAAGCTCTGAATTTATTCCTTGAAGAAAAAAGACAGGCTTCTTTAGAGAGAAAAACTATACTTACAGGGACCTCTGGAGTGCCTTTGAGTACATGCTTTGGATTCAGAGATAAAGTAGATAAAGGCCTGAGCATGGTGTGGGATGATACCAGAGTCACTGTGGCAGGAAACCTGGAAACTACTGGCCCATTCCCTACTACAGTGATTCTTAGCTCTGTGAAATTCAGCCTGTCACTCAGTCTCCCTGAGCCTCAGGGGCCAGGCCTATTCCATGGGGAGACCACATGTCTTTACTGTCCTGAGCTGTCCTGAGGACCAAACAAGAGCGTTTATCCCATAGAAGCTTAGAAGGCACCTAATATGTGCAAGACACCGCAGTGACTACAAAAATAAATAAGACTTAGGTCCTATCCTTACTTAGTTTACAGACCTGTTGATATTTGTAAATCTGCTTTATAAACGAGAGAGATAATAAAGGTGAAAATCTGCCCAAAGAACACTGTTCCATAGTGCCAATGCCATCACTAGGCTGATTTACAAAGCAGGAGTTGGTAGAAAGTTCATTAACTGCCCACAAGAATTCTCTTTTCTATGACAGAGTCTAACATTTTCTGATAGGATCATACTTTTTACTTACCCATTCATATAACAAATATGTCATGATGTAATTTTTAAAATCAATCTCATTTAATACCACTGGATATAGAGGTAACAAAGACACACACACCAGCTTTGTGTCCTTGAATAATACCCATAATCTCTTTGTATCTCAGTTTCTTCATCTATAAACTGGTAATAATAACAAAAAGAAAATATTAATCCTCCTCAAATGAGAGGACAAAAAGAGAGAAAGTATATAAAATTGTTCTTTCAACTCACTCAGCAATAAAAATGTGGGCTAATTTTACAAGCCTCTGTGTCTAAAGATGTTAGGGGTAAAGCTATTACCATGCAGCTGCAGTTGACATTGGCAGAGAACTTAATAATCATTGTTAAGAGTGATTCTCTCCCCCAAATACTGTGGCATTCTGCTTTTTCTGACTCTTGTTAATGGAAATGGAAACCAAAGCATGGATGCTGAGGAAAGAGAAGTTAAAGTCACCCCCCATGGGATGCCTGGGTGGCTCAGTCGGTTAAGCATCTGACTCTTGGTTTTGGCTCAGGTCATGATCTCGCAGTTTCATGAGCTCGAGTCCCACATCAGGCTTCAAGCTGACAGTGCAGAGTCTGCTTGGAATTCTCTGTCTCCTTCTCCCTCTCCGTCTCTCCCCCACTTGTGCTGTCTCTCAAGCTAAATAAATAAACTTAAAAAACTTTTTTTAAATAAATAAATAATATAAAGTCACAATCCCTGACATCCCAGTCAAGATGCTGTGACTGTGACCACCCAGCTTCCGGCATGACTATGGACCACACCAGCTGCCAATTTCTGCCCTGACCCTAATGATCATCACGGGTCACAAAACCCTCACGAACTGAGGTAAACTCTTGGTTTTGAGTTTCAAAACAAATCCCTTAAAATGAGTTCTAAAACAACCAGAACTGATCAGAATGGTATGAATCCATTAAAAATACAATATGGGCATGAAATTGCTTCTGTTTGGTTTTGTTGGATGATGTCTATTTTTTTAAACGGGGGGGGAAGATGTATACTCACCATTTATTTAAGACCCACTATCTGCAGGTAAAAAGGCACCTTTCAGCAGCTGCTTTACTCCAGTGGGGGGTGGGCATCTCCCCAAGCCAGTCAGCTACACTCTTCGCCTGCTTCCCTTCATACCAGCAGTGTTGAAGAGATTACCGTCCCCCCATATCCACTCTCTTCTTCTTCCTTTTAGCAATAGACCCCCAGTTACCAAGAATCAGCAGAGACTGTAGCCATGGAGGTAGAAATAAAATCTCCCAAGCACCCTCACAGCCAGGCACTGCCACATGATTAAGTTTGTGCCAAAGGAGGGAAGGCCACTTACCTACAAGGAAATGACAGCTACGGACCCCCTCTTCCTCTTCCTTCCTTTGGACTGGAATGTGGATAGAGTGGTGTTGCTCTAGCTTTGATCATGTGGACAAAATACCACCTGGGGATATGGCAGAGAAACAAGAGAGAGAGAAGGAACTTGGGTTTCTGGATCCCCTCCTCACTCAGAGCCACTAACCAAAACCTACCACCTAATTTCCAAATTATTATATAAGAAAGACACAAGCTCCTATTGTACTTAAGCTTCTGTATTTGGGGGTATTTTTGTTATATCAGCTAAGCCACACTTGTGCATTTGTGAAAATATGACTGAAATGTAGTATGACCCCACCGTCAAAAAAAATTTTTTTACTTTATCAGCTTTTAAAGCTATCAGACCTGTGACCAGGACATTGAGCTTCAAAGAGCATAATGAACAATGATCTCAAAACTCATGTGCTTCCTTTTCTCAGTCCTCACAGCTTACAGGCAAGTATTAATCCCTTGCACCACTGAGTACATGGAAAAGAATTTTCATAGTAGAAGATGTGGAGAAAGGCTGAGGAAGGAGGAAATTGTTGAACATTAATTAAGCACTTACTATGTACCAAAGACTCCATACTTCATGTCCTGCCAATGGTGGGAAGTAAATAGGGTTTCCCTATTCCTACCCACCCCATCTTGTCTTAGATGAGGAAATGAGCTCAGATAGGTTTGACTTGGCCAAAGCCACCATGTGTCAGAGCCCAAATTTGAAATCCAGTCTACTGATATCAAACTTTCTTCTCAAGAATGAAGAATCAGTAAGATTAAAAGTAGATTGCCACCTTACAAAAATTGTGAACCTTAAAATTATGAGCACTTTACATTCATCTTAAAGCTCTGATAAGACCAAGAGAAGTATGATTCTGAGAAAGTAAAAGGACCCTGTATTTTTTTTTTCATGTAAAATGTTGGCAAATGCTGCCCTTGCCTCTGTGACCCTCTGCTTCAGGGTGGGAAACAGGTATGGCACGGTATTCCTGGAGTGCCTGTCCATAATGCCATTCTATTCAACCACACATCTCCTCCTAACTTCTAGGAGTCTCCATCCCCCCACAGGCAGAGTCTGGTTCTCTAGCGGGACACAGTTGACTTGGAGGGACCAAATCTGGAACCAGACCCATTCACCAAGGCAAGTTCCAGGAGGCCCAACCACCTACCGGTGTTGGGATTCTAAATAAAGTCCTTACTTTCCTCAAGCTTGTATTTAAGAGGGGAGAGACAGAGAATAAACACATCCATATATGTGGTGAAGACATTTAACTGGGTAAAGGAATAGAGGGGCAGAGGCAACCATCTTACATCAGGAGGTCAGGGAAGGCTTCTCCAAGGAGGACATTTGAGGACCACTCATTTTCTGAGTGAAACAAGAGAGCAAGTTTGCCACACAAAGTAGGGGAGGAGTGTTTGAGGATGAGGACTCTGAAGCTCAAAGGCACCTGAGGAATAGGTGTGCCGTTTCTGAAGTATCAGGAAGACCAGTGAGTACAGGGATTGAAAGATGGATTCCCTGCTCCTGTCTCTCCTCCTAATGATGCCCGTGGTCCCCACAGGGACTGAACTGGCAGCAGTCTCCATCCCAGACCAGAATTCAGGTCCCCATTCCTTGGTGGCAGCTGGGAGAGACCAGGTCACAGAGATAGTTACAGAGATAGGGCTTGAGGCTGGAATGCCAACAACAACTGATCACAGGGCAGTTAGTAGACCTGAAACATGAGATCAGAGTCTGCAAATGGACAGATGGCTGGATGTAGAATCTCAAGGGGTGGAAAGCTCTCTATGATCCCCATCTTCCTCACCCACACACAAACTGTGGACTATGCCTTTGTCTTGTCTCTTCTCTGTCTTTTGTATACTCCATTCTTGGCAGATCTGCTGCCTGGCCTACTCTACTACCTCAGATTCTTTGAATTTGCTATTCTGTATTTCTGGAATTCCATTCCCTTGAATGCCCTTAGGGGACCATTCCTTCACCCTGACCACCCTCTTCTAAACTACAAACACCAGGCTTGGAGAGATGCCCCTTGCTAAAGAAGAGAACCGTAGGAAAGGTATCTGGTCCAGCCAAGGACAGAAACCAAATGTCACAGCACTTCAGATGTGAGTCATGCAGGGAGGGTTCCAGATTGCCAACCCATCCTGGCATGCAGGATTCCCTTTGGAGTGCCTTGAGAGATTTGAAAATTTCAGCACCCATAGATATACCACTAGAACTTGGTCTTCATGCATGATTTTTTGTTTAATTTTTGGAGGGGAATATAGATAATACATGTACAAGGTTCAAAATTCAAAACATACAGAAGGGTATTTCATAAAAATCTCTCCTGCTCCTCTTGCCATTCAACTCCCTACGCCCTCCACTCAAACCCACAGATGTCATCAGTGTCCGGTGTATCCTTCCAGAGATATTTTCTAGTTTTTATTTCTCACCCAGTACGTTTTTATTTCTCACCTTTGACCCAAATGGTAGCCTACTATTCATATATTCCTTGCTTTTTTTACTTAAATGTCTTAAAGATAACTTCATTATACCTCTTCACTCCTTTTTACAGCTGCTTAGTAATCTCTTTGGGGGTACTATGGAGTTGTTTTTTTTTAAGCAGTTCCCTCTTGATGAACATGTGGCTATTTCTAATACTTGGTCATTACAAACAACACTAACAGAGAATAACTTTGACACAGGTCATTCACCATGGGTAAACTTCAGCAGATCAGACTGCTGGGTCAAGTGTATGAGCATTCCCAGTGTTGAGAACACCAAACCGTCCTTCCTGGGGAAGACCTTCTGCTAGTGGGGGATGGAGGGTTAATCTTGGCCCTCTCATGCCAAGGAGCACACGTGGCTAACATACAACAACTTCAGTACAAAATCCACTTCAACGTTCAGAGTCCGGTGCATAGCCGGAAATCAGTAAATGTTTGTTGGGTGGATGGAAGGGAGGATGAGTGGAGGAGTAGACGGAGGATGGAGAGATGGGTATACAAACAAACCAATGATGAAATTCAAGACAGATCCAGCACAGCCTCCTTCTGGGAGCTCTGTGTCAAAGTCTACACTGACTCCTCTGCTTTCTGTTCTCAGGGCCACAGAGTTTAAGACTTCATTGTTCATATGTGCCCCTTTTGTGTCCTCAGATTAGGGGCAGGTTCCTAAAGGACCACAGAGAATGGGAATGAAAGGCATAGCCAAGGGACTCCCAGCACCACCACTCACTCTCTGTAGGACCCTGGGCACATTACAAAATTGACCTGGCACCAGTTGCCATGAATACCCACTGGAGATGGTCACACTTGCACCTACTACCCACCTGCCCCATAGGTGGTACTGGGACAACTGGGCACGCTAATGTGAGTAATGAGCTTAGAATATGCCTAGCCAATAGCAAGCCCTTGGCAAATATTCACTGTTCTTTGTGATTGTGCTTGTATTGTATCTCCTCCGTGGCCTAGAGTAATGTTGAGCACGTGAGAAGCAGTCCAATAATATTTCGCCACTAATTCTGTACACTTTAATTAACAATCAAGTTTTAGTTGAAAAATGCCATTCTTTCAGCATGCATGTTGCTTTTGATTCCTGCTGAACATCTCCGACATTATTTGCCTAGCTCAGGTCAAGGCAAGCTTTGAGCAAGTATACATTAACTTATTTCATGAATATTTAATTTTATCTACTATGAGCCCAGATTACAGCAGTGAACAGGACAGCAAAATCTTTGCCCTCGAATTTTAATGGAGAGACAGCCCATGGAGCTGAAGTAAAAGAGGCAGCCAGCCACTCTGGGGAATCCACTGCGTGAAATGACTTTGTTTGGGAAGTTGCAGAGGCAAAATTATCCAGTGTCCCTGGCTGTTTGCTCTGCTCTCCAGTTCATTTATTTTAGCTATGAAGCTTTACCTAAATTCTCTGAATTTCTTCTTTCCTAAATATCCCTTTAATCAGATCCACTCTCTTCCTCACCTTCTTGATCTTGCTCCTCAAATATAGTTGCTAATGATGTGTGCATGTGCCAGACTTGAACAAATGTTGAGCTGCTAACTGCTCGGTGTCTGTTAATTTCATACTCAGCTCAAGCCGGGATCCTTGAGTTACAACAGATGCTGCTTCCCCGGGGCTTTAGCGCCCATCGATCAGCTCTGTGGATGAGGAAGGAAAGGAAAGTTTCCTCCATGACTGCCATCTGAATATAATTGTGTTCTGAAAGAAAAGTGGAAAGAAGAAAAGGTAGTGACAGGCAATAACCCAAATGAATGGTGATGAATGACACTCAGATTTCAGTTTCAAAGGAACGTGTTTTAAGCCAATAAATGATTGCAATGGTGACATGAAATTCTCCAAAGCTGTGCCAACTGGGCCCCTTCTAAATGGTCAAGGTGTTGGAGTCCTGTGGAGAGTCCAGATTAATTATAATAAGACAATAAGATAATCACATAGCATTTAAGAGCAAGGGCACCTTAAACAGGCTTCATGAATTTGGATCCCAGTTCCCCTCTTTGGACAAGTTACCTAACAAATCCTCCTATGTAAGTGAGATGATAATAACACCTGAATGGCAGAGTTATTGCCAAGTTTAAGTGAGTTAATGTAGAGAAAATGATTAGAACAGTGCCTGGCACTTACGAAGCTCCAGATTGATGTTTGTTTGTTCCATCTATTGTGATTAATAGTGAATATTGCTGCCAGGTACCAACCTAAGCCTTCATTCTTCTCTCCTGTCCCCCCTACCCCATGACATCATGATTACCCTTACTCTTTTTTTTTATTTTATTTTTGTTTATTCATTTTTGAGAGGCAGAGAGAGACAGAGGGTGAGTGGAGGGGGGGGGGGCAGAGAGAGATGGAGACACAGAATCTGAAGCAGACTCCAGGCTCTGAGCTGCTGTCAGCACAGAGCCTAATGTGGGGCTCAAACTCATGGATGGCAAGATCATGACCTGAGCTGAAGTCGGACACTCAACTGACTGAGCCACCCAGGCACCCTACCCTTATGCTTTGTTTAAAAAAATTTTTTTAATGTTTAGTTAGTTTTGAGAGAGAGAGGGAGACACAGAATCTGAAGCAGGTTCCAAGCTCTGAGCTGTCAGCACAGAGAACGACACGGGGCTTGAACCCATGAACTGCAGGATCATGACCTGAGCTGAAGTCAGACACTTAAATGACTAGCCACCCAGGCACTCCTTGCCCTTACTCTTTAGAGGAAGGAATGGCTTTGTACTTGTCTTCCAAATCCACTTGAATTTCTGACTTTGTTCTTACCCTTATTTATGAGTATCTTCTGTTTGTTTGTTTATTTGCATTTCCAATCACGTATAGAAAATAATTTAAAACACTGGAGGGGCGCTTGGATGGCTCAGTTGGTTAAACATCTGACTTCAGCATCAGGCCATGATCTCGCTGTTCGTGGTTTCGAGCCCTCTTGGGCTCTGTGCTGACAGCTCAGACCATGGAGCCTGCTTCAGATTCTGTGTCTCGCTCTCTCTGTCCCTTCCCCACTCATGCTCTATCTCTCAAAAATAAATAAACATTAAAAAAAATTTTTTAAGAAAAAAAATTTTTAACTCTGGAAAAGAATACCACAAAATTACTCATAGGATTATGAGGGTCTACTTTTCTGCCTATTTTTTCTGTATTTTGCAATTTTCTAAAAATAACTGTGTGTGTTTTTATTAATGGAACATATAAAATCAATGTTTAAAACTGAAGGAAGAGCAGATTAAGTCCATTCTTCCTCTTCCTCGAAAAACTTAATCACCCTCCTCATCAGGGCACATTAAGAAGACATCAGGAACTCAATGCCACAGAGGGGACAAGACTGGCTGTGCTATTCCTGCTGTTTGCTGAAGCGTTGTTGCCTTCCCTGGGAACTCACTTGACCTGTGAGATGCTCAAACCCATGCAACAGCATAATTTCATAGGAGGAATTTCTTACACCCACGCTTTGCTGAGAAACACCACATCGGAATAAAGGAGAGTTTATTTCCTAAATCATTTAACATTGGAATGAAAATAAATAACAGCAGCAGAACCTGCCCAACAAAAAGGTGAATTGCTTGAATTTCAGGTAGTTTGTTAGTTCTTCATGAATTGGGCACTTCTATTATCAGGAGACTCGCCAGCATCTGAGGTTAATTAGATGCTACCTTTCGGCCATCCGGACCATTTCTCCTGTAACAGTACCACTCAAACCTTTATCTTTTCTAGTTTCCTGCTCACTTGAAAATCTATCTAGAATAGATTGTAGGCTTGATAGATTGGGTAAAAAGAGAGGAAAAAAATAAAATAAAGGCCGTCTTACCTCACATTCACCTCATTGAAGAAAGCAGGACATAGCCCTCAGGTAGATTGAGTGCAAGCATTCAATGGAGAGTGGAAGTACTTTTCAGTCAATCTACAGTCTTCACAAAATCTTTAGCCTTTTGTGGAAGAAGGGTGATGGCAATGGCATAGGGCATGTTCTTCCACTTCAATTCTGTAACTTAATGTTACAGTAGAAACCCAAGGGGGAAAATTAGAATTGTCTGAAATGTCAAAATGTGGTAGAACTTTTCATCAGTTACATATTACCAAATTAATGCTGTGCGATAAACCCCCCGCAACTTAGTGGCTTGAAAAAGCAACAGCCATGGATAATTTCTCAACTGGGTGGCTCTGTGCAGAGGGGGGAGATCAGCTCATCTTGACTGGGCTCACCCATGCATCTGTGGTCAGCTGTGGTTGGCCTGGGGCTGAGCCTCCATTGGGTTCCCTTGGCCCTAATCCACATGGTCTCTCATATTCCAGCAGGCTCCCCAAGGCTAGAGTGGATGTGCACACAAGCTCTGAGTCCTAATCTCAGAACTGACATTCCATCACCTTCCATAGCATTCCATTGGCCAAAGCATAATAAAAGGCCACCCAGATTCCAGGGAATGGCAGCAAGGTCATGTTGCAAGGATGTGGATCCAAGGAGGGGTGAAAAGTTGGGCCCACATTTGCAATCAATCTACCATACACAATCTTGAAACATGATGGTATGTGAAATTAGAGATGGCAATTGTGAAATACATTTCATGGTTGAAATTTGTTCTGAGATAATATAAGTCATAAGGTTTTCATCAACATCAAAGCCAAAAATACTCAAAATTTTAATCGAGGACCACCTGAGAAGACATCAGCCATAACCACACCAGTTTGTGCTCCTGCCACTCCCCCCCCCCCATGCACCCCTACCAAGAGGGTTTTCCTCCCTGTAAGGTCTGATCTCAGGGTTTTTCTAATGCAGTCTAATTTTAACAAAAGATAGAAACATAACTTGAGCAATTTTTCTGTACCCAAAAACACCCCCTTTTAAATGCAATTCTAGGGGTGCCTCGGTGGCTCAGTCAGTTAGGCATTCGACTCTTGATTTTGGTTCAGGTTATTGACGAGGGAGCATAAGGCAAGCTGACAGGCCACAAACACCCCCCCCCCCAACCAGGTGGGATATGTGTGATATTCCTGGGCACTCCTGGCTGCCCAACAACAAAGAAAAGGGGGGAAACAAATGGTTAACTGATAGAGATCATAGTCCTGCAGGACCTTAAGTCTCCATCACCCCTCCATAGTGATGTGGGAAACAAAGGCAGAAGGAAAAGGCAGATGGAACTAAGTTTCCTGCAGTCCGTTGACAAATACTTGAGGCAGGCAGTGTAAAATGTTTCTCCAGGAACTCCTTACTATCTTAATGCTAATGTTTTGCTAGAGGGAAAAACAATCCTAGCTTGACAGTAGCTAGGCCTCCAGTATCCTGTGAGTCTTCTTTAGCATATGAAAATCTCACTGGAAACTTCCCCTGGACTTTACCTCCCCCCAGCTCCGTAGTATATAACCAGTCTCTCCTCATGGTCCCGGGGCAGCTCTTCCTGACCCTGGGTACTGTCCCCATGCTTCAATAAAATCACCTTTTTGCACCAAAGACGTCTTCAAGAATTATTCCTAGTTGTCAACTCCGGACGCCACGAACCCCACTATCGCCCCCAAAAATCCTTATCAGTTATGACCTCTCGTGGTTCATGAGTTTGAGCCCCACATTGGGCTCCACGCTGACAGTCCGGGATTCTCTCTCTCTCTCCCTCACTCTCTACCCCTCCCCCGCTCCCTCTCCCTCTCAAAATAAACTTAAGTACATAAATAAATAAATAAATAAATGCAACTCTAGAAATTCATACTCAAAATTGTAGACATACTATGACTGCAACCACGAAAAGCTATGTATGTGGAAGAACAGAGATGCACCAAGAATACACAAAAGGGAAAATAGTTACATTCAGATGATGAGATGGTAGTGTTCTTCTTATTTTTCAAAATGTTCTTTAATGCTGGAGTCATACTGTCTTACAATAAAAAAGGAGAGGATGTAAATAAGTTGAAAGCAAAGATTAACGAGGCTTTATCTTCAATAGTGTACACATTATACAACAACAATTCCGTCCTTGTCTTTCCATTTTATAATCCTCAAGGCCCACAATGAAATATTCAAATGCCAAGAAACACAAAAGCAGTTCAGAATTGTACTTGCAGAAGAGTTATGTGACTCCACTATCATTACTTAATTCATACAAAGTATGTTAAATAAGTGGTTTTATCTTCATCTTGTGATTTTTTTTTATTTATAGATTTCCATGAATATGTCTAATGATGACAAGCCGGCAGGACCCATGGGCTGAAGCACATCTAACAATGCGATCCCAGTAATTTGAAAAAAAATAACAAAAGAATAATCATGGCTATATATTCTCTGGGTGGTTTTGAATACAAATGCAGAAATTGTGCTAAACTTCACAATTAATGTATCTGAAGCCAAAGAGAGAAACCTGGCTCAGTGGGAAACATTTTAACTTACAGTGTCAAATAATAAAGTTAACTTAATGTAACAGCGAAGGAAACATGTTCCATATTTTGTTTTCTAGAGTCGGGCACAGAGCTTTTAATCTTAATTAGACGCTTGATAAAAGGAGGCAGCGCTGTTGGTTGGAATCAGAAAAGTAGTTTTTGCTCTTAGGACTCAGCTTGTAAGAGATGGTTAGATGATCGGCCTATTAGATCCCGCCCTTGCCTCAGACTTCCCTCCCAAGACCCGAAATGACCGCAATAAGAACATTTTATATCCATGCTAATTCTTTTAAAATTATTTTTGCATAAATTTTCTCATTGAATACTCTTCCAACCAAGCAGACGAAATAGCACAGACGTTATCATCCCCATGTTACTAATAAAGAAATTAAGACACAAAGAAATGTAAGTAACTAGTTCAAGGGCATACAACTGGTGTGTGGCAGGATGGTCAGGATCGCCTTTCTGAGCAGCAGAAAAGGAGGACACTGGAAGAAGGCATCTATTACTAAAAATATATATATACTATTACACATTTGATAGAAATCAAAACTACAAAAGTCAAAAGAAGATAATTTCAAATGCCCATAATTCCACTTATGAGAGCAAAACACTTTATAGCATCTTGGAGTAGTGCCTTCCAAATACAATGATGTTTTGTATTTCACTGAGCTAGTTGAAGCCATAAGAAGAGAACGTCTACATTCTCCCCCACCAACTACCAATCCGACACCCATGCCCACATACTCTGCCTTCCCTGGTGAAAAGGATCAACTATATACCTGTCTATGTTCTATTCTGCACGCCATTCAATTTCCTTTCACCTGCTCAAAGATTTGCTCTGCGGTGGCTTCTTATCAATGCCTTCCCATGCCAGATCATTTCCATCAGTAAGCAAACTCCGTAATTTCTCTCAACCAGAATAAAGAAACAAATAATGAACATATTTTGGTTGCCCCTACATCCTTCTCCTGCTCCAGCCCCATTTCTCTGCTCCTGTTTACAGCACACCATCTTCAAAGAGTTAGGCAGACTTTCCAGCTCTAGTCATCCCTTGATCACATTCCAAGCAGGCTCATATCTCAGCAACTCCACTAAAACCGTCCTTGTCGAAGCCAATGACCTCCACATTTCCAATCCAACGATGGGTCTTCGGTGGTTTTCTTAACCGTGCAGCAGCCCTTGTCACCATAGATTGCTCTCTCCTTGAAATGCATTCTCCCTTTGGCTCCTAGGACATCACCCCCACTTGGTTTTCCTCTACCTCAATGGTCACTTCTCACCTTTGCAGGTTGTCCTTCTCAGTGCTCAACCTTTTCATTTGGATATCTCTACACCCACTCAGCTGATGATCTCATCAATCCCATGGTCTTAAACTACTCATCACCAGCCCTGATCCTCTCCTGAACTCCAGAATCATGTCTCCACTTGGACATCTCATAGGAAGAGCTCTCACTCATGGGCATGTTTCACTGTGGTATTATCATTGGTTTATAAGTGTCATCAGCTCTGAATAGTGGAGAATCCTTTCCGATTGGCCAGTGTCTGTTGAACATCTGTTGATACTTTTTTTTTTAAGATTTTATTTTTAAGTAATCTCTACAGCCAATATGGGGACCAAACTTACAACCGTGAGATCAAGAGTCACATACATGCTCCAATAACTCTGAGTCAGCCAGGTGTCCCATCTGTTGATACTTAAAAAAATTTTTTTTAATATTTTTATTTATTTTTGAGAGACAGAGAGCAGGGGAAGGGTAGAGAGATAAGGAGACACAGAATTTGAAGCAGACTACAGGGTCTGAGCTGCCAGCACATAGCCTGACGCGGGGCTCAAACCCATGAACCATGAGATCATGACCTGAGATGAAGTCAGACGCTTAGCTAACTGAGCCACACAGGCACCCCTATCTGTTGATACTTTTTAATATCACCCTTACTAGGTAGGCAACTCAATTTTTAAATGGCCCAACTGAAATCTTGATTCCCACCTCCTACTACTCAGTTTTCTCCAAGTACTTTTCCATTTCAGTAAACATACTAGTACTTACTATTCTTCCTGACTAGAGTTCACTCCCTCCAGATTCCTGCATGGCTTGCTCCCTCATTTCATTCATGTCTGCTCAAGCATTGGCAGTGAAATCCTCCCTCAGCATCTTACTTAAGAGAACTTACCTCTCCCATATTGTTCTTTATTCCCTTACCTCTTTTGTTTTTCTACATTGCTTTTCTCATTAAATGATTTATGAGATGATAGACCATGGAAGGATGTGATATATGATATGGCAGATTTGCTCATTCATTTGTTTATTTTCAGCGTCCCTCCACTAAAAATTAAACCTTAGACAGGCAGGAACATATTGTAAATTTTGGTTCAGTCCTTTAGACCTAGAGTATAGAATAATGTTTTATATACAAAACTTTTTGTCTTCTAGGGGGAAACATAAATTAAACACATAAATGGGCACATTTATCATGTCATACAGGCATACCTCAGAGATAGTGCAGGTTTGGTTCCAGAGTACTGGAATAAAGGGAATATTGAACTAACGCAAGTCAAATGAATATTTTAGTTCCCCAGTGCATATTAAAAA
Source organism: Cryptoprocta ferox (assembly GCA_028646485.1). Lineage (NCBI taxonomy): Eukaryota > Metazoa > Chordata > Mammalia > Carnivora > Eupleridae > Cryptoprocta > Cryptoprocta ferox. The sequence continues at coordinate 150,585,872 of CM053567.1, forward strand.
GTGTGTTTACACTATACTGTAGCCTAAGTGTGTAATAGCATTATGTCCAAAAAAAAAAAAACAATGTAAATACCTTGATTAATAATTTATTGCCAGAAAATTCTAACCATTATCTGAGCTTTCAGTGAGTCATAATGATTTTGCTGGTTGGAGGCTTGGTGTTGAAGGCTGCTGAGTTATGGTGGTGGTTGATGAAGGTTTTGGTGACTGTAGCAATTTCTTCAAATAAGACAACAATGAAGCTTGTCACATCGATCGACTCTTTCTTTCACAAAATATTTCTCTGTAGCATGTGATGCCATTTGATAGCATTCTACCCACAGCAGAACTGCCTTCCAAATTGAAGTCAGTCCTCTCAGTCTCTGCTGTTGCTTTTTTTTTTTTTTTTTTTTTTTTGAGAAAGAGAGAGACTAAGCAGGAGAGGGACAGAGGGAGGAGAGAAAGAATCCCAAGCAGGCTCCATACCATCGGCACAGAGCCTGATGAGAGGCTCAATCTCATGAACTGTGAGATCATGACCTGAGCCAAAATCAAGAGTTGGCTGCTTAACCGACTGAGACAGACAGGGGCCCCTGCTGCTGCTTTATCAGCTAAGTTTATGTAATATTCTATGTTCTAACTCCTTTGTGTCATTTCAACAGTCTTCACGGCATCTTCCCCAGGAGTAGATTCCATCTCGGGAAACCACTTTCTTTGCTCATCCCTGAGAAGCAGCCCCTCCTCTGTTCACGTTTTGTCCTGAGATTGCAGCAGTTCTGTCACACCATCAGGCCCCACTTCTCAGTCTAGGTCTCTTGTTATTTCCACCACATCTGCAGTGCCTTCCTCCACCGAAGTCCTGAACGCCTCACAGTCATCTGTGAGGGTCGGAATCAATGTCTTCCAAATTCCTGTTCATGCTGATATTTTGGACCTCTTCCCATGAATCATGGATGTTCTTAATGGTATCTTGGATCATTAATCCTTTCCAGAAGGTTTTCAATTTACTTTGCCCAGATCTGTCAGAGGAGTCACTATCTATGGTAGCTATAGCCTTATGATATAAGACTTGAAAGTCAGAACAACTCTTTGATCCATTGGCTGCAGAATGGACGTTGTAGTAGAGGGCCTGAAATGACACTAATCTATTGTCCATCTCCATTAAAGCTTCTTGGGTGACCAGGCACATTGTCAACGAGCAGTAATCTTTTGAAAGTAATCTTTTGAAAGGAACAGTGGGCTTAAAATATTGAGTAAACCATGTTGCCAACAGACGTACTGTCATCCAGGCTTTGTTGTTCTATTTATAGGATACAGGTAGCGTGGATTTAGCGTAATTCTTAAGGGCCCTAGGACTTTCAGAATGGTTAGCATTAGCTTCAGTGTAAAGTCACCAGTTGCATTGGCCCCTAACAACAGAGTCAGCCTGTCCTTTGAAGCTTTGAAGCCAGGCATTAATGTCTCTCTAGCTGTGAAAGTCCCAGATGGCATCTTCTTCTAATAGGAGGCTGTTTCATCTACACTGAAAATCTGTTGTTTCATGTAGCCACCTTTATGAATTATCTGAGCTAGGTCTTCTGGGCAACTTGCTGCAGCTTCTACATCAGCACTTGCTACCTCACCTTGCACTTTATGTTATGGAGATGGCTTCTTTCCTCAAACCCCATGAACCAACCTCTGCCAGCTTCGGACTTTTCTTCTGCAGTTTCCTCACCTCTGTCAACCTTCACAGAACTGAAAAGAGTTAAGACCTTGCCCTGGATTAGGCCTTGGCTTAAGGGAATGCTATGGCAGCTTTGATCTTCTATCCAGACCACTCAGACTTTCTCCAAATCAGCCACAAGACTCTTGCTTTCTTATCATTCATGGGTTCACTGGAGTAGTGCTTTTAATTTCCTTCGAGAACTTTTCCTTTACATTCATAACTTGGCTACTTGGTGCAAGAGGCCTAGCTTTCGGCCTGAACCTTATCTCCAATATATAACCACCAGGCACATGGAGCTAATGAGCATTCAAAACGTGGCTAGTTGGAACTGAGATGTGCTATAAGTGTGAGATACATACTGTACTTCCAAGTTGAGGCACCAAAAACAGAGATGTAAAATATCTCATTAATAATTTATCATATTTATTATATGTTAAAGTGATAATATTTTAGATAGATGGGGTTAAATTAACACGTTATTAAAATTAATTTCACCTATCTCTTTTTACATTTTTAATATGGCTACTAGAAAATTTGATTTACATATGTGACTCACATTTGTGGCTCTCATTACATTTCTAGTGTAGACTCCTGAGGGAAGACACTGAAATTCCATTAATTATTCATTACTTTGAGCTAACCAGTCATTCTTTCAGAAATCGGCACAATCCAAGGCTCCCAGACTTTCATATCTTTTCTTAATTTGTTCAGTTTGAACCTTCCTACCAATTACCTTAGGAATATAAGAATTTTTATGTTGTTATAGACTTAAAAAATTGCACCAATTGGTTTAGGATTCTGAGCTTAAATGAATTACTTATCATTCTTTTATTTTATTTGAGCCCAAAGTCTCTGATTGAAGATGGACAGTTTAAAGTCAGGGAAAGGAGTTCTCCTTTCTGTAATTTTGCCAGATCCCCTCTGGCTAAAGGACATCAGCCCTCTGAGTAATAACCAGTCTCTCAAATCAAACTTCCCTCTGGCTTAGAAAGGGCCTCCATTGAAGAAATGCCTACTTTCGTCTGTGGTTTCCTGTGCCAAACATCTACCAACACCAGCGGAATCCATGCCATTTACCACATTATAACTGCAGTTTGTATCTTACTCCTTTCCATTTGCAGTCACTTAATGTATGAGTTCAGGAAGAACTCATGACCAAACATCATTTGAATTCATGTTTTTTAGGTGGTAGCGAGGCAGATTTTATTCGACACTCATCAGATCATTCATTGGTGAGTGTTTATTTAGTGCTTGTTACATGCTGGGTACTGAGAGGTGCTGAAGATCAGTGGTGAGTAGGAAAAACATAGTCTTGAGAAGCACTCAGTCTATGCTAGAGACAGACGATAAATAATAGATGGTAAACAAAACTGCCACAGAAATAATTGTGTAATGTAAAAGTTTTGTAAGAATCACAAAGGTGGGAAGGTGATGCCTTGACTTGTCTGGAGCAACTAATCTAGACAGATGGGTAAAATTTAAACCAGGCTCTAAATGAGAACTATAAGAAAAGGAGTAGGGACAACTGGGTGACTCAATCAGATAAGCATCCAACTATTGATTTCGGCTCAGGTCATGATCCCAGGGTCGTGGGTGCTGAGCATGGAGCCTGCTTGGGATTCTCTCTCTCCCCCTCTCTCTCTGCCTCTCTCCCCTGCTCGTGTGCACATATACACACATGCTCTCTCTCTCTCTCTCTCAAAAAAAAAGGAAAAGAATAAATTGCAATAGATTGTATTTCGCTCAAATGGTCAGGATCACATGTCTTCCAGGACCTGCTACTCCTCTGTGAAGTGGTGGAGTGTGCATCTCCTCCCTTTGCCCCTGGACAGCTCTCTGTGAATGCCTTAAGCAATAGAGCACTTTGGAAAAGATGTCCTGTGACTTCTGAGGTAGAGCCTAAAAGGCGACGCAGCTTCCAATTGCTGTTCTCTTTTGTGAGCTGCCCTGGGAACCCAGACATGCAGATAGGTCCCCACGGAGCAGAATGAGGCCCCAGTCCCTGGCCCTGGCTGGACCCATGGCAGCAGATGCCAGCCTTGCAAAGGAAAAGAAGCGTGCTGATGCAGGGAGGTGTGCGGATTTGGTGGAGGGAAGAGGGGTGTGCTCCTTTTGGTGGTACCTACTCTCTCCAAGAAGTGTAAAGCTAAGCTGCTGCCCCAGAGTGAGGAGGCTAGAGGAAGGGGAAAGTCAGATGTTTGCAGAGCAAGGAGCAGTGAGCTAATCAGAAAGACACAATAAGATTACTGGGCAGTGTCGATTTGTTGAACATTATTGAAATAATAACAATCTGTGAGATATTTTCCCAAATCCCACATCAGCTGGGAAGCAGGCACAGAGAAGGCAGGTATTGGGGGCTGGATTCTTCTAGAACTAGAAGACAGGAAGGACAGTGGGTAGCACACAGGGTTGGCCATATTTGGTCAGCAAGAGAAGAACTGTAAAGGTGCATTAAGGGAAGACAAGAAATCTGGTGGGACAAGAGAGAGGTTGATGGACTGGAGGGCACAACTGGGGTCAAAGAACAGCTCCAGTGAACAAGGTCTAAAGAAGCCAGCAGAAGAATAGACAGTCATGGCAGGAAAGTGGGATTTTTTTTAAAAAACAATGTTTATTTATTTATTTATTTTGAGAGAGAAAGAGAGAGTGAGCAAGCAGGGGAGAGGCAGAGAAAGAATCCCAAGCAGGCTCTGCCCTGACAGTGCAGAGCCCAATGTGGGGCTCGATCTCACAAAGCGTGAGATCATGACCTGAGCCAAACTCAAGAGTCAGACGCTTGACCAACTGAGCCACCCAAGTGCCCCACGAAAGTGGGATTTTAAACGGGGAGTTTCAGATCGGGACTGAGATCACTGCAGGATCATTGGCTGATGTTTGTAGCCTCATCTCTGCCTTAATATAAAAATTTCTGGTGATTATAAAGATTGATATGGTAAAACAAAAACAAAAACAAAACAAACAAACAAAAAAGGTGCAGCAGAAAGAACACTTTGAAATCAGACAGACCTGAGCTGGGAATAAGACTCCACTGTGCGACCCTAGGCAAGCCTTATTATCTGCCCAATTTTGACCTTTATTTCCTTTTCTCCTTATCAGTATCAAACAAAGCTGTAAAAACAAAATAAAGTGATATATATAGACAGATACAGATATAAAGACATATGTTGATATATATTGATATATAGTCAGATATATGGATATATATTAATGTATATTCAGATACATATCTGAAAGAGATATACAGTTATATCAATATATATGTATATAGCCATTATATATACCAGATATATAAATACTAGTTATATAACTATATATCTCTTTCAGATATAAATCTATAGAGATAGATATCAGTTTCTGTATATTATAGATATATAACATTCTCAGCACATAGCAGATACTCCACAAATGTTAGCCCATCATACACAGGCACACATTCCTAATTACCCACTTTTTTTTCCACACTTAAGAAAATAAGAACCAGCTGATTTAAATGATAATCCTCCGCTAGTGCTCACGCCTTAAGAATTGATACTTTCAGACCCTGGGAAGCCTTCTCAGCCGTCTGGGAGACAGAACCAGTAGTGTGAGGCTTTCCTAGGCACTTGGTTTGCATCAAACAGATGTCCACAAACCTTTCATTCATAAAGCGCCCAGCCTGGGCTTGGGTAGAGAGCAGACTGGAAAGAACCAGGTCTTTCATGCACTTAGGCACTGAATAGAATTTCTGTCCCCCTCCCCCCTCCCCAGAAGCCTGCTCTTGACGTTGCAGCAATAAATAGATTTTTTAAATGTGGATATCAATTTAGAAAATATATGGAGACCCAGTTTTCATCAATGGATACCAAAACTGTCTCTGTAATTTAGAAATGACACTACTCAATGTCAGCAGCCAGGAGACCAAATTTTCTCAAACGGATACCTTCATTTCAACCACTCTGTCCCATCAGACTCCATATTTCAAATATCCTGTCAGGCTGTGTGTCAGGCTATGTGTCCTGGTTTGGGGCTTTGAACACATGATCACCAGTTAGCGACAGAGGAGAAAGTAGGACATTCTCTTCTTCTCAAACTTAAAAGAAAATTATTTATTACAAAAACAACATCCTGGCAGGCAACACAACCAGAAATATTACTGAAAGAAAAATTCACCCCTGAACCAAACATACCAAGAAATCAAAATGTTTTCTTTTTCTGTTGTACCCTTTGCCACTCCTAATTTGTGAAATATTTGCGATCATAGCATTTAAAAAAAAAAAAAGGCAACGCCAAGGTTGTGTGAGCTCCCAGACCTGCCCTCTCCCACCCTCTAGCCCCGCGCTCTTACCAGATCTATAGAAGCAAATCCTTGGGACCGCCTTCTCCTCCTCCCCAGCCCACCTGCAGACGGCCCAAATGAAACCCCTAACTCTCAATCAATCAGTGTTTCAAAACATCACCTACTGAGTGTTCAGCGCTGTTGGAGACACAAAGAGGGTGGGTAGGAGGGGTGTGGGGAAGAAAGAGAAGGCCTGGTCCTGACTCTCCAGGGGCGTAGCCATGGCAACCGGGAGGAGGCAGCAGAAGGGGTGGAAGAAGGGCATAGTTACAGCAAGAGGCCAGGGCCCAACTGGGGTTCTTGCCCCGTTCGTGAGTGCAGGATGCAGCTGCCTTCTTTGTCCCTTGTGAATGAAGCCACTGATTGTGGTTCCTGGGGCAGTTTCCCAAAAGTGTGTCATGAGAAAGAGGCAAGATGTTAATGTGCTAAGCAGAAAGAAAACACAATTCCATGGCCAGATGAGTTAGGACAGGAGGGTTAAAAAAAAAAAGAAAAAGAAACAGGTTTCTTTCTGCGGGAGGTCTCAGAGCATGACTACCGCGTGCTGCGAATGTCAGTGAGGGCGCCGAGGCTCGCTGTGTTTCCCAAGCTTGTGTGGACCTGGGGAAGGACACCTGGAGGGGCCAGTGTCTAAGGAACACACTGCAGAAAATGCAACTCCAGAATATCCATTCTCAGGCTTCCCCACAGACCAGAATATACCAGATTATACCAGATTCTCCCAGACACTTCCCGGTCAGAGGAAGCCTTCCCTTTGCCTTCCTTCCCATGCCTGGAAAATGCAGAATGCAAGGGAAATAAGATGCTAGGCACAGTATGCCCAGTGCAGAGAGGCCCAGAGGGGAGTGAGAAGGAAAAGAATTTACATGTTCTCTGTTTCCTACACCATCCTCACCAGGGACTTACTGCGTCACAGCTATTGTTGTAACCAAGACCAACAGCAGCCCCCACACAGAAGGTTCCATGGCCCAGTTCCACACCACCTTCCTGAGGTGCTATAGAAATTCCAGCCTTTCCCTATTTTCTCTTCTTTCCCACTCTCCTCTTCACAGTGTTTGTGGCAGCCTGGAGGCTGGGGTCACAGAAGGCCCTGCAGTTCAAACTTCTAGAATTACTTAGGTTGTTCCAGACCCTCCTTCTTCCCTCCAAGTTTCTGTCTGTGACGTCCAAGGTCACTCCATTCTTCCATCCTCTAATCCAATGGTTCCCAACCTTGTTTGCACATCAGAAGTTTTTAAAAAGTCCCAGTGGCCAAGCGTCATCCCAAACAAATGAGATCAGCATCTCTAGAGATGAGACTCAGGCATCAGGAATTCTAACAGATCCTCAGGTGATTACAGTTGGCAACCAACTTGAAGAACCACTGACATCGTCCAGGAATGGAATTTTCTCCTTTTAATCTGGAATCAGCCCATCTTTTATTTTGAGCCAAAAGTGTTCTCTCTAGGGTACTCAAATCCTAATTTACTGGTGTCTTCCAATTACGACCAAAGAATTTTCTGGAACAGTCATGTTCTCTGCTCTGGATATCAAGTTTCACTTCTATTTCTCCAAGCACCTCCACAATCCGATGTATGCACTAGGGAGCATAATTGGGCAGAGTACAGTGCCTGTTTCCAGGAGCCTAACCACTGGCAATCTTTGGTTCTCAAAGATTTTTGCCAGTTCCCAAGTTCTACTAACCCCAGTTTCCCCTCTTGGTGTCATTTACTCTCGTTCCTGCTAGGAATGACACCCTCAGACACTCATCTCTCACCATTTCTCTTAACTGAGAAGCCTAAGTGCAGAATATTAGCTCCCCTGCAAGATTTTAGTCCATGTTCAGAAGGCTGCAGTAGGCTGCCCCCTGGAATCTTGAGAAATAAAGAAAAAAATGACACCCTAGCTAAAATGAAAAGTAATAGAATTAATTTTAAAAAACACCTAAAGTAGCCTTTCTGAGCTCATCTAAATAACCTACTTTAAAAGATAGGTTTGTAAGAATGGTACAGTTGAGAGTAAACACAACTAACAGAGCAGATGGTTAAAGTAAACTTTAGATCTGTGTTGGATTTAGTGCAAAAACAAAAACTGGGTTCTTTCAAATGGGGAGGATAAGACAATTTGGGGTATAGAAGAAATTTAACATTTCAATTTAGACTCAATTTAATTTATAGAAATAAATAAAATCTTCATTTTTATGTTTTTAAGTTCATTTATGTATTTTTGAGAGAGACAGAGAAAGACAGAGCGAGCTCAAGTGGGGGAGGGGCAGGGAGAGAGAGAGAAAGAGAGAGAGAGAGAGAGAGAGAGAGAGAATCCCAAGCAGGCTTTGCACTGTCAGTGTGGGGTTTGAACTCATGAACTGTGGGATCATGACCTTAGCTGAAGTCAGATGCTTTACTGACTGAACCACCCAGGTGACCCAATAAATCTTCATTTTAACATACAAATTGATAGTAGTATGTGCATTTAATGAGTAAATAAATAAATAGATGTGGTTTTAGTGGTCAAAAAGTTTTAATCATAGGGGTGAACAATAAAATAAAGTTTGGATATTGCTATTCTAAGTAATTACATAGAGAGCCAGTGGCCGACTCGTAATGAGAAAGAGACCATGAAAATAGCAAGAGTTGGTCAGTGTTTATCCAACACTACTGAGAAACAGGGTATCTTGACCAGACGAATGTTTATCACACACACATCAAAGTGTGTCCAGCTATTATGGCTTAAACATCAATTCCTTAAAGTTATCCAGTTCCCTATGCCCACAGTGGTACTTACAAGGCAAACTTCTGAGAGTAATTTGACTTCTCATGCCGACCTTCCTACAGAGACATGTATACACCAACCAACTCTTGACTCCAGGTCTTTTTGGAGCCACTGTAAATTCTTAAATTGGCATTTTGGCTCATCAGGCAGTTTTGTAGTTTGGGGTAGGATTTCTAGTAAGTTGGGTAAATGTGAGTCAGGTCTCTTGAGCCTGATCATCTCTGAAGGAATATGAGGCTCTGGTCCTCTCTGAGGCTCTGTCCTGGACGCCATCCTGACACTCCACTACAAGGTCCTCTCTAAGCCACTGGCCTCTCTGTTTGACATCGTTTTAACACACATAGAACTTGATTTGTCTGAATCCTAGATACACCAGGTTTTCTTAATCTACCTATGTTTTCAGATAAGGGAAGTAGTTCTCATTGTTAGGTGCGTAGTAGTAGAACCCCAAACCCTACAGGACACACAACATGAAGTATAGGTGGAAACAATCCAAATGTCCATCATTTGATAAATGGATAAACAAGACATAGCATATCCATACAGTGGAATATTATTTGATCATAAGAAGGAATGAAGTTCTGATACATGCTACAACACAGATGAAGCTTGAAGGGTTGTGAGAAGTGAAAAAGGCAGTCACAAAAGGCCACATGTTATACGATTCCATAAATATGACATGTCTAAAACAGGGAAATCTATAGTGACAGCAGATTAGTAGTTGCCAGGGCTAAGGGAGGAAGGTTCTAGTGGGTAAGGGGGATGAAAGCTAAAGTATATGGGGCTTCTTTTTAGGATGACAAATATGTTTTAAAATTGACTGTGGCAATCACTGTACCTATCTGTAAATATACTAACAACTACCGAATTGTACACTGTAAGTGGTTGAATTGTATGGTGTGTAAATTGTATCTCAATAAAGCTCTTTTTAGGGGATCCTGGGTGGCTCAGTTCATTAAGCATCCTACTCTTGATCTCGGCTCAGGTCATGGTCCTGTGGTTCATGGGTTGGAGCCCCAAGCCCTGAGTCAGGCTCTGCCCTATCAGTGGGATTCTCTCTCTCTCTCTCTCTCTCTCTCTCTGAAAATAAATAAATAACATTTTTTTAAAAAAAGATCTTTTTAAAAATGAAGGTGAGAAGTGATCAAGAGTTCCTGTGGGTCTTCTCACCAGGATTTTTTTCCATGGGTCACTGTTTTACTTCCTGTAATTATGCTCTAAGTGCCAAAAGGAAATGCAAAGGCTCATGGGACTCAGAGTTCTCATAGAGCTCAGGGGAAGTCATCTTCCGAAGCCTACAAGCCATACCTCAGTTCATGATAGAAAAGGGAGTTTGTTGTGAGCAGAGGCATCCTGCTCCTCATCTCATACCTCTCTGTAGTTCTGATAACCCCAATATGACCAGCATTTCTCAATCAGAAGAAACTCAGAAAATTCCAGCAAAGATGATAATCTGGATGTTTAAAATATCCACCCAACCTGCACAGGAAGATTTAGAATCATAGAATTTCAGACCTAAAATATCTTGCAGAATTTGAAGATTTAATTCTATCAACGCATGGACACAGGATATTCGATTAGCTCCCTTCCCATGGGATATGGGGTAGAACTTTTCTCTGTCCTCACCTCCCCAAACCTACCTACAGCGTGTTCATTGCTCACCTTCTCCCAGGGTCCTTTGTCTTGCTCTCTTCTCTCCTCTCCCCCCAATTCTTCTTTCTAGTTCAAAAGTTTGAAATTACCTTTCTGTGTAGTACGAAAATGAATTTGTCATACGCTACATTCTTCTAACTCTTTAGTTTATAAGAAAAAAAATTTATGTTTGGTCTTCCAAGCCCTGGTACTCAATATTTAAAGAAAAGCTTTTGGAATTTGGAAAAATAGATTCTTTTTTCTCTCAAGTGTCTGGCTCTTGTAATCAATCTATAACTTTCCCAACTATTATTGCTGAAATAGGCATCAAGAGTCTGTTTGGGCCGCCAGTACTTCAATTTCAACTCTTTATTTCTTTTTGTATTTCAACTATAAAAATCCTGGTCCTCTCTGGAGATGTGCCTCTGGTTGAATATTTGGAAATAATGTCTTCCCCCCCACAAAAAAGGATAGTGGCATTTATATATCTAGAAACTAGCTGATAACTAAAGATTTCTATTCAAACATTCTATGATTCTATGACTTGAACCCAACCAGCCCTGGGTGCTCAGTGATCCTCCCATGGCACCAAACCACACTACCACCAATCTTTCATTCTTCCCATAAACTCCTCAGTGGCACCTCCTCTACTCTCTCCCTCCCTTTCCATTTTTTCTACATGGTGGGACAATGGTCTTCTAAATTCCTCTTCCAATGGGTTGTCAGTAGTGGAAGAGAATGGCCACATGGTCCCTGAGTTCTGCATTACAGCCTAAAACAAGCCTAAGAATTGTTTGAAATCCTGAAAACTTGTTTTTGTCTTGCAGATTCATGTGTATGTTCCATTGTCCTCCAAAACCGATTACTGTTTCCTTTGAATATTACAAATAAGTTTTAAATTACCTATCAAAAGTACTTAGCTTGTTCTCCCAATCTCTAAATAAAACTGACTCTCCAGTATAAAGCACTACCTTAGTTCTATGACTTCTAACAGACATTGCTAACACATTGCTGAGTGCCCACCTACAAATGGGCAAATATTTCAGAAATATTGGTGATTTGCCAATACTAAATCTATCTGGTATTTCAGGCCCCAATAGCACTGACCATAAAAGGGAGTTGAGACGATATTTGTGAAACTAGTTACCTTGGAAGAGAAAAGAAAGAACCAGCCACTTTGAGCAGGTTTAAAGACCTATTCAGAAAATAATGATTAAAAGTTGTTTTGCTCACTGTTCAGGATATCTACCAGATTAATCCTTGGCTGTCTTCAGTTCTAGATCATTCTTGAACATCTGGAGCAAGAGTCATTTCCTGTGTGGGGATTTGAGATCACAGGTTTCCTCAGAACCATAGAGAACGTGGTCCTTTCCACATGGCTGTGAGGCTACAGGGCTGGCTGCTGTGGAGGGGGAAAAGCCTGCCCCATCCAATCAGAAGACTTGTAGAAAGGAGAAGGAAGAAAAGGGTTGAGAAGGAAGGAAGGAAGATATAAGCATGCTTCCCCTCCCCATCTTTGAGCCCCCACCTTAAAGAGGGACATTGTCTTTGCGTCTTTGTTTCCATGCAGTGTAACAAATTAACACAAATTTAGTGGCTTAAAACCACACAAATTTATTCCCTTACATTTTCCATGGGTCAGAAGTCCAGCATGTCTTAACTGGGTCCTCAATACAGGGTGTCTCAAGACAAATCTCAAGGTGTTGGCTGTATTTCTATCTGGAGGGTCAACTAGAGAAAGAACTACCTCCAAGCCAATTCTAGTTGTAACCAGTATTCCTATTCTCGAAACTATAGGACTGGGTCCCATGTCTTGCTATCTGTCACCCAGGGATGGCCCTCAGTGCCTTTCCATGTGTCCCTCTCCATAGGCCGTCTCACACTTTCAATGCCTCTGACTCCCTGTCTCTGACCTTTAATCTCCCTCTCTTAAGATCAACTAATCTGCAAAATCCCTTCACAGCAGCACCTAGGCTAGTGTTCTATTGAATACTGGGAAAAGGTGTGAGCACACCAAGGGCCGGGACTTGGGACATCATAGAATTCTGCCCACCCCAGGCAGTCACAAACACCCACATATGAATGAGACAGAAAACACTGGGGCTAGTGCATGCTTTCCCTCAAATCCTGGGAGAAGATTTCAAGACTTTGGGAAGAGCCCACAGCTGATACTGCCATTTCTAATATGACAAGAGCAGTGATGGACACTGTGGCACAGGGAATAATCAAATGAGCCCCTAATGAGCAGATGACTCGGAAGTGCCTGAGCCTAGAGAGACATTCTTCAAGTCCACTGAGGGCTGGTGTCCTGCCCTGAAGGCACAGTTAGGGGGAGGAAGTAGGTGAAGACTCTGAGATCAAAGGCCTCAAACAAGAGCCAGAGACTCCAGCAGTAGGCCCCAGAGCAAAAGCCAAGCAATCCAAACCTGCCCAGTCCTCCTTACTCCTTTTCCAAAGCTACCCCCAAGACAGGGTAGCTGTAGATGGACAGGATCAAGAGAATTTTACAGGAATCCAAAGACCTGGGCTCCTCTTTACTGGTGAAAGTCAGGTGAACCACACCTTTCCCCATTATGCCAGTGCCTTCTTGGGGAAGACAGAAGAGCAGGGGAAGTTGGAAAGCCCGAACAGTGATCCCAAAAAGACTGATGGGACTTCCCAGGTATAGGACTTTGAGTTTAAAACTGGGAGAGTCCTGGTGAATGAAGACAACACCCTAGCCTGAAGAGATGATGGTTTAAATGATTACATTGAGCTAAGATTTTAAACTGAGTTGCACTAAATTCACACACACACACACACACACACACCACTTCAGAAAGATCACATCACTATAGAGAAATAGCAAGCTGCATTTTCTTTGCTCACCTAAACTGTAGTGGCAGTAAACTTCTAATCCAGCTTTACCATTTTCCTAAGCATTTTCACCCATATTCTCTCGCTTCATCCTCACGTCAGCACTGTAACATAGACAGAAAGACACTGTGGGGAGCGTATGAGGGTTAAGGCCAGGAGACTTGCCTAAAACCACGGGACAGCGAGCACCTTGCAAGCGAGCCCTGGAACCAGATTTTCTGATTCCCAGTTTTCAGTATATGACCAATCTTTGGAATCTTTTGGAATTTGCCATCTCTACTTATCTGTTTCGGTGATTTGCTTAATCTCATTAATGAATTAAATCCTGAATATTCATCCATGCCAATTACTATTCATTGAGTGTCTATTGGCTGCATGGCTGTGTTCAAGACCACAGAAGGACATGGTCACAGCTGAGCAACAGCCGCAGGCGGTGGGCCTCACCTGCCTTCCTTTTGTGGATGACAATAGGAAAGCCAGAACAAAGAGCAGGTCCAGCCAGAACACTATCTCTGTATGATGCTTCCCCCTTGTGGCCAACTTGCTGCTTTGGACAGGAAGTAATGAACTCTCCAAAGGTCTTCCTTGCTAGGTATTATGCACCTACTCAGTAAGAAGCCTGGGTCTGAGTCTGAGGGTCTGGAGGAGATCCCCACCAGCTCCCTGCCCCCAGATTTTACATAAAATCCTTACCGTGTGGGTGGGTAAGGGAGGTGGAGGTTTGCTCACAATAAATCTGAGGCTCCAAAGATTCAAGGACACAAAGGGAATGTCTGACCTCCTAATTTCAGCTGGGAACTTTATGGTTGTTCAAGGGCTAACTCTTGCCCGTCAGCAAAAGCTCAACACATCTTAAGGATGTCAGTAGGTTGTAAGCAATGGCTAATGCCAAAGGATGGCTGGGGAAGGAGAGTTAGTTGGTGGTTAACCACCCCAGAATCTCCGTCAGAGCTGCCCTCAAGCTCTCCTTGGCATTGTTATTCTTTCATTATGTGTATATTCCTTCAATGTTATAAAAACTTGAATAAAAGTATTTTAGAAACTGCTATTTTTATTGATATAAAAAGGACCCAGGATTGGGGCACCTAGGTGGCTCCGTTGGTTAAGTGTTCGACTTCAGCCCAGGTCATGATCTCACGCCCTGTGGGTTCGAGCCCCGCATCAGGCTCTGTGCTGACAGCTCAGAGCCTGCAGCCTGCTTCAGATTCTGTGTCTCCCTCACTCTCTGCCCCTCCCCTGCTTGCACTCTGTCTCTCTCTTAAAAATAAAGAAACATTAAAACATTTATTTTTAATTAAAAAAGGGGGGCTCAGGATCCCCTTCCAGCTCTCTTGCTCTTTCTAAGCCTCTCATTCACTATTCTGTGGCCATTGCAGCCTGAAAAATTAAAAGGACCACAACCTCACTTATCCATGGTGCCCAGTTCAAGACCCTGGGGGATGGTGAATAAGGGGCATGTTTAGCTTGGTATATGGAGCCTTGTTCTACATAGGTTTCTACAAGAGCAGAACCAGTCTAAGATGGCAGAGAGAGTCTGAGGATAGGAAAATGAGCAGAAAAAAAATGGTGAATGGAGAGGCAGAGAAATCAGCAGCAAATTCCTGGATTCATTTTTTGAAATCAGAAACTCCAAGAAGATAGCACTATGGTAACGAATGGCTTAAAAGATGTTTCAAGTGAACTCGTTTCACACTGGGTTTATATTTGTTGGTCTGGTGTCAGGATGGGGTGTGGATGCAGAGGACGGTTAAAGTGGAGATGGCAAAAACATTCCTACTTATGTCCTGGATAAAAAATCCACTTTCCATTCTCCTTGTCCTTCTAAGACAAGATCAGAACCCTCTTTGGTGCACATTCGTAAAGCCCTATCTTTTTACTTATAGTCTTAATCAGAACTCTTATGAAGTAACTCTTTGGGTACTTATTTTACTAAGCCTTTCTCCACCACTGCACCATTAATGAGGACAGGGATGTCAACAAATGTTTTTGAGGTAAGACGTAAATGAATGAAGGCTTGTGTCACCCAATGAACAGGTGCTAAGAGCTAGGGCACCAGGGATACAGAAAGGAACAAGACAGGAGATTTGCCTTCAAGGAACTTACAACTGAGCAAGTAATTAGAAAGCTGATGAATTCCAAGGACAAGTATGATGAGCTATGGGAGCTGACAGGAATCTAGCATGGCTTGGGGATGTGTGAATCTGACACCTCAATGAATGCTTGGTGATTCACTAAACAGAGATGTAGGGATCCAAGGAAGGGCATTCCAGGCACCAAGAACTGAGCATGGCAAGGTCTGAGATGGGGAAGTTCTTCCCCATCTCAGAACTTAGCTCATTAGCAAGACCATCATGAAAACCAGAGCAAAAGGGAGATGACACAACATGATGTGGGTGGGGGCCAGATCGCTCAGGGGCTTTCAGTACTTGTTGTTGAGCTGGACTTTTCCTTAATGGCAATAAGAAAACATTGATTGGTAGGAAGCTATGGAATGATATAATGGAGTTTGTGTTTTTAAAAAAATAATCATTTCTCTGACTGCTGTGTGGAGCATGGATTGGAGGAAGGGAAGAGTTGACAAGGCTAGACTAGCTAAGAGGCTGTGGTGGCTCTCCAGTGAAAAGTGATGTGGACCTGACCTTGGTGGTGGTCATGGTGGTGGAGTAGGGGGAAGATTTGGGAGTGACTTAAGAAGCAGAACTTGGAGAGTGTAAGGAGGTGTGAGAAGATGTCAGGGATGACTTCCAGGTCTGGGGCTTGAGCAGCTGGTGCATGGACTCTAGGAGAGGAACAGGTCTCTGGGCTTATTTGGGGACCTCTTGAATTTGAGGATCCTATGTGTCCTCCATGAAAAACTATCAAGTCAGTTATCGGCTGTGTGAGTTTGGAACCCAGAGAGAGTTCTCAATGGAAATGGAGAACATATTGATGGTAAATGAAGCCAGGTGAGTTCAAGGTAAGAGAGGCCAAGCGACTCCACCTAACAGCCGCTGAATATATAGGCATTCAGTGACTGCACTAAGACAGCGCAGCAACTCTCTGTGTGGGAATTCCTCTTGCATTTTGTTTTCTATTCTCTATTTTTCTGGGCATCAGAGAATTGAATTCTCATATGTAGTCAAAGCAGCTAGTTCCTTACCCCACATACATTCTCTCTTCTGCTTTAGTAACAGACACCAGTATTGTCAAAAGACTCAGTGTGTCCAGCTACAAAACTGTATTTCCCAACGTCCTTTGCAGTAGGGATGGCTAGTGGGATACAGATGGATAGTTGCCAAAAGGGACTCCTAAAAAAGCTCGCCTAAGGGAGCTGACTCGACAAGGAGGTATGTGTCTTTTTGCTCTTCTACCTTCCTTTATTTTCTCCCTGGAACTTGGGCCTGATGGTTGGGGCTCCAGTGGCTCCAGTGGCCATCTTAGACCATGAGGCAATCTTGAAGAAAGGGTGAAGGGATGGATAGAAAAATAGTTTCCGGGTCTCTGATGACTGTGGAGCTACCATTCCAGTCTAGGTGATTTCCGAGGCTTCTTTGATGTGAAATAAAAAATAAACCTCTATATTGTATAAGTTACTGACATGTGGATTTTGTGGATTATGAGGTCAAACATAATCTAACTGATAGATCATCCATGTGATAATCAGACAAGACAGTGAATTCAAGATTGTGTAGGAATGCATAGGAAAGAATAAAGCAGATTAGGCTGGTGCATAAAGGCATACAATGCTCTTTCATATATCATCAGGGAAATTTTCCACGTTTCTCGAAATGTCTTGAACTGGCAGTAAAAGAGCTAAAGTAGATCATGGCAAATTCTTCCCCTTGGGAGTCTATTAGCAACTGAACATCTCTGAATCACACAGGAATGTTAATTCCGTGTACAGAAAAGAAATACAAAAATAGTCCTCATTGTGATTAAGATCTAACAACCGTAATTGAATAATTGCAAAGTTTAGAATATTTCACACAATTTAGATAGTGCGATGTCTCTGCTGCTTGGGATGCACATCCATTCTGTACAAAGAAAGTACCCTCACAAAATTTCCAGAAAAGAATTTTTTAAAATATGTATTTAAACCTCACGCTATTCTCAGTTCCCTTTGGTTCATTAATTCTTCTAGGGTTCTATCCCCAGGTTTTCTGACCAAAGGAATGAGGGAGGGCTGAAATCCAGCTTGAATTTAATTCTCAAAGACTGCCTTGGGGTCAGATCAGGTCATCCAGGAAGCCATGGCACTTTTTGCTGTTTGTTCACCCTTAAGAGGCTTCCTTTAGAAATGGATACAAAGATGTTTGATGTACTAGCTGGTTCCCTGGTGGATAAATGGGCCCACCTTACTCCTTTCCTCTGAAAACCATATTGATTTAGTGGCATTCAAGAAGTTGAGACATAGAAGGGCACCTGGGTGGCTCAGTCAGTTGTGTCGGACACTTGATTTTGGCTCAGGTCATGATCTCGTGGTCTGTGAGATCGAGCCTCACATCGGGGTCTGTGCTGACAGAGCAAAGCCTGCTTGGTATTCTCTCTCTTCCTCTCTCTCTCTCTGCCCTTCCCTCACACACTCTCTGTCTCCCAAAATAAATAAAGTTTTTAAAAACTTTTAAAAACTAAAATAAAAATTTTTTAAAAAGTTGAGGAATAGGAAAACATCTTTGCAGTCCCTCCAAACAGCAAAGAAGACAGATGAAGCACTTGGATGGGTTGGATTAAACAACACTGGTACTGGGGCGGCTGGGTGGCTCAGTTGGTTAAGCATCCGACTTCGGGTCAGGTCATGACCTCATGGTTCATGGTTTCAAGCCGCACAGTGCAGAGCCTGCTTGGGATTCTCTCTCTCCCTCTCTCTTCTCCCCCACTCCCCCTCCCTCTCTACCTCTCCCCCTCCCCCTTCAAAATAAATAAAGAAACTTTAAAAAAAAGAAGACTGATATTACAAATGGACAAATATGAATAACCCAGGCAGAGCCATATCCGCTAAATAAATATAATCCCAAATGGAAGAAAACATCTCCCTTTCTACAAGACTGAGTAAATGAAGATGTGGACAAAAGGGGAAATTTAAGTTTCTTTAGAACTTCTATTGCTCTCTAGCATCCCCTTGTGGAACTTGAAACAATCTGCAG
>CM053567.1:150604732-150639062 GCA_028646485.1 Cryptoprocta ferox
CATTACAAACCCCCCAACCAGTCCCAAGTTCATATCAGCCCCCCCTTTATCCAAGTCACACACACCATGTCAATTTCCCCCATCCTAAAGCAACCCAGACAACCAGCGACAGCTCCTAGGTCCCAAAGCCTGCTGGAATCATTCAAACGAGTGAGTCCTAAGACATCTACACTGCCCTGCCTTGCCTTCCTGGCTGGAATCCCAATGAAGCTATACCTATACTACTTATATTTTCCTCTTTAAATCTGCCTCCTGACTGACTCCACTGCTTCCCATGTGGCCCTGCATGGTATGGTGTGTGCCCCCTCCTCTCAGGAAAAGTAAGGAATAAGAATCTTTTTTTCAATGGCATTGACCTCTCCATATCATCACTCAGTGCCCTTTATTTTTAAAAAGTAAGGTGACAAAATAATCACACCTCTTCCTTTGTAATTCTAGACATGCTACTTTCTTTGAACTTTCTTTTACCTAACTAAAATACAGGAATAATAGTAATGAGTTACTTCATATGATTGTCATGAGGCTTACTTCAACTATGTGATAATAGTCTTTGCACATTATAAACATGTTTATTCTTATAATTATCCCTCAAAAATCTGACCTGCTAGTATCTTTTCCCAGCAAAATCCGCTTCTGATTTTTTTCCCCTGACAATATAGTCAACGAATCAGATTCACGAAGCATCATACCTGTCCAGGTAAAGAGTATCTTATCAGAACCCAGATAAATTCAAGCAACAGATACAGAGCTACAAGGAGTTGGATTGTTTGGACTACCCTGATGCAGAATCATATATAAAACACTGCATTTAAAAAAAAAAAGAAAAACCATTAAAAAGTATTTCCCTAGTGTATAAAAGGATGGCTGGATTTATGATCATTCTAGTTAGACCTTTTCAGGAGTCCAATGACACAGAACTTGACCATTAAGTCTTTGTTAAACCTAATTGCTAGTTTATAAAAACTTCCCACCAGATTCTTAATTGCTGTTGCTCTAAACACAATAAATGCAATAAACAATGCTTCAGGAAGAAGGGGAGATAATCTGTGGTGGGAAAGGGGGTAAATAGAAGGAAAATGGTCTTTTCCATAAGCAAAATGGCCTTATTGTTGTTCTAAGAAATAATGAAGTTCCCACAGATAGCCCTCCAGGGTTTCAAGATGTTGACAGGGAAGGGCTTGTCCAAGACTCATCAGAGAGCATCACAGTCAAGATGGAGAGTGACTCTATTTATGGCAACTCAGCATGAGGAAATTCTAGACTTCCTAGACCACTTAATGCTAATTCCACTTGGTTCAGAATGAGAACAGATCATAGCAGGACAATGACCAGGGTGAAGTAAGTGAGATGCCAAGGGTGCAAAATTTAAGGAGGCACTTGAGATTTCCAACTGTGAGTGCCCCCTGATCCCCACCCTAGAGTACTGCTACAAGGATAAAGAATTTCCTTTCTAGCACCATTAACACAGAGAACCTCTATCAAGTGGCTAGCCCTCAGCTGTAGCATAATCATAATGCGGACTATTGTGTGCTATACTCCACACTGAAGCATGCCTCTATGGATAGACTGGGTTCTTTGCCAAGTAGCCTCCATCGAAACCTAAGAGTCCTGAATCTGAAGAGGAACTGAGACTGACAATGTTTGCTTATTCACACGAGAAGTGGAACAAATTCTCAATCTTAGAGAAGTAAAAGTCAATGTTTCTGAGAAATTCACCTCAAGTTCTATGTATACAAATAAGTGCTTCTTATGAAAGTAGCCACCACCTGACACTACCCATGTACTTAATTCCAATAGTGCTCAGGATTTTGCCTCTGTTTTGTCTTCCTTTTGCCTCACTCCAGGCTTGAGGTTTCCAGCAAAGTGCTGGGTTTTATTTAACTCATGCCTATATGGTCATTAGCTTACAACAAAAGAGGCATGAATATACAATGGGGAAAAGACAGGATCTTCAATAAATGGTGCCTGGAAAACTGGAAAGCCACATGCAAAAGAATAAACTGGACCACTATTTTGCACCATACAAAAAAATTAACTCAAAATGGATTAAAAATTTGACTGTAAGACCTGAATCCAGAAAATTCCTAGAAGAAAAGATAGGTTGTAGTTTCCTTGACATTGGTCTTAGAGATTTTTTTTTATCTGACTCCAAAGGCAAGGGCAAGAGAAGCAAAAGAAATAAGTGAGATTGCAAACTAAAAATCTTCTGCCCATCAACAGAAACCATCAACAGAATGAAAAAAAGGCAACCTACTGAATGGGAGAAGATATTTGCAAATCATATAACTGATAAGGAGTTAATATATAAAATACACAAAGAACTCATACAGCTCAATAACAATAATCTGATTTGAAAATGGGCAGAGGATCTGTATGGAAAGCCACAGAAGACATCCAGATGGCCAATAAGCACATGAAAACATGCTCAACATCACTAATTATCAGAGAAATTGAAGTCAATACCACTATGAGATATCACCTCACACCTGTGAGAATGCTATTACCAAAAAGACAAGAAATAACAAGTGTTGGTGAAGATGAAAAGGAAACCATCATGTACTGTTGATGGGAATGTAAATTAGTGTAGCCAGCATGGAAAATAGTATGGAGGTTCCACAAACAATTAAAAATATAAATACCATATGATCCAACAATTCCATTTCTGGGTATCTATCCAAAGAAAAAAAAAACATTAATTCAAAAAGATAAACACACCCTTGGATTCATTATAGCATTATTTATAAGAGCTGAGATACAGAAACACCTAAGTGTCCACTGATGGATGAATAGATAAAAATGTGGTGTATATATACACAATAGAATACTATTTAGCCATAAAATGAATAAAATGTTGTCATTTGTGACAGCATGGATGGACCTTGAAGGTATTATGCTAAGCAAAATAAGTCATACAGAGAAAGACAAATATTGCATGATTTCACTTACACATGGAATCTAAAAAAGCAAAATAAACAAACTCAGGCTCATAAATACAGAGAATAGATTGGTGGTTATCAGAGGGAAAAGGGAGTTGGGAGGGGGTGAAATGACTGAAGAGGATCAAGAAGTACAAACTTTCAATTATAAAATAAGTAAGTTATGTGAATGTAATGTAATGTATAGCACAGGAAATATAGTCAGATATAGTCAGTAATATTGTGATGGATGGTAACTAGACTTATTGAGGTGATCATTTTTGCAACATATGCAAAGAATGAATCACTGTTGTACACCTGAAACTAATATAACATTGTATGTCAATCATACTTCAATTATTTTAAAACTTTGGGTTTTATTCAAAACAAGGAAGTAATTCTTCACATAAATCTGAAAGGGGTGTTATGATGGTAAATGAAGGCATTCAATGGAAGGTTTGATTTGGGGGGATTTAAGAGAAGCTCTGTTTAGATACTTTTCAGCACTTTGCCAATATGTCCTACTAAAAACTTCTTATACATTCATTGCCATGATTGTTGTTCCTCTTTTCACTAGAGAAAAGCATAGCCATTATGTAATAAGTATTTTAGATTGGTTCATATGGGCAGCAGCTTTGGGGTCAACATTGAATTTGGCCTCCAGAATTGCCAGAGTTGTGGCAGAGTGTTGCTTTCTCAATTATTCTGCTGACCTGAAGCCGCCTATAACTACCCTCTCTGTGGATAGGTGATTCATTCAATCCTGCAGCAGCAAATATTTACTAGGCACTTACTCTGGGCCAGGTACTGTTCTAGGTACCAGGGGTATATCAGTGAAGAAAACAGATTTAACTCCTATAATCATGTAGCTTACATACTAGCAGAGGAGACAGAAAATAACAATGAACACGTCAATAAATTATACAGTAAATTAGATGCTCATAAGTGGAGGAAAAAAGAAAAAGTAGAGCAGGTTAAGTGGAAAAGGAAGTGCTGGAGGAAGAGGCCGAGAGAGGGTAAGGTGGTGGATGGTACCAATATCAGTATGAAATAGGGCAGTCAGGCTTGGCTTCATGGAAGAAGTGAAATTGAACAGACATATGAAGAAAATGAGTGAATTATCCAAGCATAGCCAGGGAAGAGGATTCCAGGCAAAGGGAACAGCCAATTCAAAGGCCATAACATAAGTGTGTTCTTGTAATTTAGTACAGCAATGAGGCCAATGAGGTTGGATGAGAGTGAACAAGAGGAGAAGAAGAACAAGAGGAGAGGTGGCAGAAGCCACACCTTGAAGGGCCTTGACACCTATTTTCAACAATTTGTTTTACTCTGAGTAAAGTGGAGAGCCATTGCAGGGTTTTCAGCCAAGGGGGTAACTGCAATCTGACTTCATTTTTAAAGGACCACTCTGGCTGTGGTATTGAAAATAGTGTACTATGGGAGGGAAAAGAGCAAAGCAAGGTCGCTTTAAGAGTAATCCAAGCAAAAGGTGATGGTGACTTCGTGCACAGAGGTAGCAATGGAGTTGATGAGAAGTGGCCAGATTCTGAATACATTTGATTGGGCTTAAGGTAGAACCAAAGTCTTTGGCAGATTAAATGCAGACAGAGTGTGAAAAAGAGAAAGAGAATAGTCAAGGATGACTCAAAGGTTTGGAGCATAAGCAATTGAAAGCTTAGAGTTGTCATCCCCTGAATTGAGGGAGACTAAAGATGGATCAAGCTTGAGGGAAGAAGTGGGAGTCAAGTTTTGAAGTTAAGAGGTCAACTATCTGACATCCAAATGAATATGCTGAGGATGCAGTTGGACATACGAATCTGTAGTTCAGGAGAGAGGACTGGGTTGGAAATATGCATTTAGGGATTGCCAGCATATATATGGTATGTGAAGCCATGAGCTTAGATGAGACCAAAAAAAATGAGGTTCAGAATTTGCATTAGGGCACTTCAATATAAATAGTGACCAGAAGAAGAGAAGGATCAGCAGAGAATGATTAAAACTAACCAGGAGTGCCAGATGAAAACAAAGAGAGGTTGATGTCTTGGATGCCCAGTGAAAAAAGTATATTATGGGATGGAATTACAGACATCCGCACACAAGTTTTTTACTTGGTATAAAAAGTTGCATCACTTATGAATGCATTTATTGCAAGTGATGGAAAACATGGTAATCGTCACTTAAACATGTATTTTTTTGTCATGCAAAAAAAAAAGAATGTGGAATTATATGGGTCAGAGCTAATGCACCTGTGAAAAATGTCATGAGGAAGCCTGTTGCAGTCTCCTGGACTGCCATTTTTAGGGTGTGATTTTTAATGTCATAATCAAAAGATGACTGCTACAACTCTAGGAAGTGTCTGAAAGTTCTAGGCAGAAAGAAATGGGAAGGACAGTGCGAAAAAGACAAAAACTTTTTCTCACCTTTGCCTTTTTAATGCAAAGTCCTCCCTGGAAATTATACTTACAACTTATTGTGACATGATTTGGCCAGAATCATGTCACATGGCCAAATTCTAGCCTCAAGGGAATGAGTATTTTACTTTTCAACATTTGTATTTTTTAAAAGCAACAAAAACAATATACAGAAAGACATTGAGTGAGCCAATCTATAATATGTGCTGCAGAGGGTAAGAAATTATGCAGAGATAAAGATCTCATGATTGTATAAGTAGATGAGAAATTGAGTTTCCAAAGTAATATCTCTTTGACAAATGAGTGTTTCTTAATGATCTATACCTAAGAGTTATAACCAGATACTGCCCTATTTCCACCTCATTTTATCTTTCTTCTGATCAATACCCAAGAATTTCACACATGACAATACTTGTTTTTTCACTCTATTGGGCCAATACTATTCTCATTTGAAATGGTATCAATGAAAAGGATGACTTCAAGACCCAAACAAACTTTCAGCCTCAGTATCATTTTTGGTTTATGGGAATGACTGGCTCTGTCCCTGCCTTTCAAAGAGAGGCTCTATCTGTAGATTATAGTTATTAAATATTCATGAGCATGCTTTATAAAGGAAAGGTCAATTCATAAATCCTGGCTTATTGTTCTTTAGGCTTAGAATGCTCTTACCTTCTTCTCTGCTTAGGAAAAAAAAAATCTTTCAAAGACCAATTCAAACACTTCTCTGCAACATTCCTTGGATTAATTAAAGTCTTTTTTCTCTGTATTCTGATAATACTTTGAATTATATATCATACTGCACTTTACCAAAATTTGTAGGATGCATCTAAAATAACTTTTAGAAGGAAGTATTAAGGTCTTACATAAATTATCTAAGCTTCTACTTTAAGAAACCAGAAAAGAAAAAGCAAATTAAACCTGAAGTAATAAGGAGTAGAAATCAATAAAATAGAAATAGGACAAACATTAGAGAATAAGCAATGAAACCAAAAATCAATTTTTTTCAAAACTGTTCCTAAAATTGGCAGACCTTTAGTCAATATCCTCAATAAAAAAAGAAGGAAGACACAAACTATCAATATGAATGAAAAAGGAGACAATACTACAGATCTTACAATATTAAAAAATAATAAGAAATGTTATCAACAACTTCATGCTAATAAAGTAAAAAACTTTCTGCTAATATATTCATAATGGATATGGACAAATTTCTTTAAAAATACAAACTACCTAACTTACTCAAAAAGAATTAGATAGCTTGAAGAGCCCTACATTTAAGGAAATTGAATAAACTCCCAACAAAGAAATTTCCAGGCCCAAATGGCTTCAATGGTGAATTATATCAAATATTTAAGAGAGAAATAATACCAGTTCTACACAAACTCTTCCAGAATATAGAGGAGGAGGAAACATGTCCCAACTCATTATATAAGCCATTTTACTACCTTTATACAAACCAAGGCAAGGACATGACAAGAATGGAAAACTATAAATAAATACCCATTATGAATAAGAATGGAATGTTTTATATATATATTTTAGAACCACGTATTCTGAAGTATGCTTCAAGTAAAAAAATATTCTTGTTGGGAAAAAAATAGCTCTAACTGTGTATACTCTTTTAAAATAAAGCATATCAGGGGCACCTGGGTGGCTCAGTCCGTTGGGTGACTGACTTTGGCTCAGGTCATGATCTCACTGTTCGTGAGTTTGGTTCATGAGTCTGAGCCCCACGTCGGGCTCTGCTGATAGCTCAGAGCCTGGAGCCTGCTTTGTGTTCTGTGTCTCCCTCTTTCTCTGCCCCTCCCCTGCTCATGCTCTGTCTCTCCCTCTCTCTCAAAATAAATAAACATTAAAAAAAATTTTAATAAAAATTAAAAAATAATAGAAAGCATATCAGAGGGGAGGTGGGAGGATGGGCGAAATAGGTGAAGAGGATTAAGAGTACACTTATCATGATGAGCACTGAGTAATAAATACATTATTGAATTATTGAATCACCATACTGTACACTTGAAACTAATATAACACTGTATGTTAACTATAATGTAATTAAAAGTAAAAACAATAAAAATAAAATAACAAATTTAAAAAATAAAAGAGACTTAGAACAAAAATGACCTGGGGCACCTGGGTGGCTCAGTCAGTTAAGCTTCCAACTCTTGATTTCAGCTCAGGTCATGATCTCACACTTAGTGAGATAAAGCCCCACCTCCGGCTCTGCTCTGCACTGACAGCTCGGAGTCTGCTTCGGATTCTTTCCTTCTCTCTCTCTCTCTCTCTCCCTGCCCCACCCCCACTCATGTTCACACTCTCTCTCTTTCTCAAAATAAATAAATAAACATTTTTTTAAAAAGGACCAAAACAGACCCCAGCCACTAAGTATCTGAGGAGTAAATTTTTTAAATGTGTATTTACTTATTTTGAGAGAAAGAGAGAGCAGTGAGCAGGGTAGGGGCACAGACAGAGGGAGAGAGAGAGAGAGAGAGAGAGAAAATCCCCAGCAGGCTCCACGTTGTTAGCACAGAGCCCAAAGTGGGGCTCAATCCCTAAACAGTGAGATCATAACCGGAGCTGAAATCAAGAGCCTGATGCTTAACTGACTGAGCCACCCAGGCTCCCCAGGGGAGGGAACATTTTGATAAAGGCACCTGAGGATAATGTAAGCAACAAGGACATTAGATAATTGTACTGTGCTGGCTAAGAATCTTGTGGAGTAAAATAAAGATTGTGACCAATAAAGCTGTTCCAAGAAGAAGAAAAAATAAATCCTTAACAAAACATTAGCATATTGAATCCAGCAATATGTAAAAGTGATAATAAATCATAACTAAGGGAATTTTAACCTAGGAATGCAAGATTGCTTAGCTTTTAGAAATAAGTCAATATAATTCACCAAATTAACAAACGAAAAAAGAATAACTATATGATAATTTCAATAGATGCAGAAAAAACTTTCCTAATCAACCACATCCATTCAACTTTGTAGTGGAATTCCTAGCCAGTGCAATAAGGTAAGTGAAACAAATAAAAGGCATCCAAATTGGATAGGAAGAAGTAAAATTGTCTTTACTCACAGATACATAACTTTCTGTGTAAAAAAAAAAAATCTTTAGGAACCTATGGAGTTGCAGAATATAAGGTCAATTGCATTTCTACGAACCAGCTACAAATAGAAATAGAAAAAAATGCTACTTATGGCATCAAAAAAAATGAAATATTTAGAAAAAAGTAACAAACTGTATGTAAATACATAAAACTATAAAATATAGTTTTTATAATTGAGATATTAGTATAAATAAAGAAGACCTAACTAACTAGAGAGGTATATCACCTTCACACATTGGAAGACTCAATATTGCTAAGATGTCAAGAGCGTAAGCCCTCAACACAAACAAATTTCAGCATCCACTGTATCATGTCTGTTAACATCCTGTTAGTCAAAGAGAGTTACATGGTCAAGTCTAACATCAATGAAGTGAGAATACCTACTTCCCCTGTGAAGATGAGGGGGAGGAATATAGTTCTAAAGCATAATTTGATTTACCACAATGTTCACTGAGCATTAGTGATATTAGTATCCCTAGGACTTAATACATGAGAAATGGTTGTTGAGCAATGACTAAATAAATGTCTTTTTAGAAAAATATGACAAAATATCGCTCTGTGCTTTGATTTGGAAGGAATCTTATTTCCCAAATCACAACTAGAGTGTTACAACCTTACTTTCACCATGGACATATCTCACATTCTACCATCACTAGAGTCTCACTCTGGTCTCAAAAGGAGCTATGATAGGAGCTGAATGGCTGCACCAAAATATATCATTCTTGCAAGAAGTAGGAAATTGCTACTTTTTCCCTGTTTTCTGTAGAGTTAAGGTGTAATGGTTGGGTTGAACGTGTAGAAGAACAGAAAGCTTTAATTGATTATTGTCCCATAACTTCCCCTACATACCTATTCTGTAGAGTTCTTTCTTCCTGTCCCTTTGGATGAAATTTAGAATCAACCCATTGACATTTCTTGTCATGCTTAGATAATGAAATGTTCTCTACTTCCTCCAATATAGTTACTATATAAACTCTGAAATTCGTGGAAAGGTTTAATTTCTATTTCCCCATCTTTGACCTACTGAAAAAGGTAAAGGAAAGGCTACAGTGTTAAAAAGATGAATATGATCAATTTCTTCTCTGTTTTCCCCAACTAGAGCTTTTTAATTCCTTCCCTACTCACTGTCCCTTCAGGGTTAATAGGGTCATCATTTGGGGAAGAAGTAAGAAGATGGAGGTCTTACTTGGCTGGTACTGTGCTGAGTTAGTGTTAAGAACTATGAAGAGTCTGAGGTCTTATCCTACTTGCAAGCTAACAAATTGGCCTACCATGGTTTCATGGATGCTGCCAGAAAACACAAGAGACTCCTAAGTCAGAAACAAAAGACTTTACTACTCACAATCCAGTAGATAGCATGAACTTGGTATTTATATCAGTTCTCCCTGCACCCCAAGCCCTATGGGTGTGTTCAAATTGGACTGGGTGGGTGCTATTCAAGCAATGGCTTCATGTCACAGTTGAAGAACCCTAAGCTTAGGAAGCACCAGTTTCTTATCATAGGCTGGAAGCAAATCTGACCAACATTTGTCCCAGGAGGGGACATCATCTTTATTACACTGGCCATTAAACAAATCTGCTTTCTGCTCTAGAGAGAGACTATTTCTATCTCCCATGATGTAGAGATCTTGTCTGTAGTATTAATTTCTAAATCCCAGAGCCTAAAACAGCGCCTAGCTCAACAACATCAAAGGATAGGGGAACAAAATTTGGGGAGGATGGATGTGAAGGTGGCTGTAAACTATCTGGAATCAAGCTAGGACAGGAGCTTCAGAAAGCAAGTCCACCAGGTCTGACTACTCCAGCCCTACCTTGCTGTTCGCAAATGTTCCAACAACACTTTGTGTCCTCTGGTTGCAGAAAAGCCTTCGTTTTATCAGAAGGCTCCCTAGAGCAAGAATCCATATCATACAGAACATACATGATCTACTCCTCTGGCTTCTTGTTACTCCCACGTACAGTCTGTGGCCTCCACCAGCCATGATTTTCTGCTCTGCGCTGCTCTGCTCTGTGATGTAATGTTCCCCTCAGGCAATCAGCCAGTGGGAAGAATCAACTCTGCCAGCTGCCTCACTGAGGCTTACATATTCTAGAAATCAACTAAACAAAGAAGAGGCTGTTCTTTAATAAATATTTGTTGAAGAGATTAATTTTTTAAAAATGACTTTCTGTGGCCAGATCATTACATCATGTTCTTATGCATTCTGCACTTAAGGAACTAACCCCAACCTTTCTAGGGAAAAAGAACGGATGTCTAATAATCTCAGGCTAGAGAAGGATGCATCCATTCTGGAATTGTCTTCACATATGCCAGATTATGACAGGCAACCCTGTGGGACAGCGAGCTCGACAAAATGAGAAATGGGATGGAATACTCCTTGGGAAGAGAAGAAAAGGGTTTTCTTCATTTCGAAGAGTTACTTAATTCCTAATCAAGTCTAAAACTCTGACCAACCCAACAATCTGCAGCTTAAGCACCACACAAGAAATACTGGATCGGATTCTGTGTGGAGCAGTCAGCATGAAATGTAATGAAATTCAAAATAGACAGGATACACATGCTCCAGAGGGAAGTCATTAATATCCATGAATAATGATAAAGCAAAATACCATCTGCCAGGATAATGTGGCAAATCTTTTTAAAATTCCAATTAGCCTTTAAACCAGAAACAGGGAACAAATATGCTCCTCCTACCACGTGAAACCATGTGTCCTTGAGATCTCCACTGCTTTATATGTAGACTAGAATGTGGGTGATGGAAACATAACCCACGTAGGAATATATTTTGGAGGATGCATTCATTATTCTCTAGGACATTGATGCTATTCATGGAACTGGGTGGAACAGAACATTATAATCTGCTAATTAAGGCCACATGTATATTTTTTTCACCTGTATCTTAAGTGTAGGGGTAAAAAAATTGTGTCTGTTATAAGCACAGTATATTAATTTTGCTGTAACGACATGGTTGGGTTTGATCCTTATGTGTATCTGGAGTCAGAGATAATGAAGCATTTCTATAGCTTTATCCTGGGGAAAATTGCCTAGTTTATGATGAATTCAGATATTCTAAGTCATTTTCCTGAGCTGCATTTTATGAAGCATATAACTATTAAAGTCATAATAGCCATTATCAGAGCTGTTGTAGTATAGCCTAAAAAGAAATCGTTCTTATTACAAACGTGTATAATACTTCTACAGGCCAACTAATCCATCACTTGTCTTTTGAAATATCTCAAGCAGCAAAGCTTCTCAGTATCTCTTGCTTCCCCTGGTCTGTTGTGGTGTAAACAGCACTGGAATTAGTACGTTTGGAATTTCTGGCCCTAATGCTCTCATTACTCAGCTGTATGATTTTTAGAAGTCACTGGGTTTCCTCATCTATAAAATGTCTTCCCTGCCTCAAAATCCCATCTTAAGAATCAAAAGAAGTGAATGTGAAAAGGATCTTTGAAAAAGCTGGAAAATCCTCCAATGTAAAGGTCATTTTTATCATCATGAGGAGACATAGGAGGCCACGTTGTCTCTATTATATTGAGAGGTAGAATTATACATTACACAGGAGAACAGAAAGATTCTCTCTGCAGGCTTAGCATCTTGCGTGGATGCTAGATTAGGCAGCTCTTGTTTCATCAGTAGGATTATTATTCCTGATGATCCGTCTCCTTTCCAGGGCTGAACAGAAGCAGAGCCAATACTCAGCCTATGGTCGACGTCTTCCAACTTAACTCCAAGGAGGTGTACTTTGATCTTCAGGCTAATTGAATATGGGTCATAAGGAATTCTGTTGGAATAGGGTGCTACATTCCAATTATTAATAACCATCAATTTCCATCATCCAGAAATTGAAAATAAATTGAATTATATGATTTTGGGTTTTTAAATCCATGTCATCTGATTTGGCACACTTCAGAACACAAAAACCAATATCCTCCTGACACTTACAACATCACAGTGAGCAATGAGAGGCAGAGGGAACCCAGAAAACTAGGGTTAATAAAATAATCTGCAAAGCAGGTGACTCACGTTCCAAAATTTACTGTGACAGTTGTATGTGAAGGCTTGGTCTTAACATCAATTTATTTCTGCACACCCTTTGGCCTAGCAATTTTATTTCTAGGATTCTATCCTAACAAAACACTACTATGTGTGCACAAGGCTATTCAAGAAGTCATTTCAATAGCAAAGAATGGGAAACTATAAATGCACCTTTAGGAATATGACTGCATAAATTATGGTACATTCACATAATGAGAAACTATAAAAAAAAAACGAGAGGGGTCTATCTATATGTACTTCTCATAGAGATCTCTAAAACATAGCATTAAAAGAGAAGAGCAGGGGGCACCTGGGTGGTTCAGTCGGTTAAGCATCCAACTTCAGCTCAGGTCATGATCTCATGTTTGTGAGTTCGAGCCCTGCATCGGGCTCTGTGCTGACAGCTCAGAGCCTGAAGCCTGCTTCGGACTCTGTGTCTCCCTCATTCTCTGCCCCTCCCCGATCATGCTCTGTCTCTCTCTCAAAAATAAATAAACATTAAAAAAGAAAAATGAAAAAAAAAAAAGAGAGAGAGAAGAGCAGTATAAACTCTGATAATGATGTATCCATATAGGTTCGTCAGTTGGAACAAGTGTACCACTCTGACGAGAGATGCTGAAAATGGGGGAGGCTGTGCCTGTGTGGGGAGACGGGGGTGTATGGGAAACCTCCGTACCTTCCATTCGATTTTGCTGCAAACCTAAAACTGCTATAGGAAACAAAGTCTATTTTAAAAAAGGGGGGGAGAAAAGCACTTTACAAAGCATTACGTAAAGTAGATACCATTTAGGTAAAACATGAAGCAAAAATAGAGATGTATGTATGTGTACAGAAGCAAATGCACGGAAAGTTAAGTGGAAAGATAAAAGATGCAATTCTGCCTCTGGGAACTGGGACAGGACAGGGAGGAAGACAGACTGAAAAGAAACTTTAATCTCTCACATCATACACACACCTACAACATTTATTTGAATCTTGTAAACGGTAAATGTGCTCCTGCTGGGGAGAAAAATACGATGCAGTGAAATGCTATTCAAACAAACAAACAATAGGATTGAAGATGAGCCAAGTGCAGGTTATCTTTAAGTTCAATGCTGTGTCCGAAAATGAACTCCCTCAAATAACGTTTAAATCTTAAATTTCCTATGGGTTTCATCAAAACCATAATATGAAGCCCTACTGAAACACTGCTGAGAAAGAACTGCTTTAATTTATG
Organism: Cryptoprocta ferox; assembly: GCA_028646485.1. Taxonomy (NCBI): domain Eukaryota; kingdom Metazoa; phylum Chordata; class Mammalia; order Carnivora; family Eupleridae; genus Cryptoprocta; species Cryptoprocta ferox. The sequence continues at coordinate 150,618,422 of CM053567.1, forward strand.
TGATTCAGCTAAAAACAAAAATGCTGGCACCTTAGCATAACTTTAAATTATATATATCATTTATTGAAATATAAAGATCTTCATTTACACGTTTTAAAACAAAAACACGAACGGGGCATTCTGTAATACATTTTAATCAGTAGACCCTACCTATTGAGTTACTTCACAAACATTCACCACACCACTGTTTTGGAAACACTTAGGTATTTTTCTCTTTATTTTTCTAAAATATAAATTTTGGACATTCAAAAGTGCAACAGTTAATGTGCCTGTGGGGAATATCACAGTCAAAAAAATATAAACAAAGGCAGTGACACAGCTTGTCATAAATGTTTTGGCAGTATTCTCCAAGTCTATAAAGAAATACATATATACATAATGATGTATAACATCATTTTATCTCACGTCCCTCTTCACAAAAATAGGACTGTTTGTACAGATTGGCAGACCACATTTTAAGGACATCACTGATCATTTAAGAAAAGTCACAAATTGTGTTTCTCAGGCCAGCTTTGATTGTCTTCATAAAAATAGAAAGCAGGAAGGGTTGGCAAATTTTTATCTGGGGATTTTGTAGGAGGCCAAAAAAGGAAACAAGTCTGTGATACACTGAACATACTGTAAAAACAAAAAAAATGCAGTCACACACAAATTCAGGTGGGAGTATTCATTAGGACTGGAGCCTGCTGAGAATTCTCATCCAGCCTCATGATGTCACGCAAAACTCCAAGGAACATCAAAATGCAAAGCACCAATAAAAGAAGGCTGTACAAGGGAGAGTGAGTGATAAACAGAATGCTTGAGCTGTGATTCTAGAAACACAAATGTATTTCAAGTCTAATTGGCTCTACAGAACCTAGTCAGATTTTCTTTTTTAATTGGCCAATCTGGCTCAGTGTTCACACTTAGTATGAAAAAGGTGGGGAAGAAAGTTGGGGCTTGCATTGAGATTATACCAGTAGATAGTCAAGTACCTTGTTTCTGCAGCTACATCTTCCAGCGAATCACCTGCGAGGAGCACATACGGTGATTGCGGCAATCACAGCCCATGTTTCATTCATATGGTGTCAGCAATTAAGTGGGATTGCAAAGAATGCCAATGAACCCACACCAATCGGTTTGACAGTTTGGATGGATGTGACAACTTGTCCTCTTATCTCACCCCAAAATTGCAGCAAAATTTTTAGCTTTTTTTCCCACCAAAATATTAACCTGGTTATACAGAGACCTGGCACTCTGAATCGCATCGTTTCTGTACCTGCCTTTGGGAGACTGGGGGCAGGGGGCTGGCGCGGTGGCAAGTTCAGGTCCCCCATGCAGTGGGGAGCAATGTCTTTACTTTTAGAAAGACCTGCCAAACCAAGATTTCACTTTCTCAGCCTCAGCTGAGGCTGGAAAGTTAAATTAAGGGCAGCAATTGCCAGGTATATGGCATTAAATGTCACTGACCCAAAGCCAAGGATTTAAATGGTAGGCTTCCTACATGGCTGACTTCTAGCTGAGTTCCAAATTTCAAATTATCTGTTTCCCATGGCAACTTCCGGTAACCTAAGCTGGCATTTCCCAAACCTGACTAATCAGAACAGCCAGGGAGTTTATAAAAAGACAGGTTCCTGCTCCTGACCAGACTCAATAATTCAGAAGATCTGGGGTGGGGACCTAGACTCTGGTGATCCCGGCTGCAATCACATTTGGAAACAAAGGATCCAGGCTAATGCACATGCACGATTCGCTAAATAATGCCTTTATGCTCTCACAGTTTCAAACTATTTCTTTTTGGGGTATGAGATGAAAGAAAGGGGGCTGATATTCAAGGCATCCTTCTGACCCTTGTAGGGTTTGTAAAAATTTGAAAACATAGATTTGGGGATCCACCAAAGTTATCACCAAGCATGAAAACGATCTCGGCAAATCCAGTCTTTTTACTGATGATTCTATTTTCCACTGGGTAATAACATGACAAGTCACGTTAGACATAGGTTTTGAGAACATTTAGGATTTCGGGGCTTTGTTTCTTTCAAATCCCATTACTTCAGAGGGGAGTTAATTGTTTTTAGTACGACGGATTAGGGAACCTATTCAGTACACAGTTAAAAACACTGACTTCCTGGAAGACACTACTTTTACTGTTCTCTATGTTCAACTAAATTTAATCCACTAAAGCTATTACCATATTTTATAGAGAAACATCGGTTATTTGATATAAATGTCAAAAACTGTCAAACTTGTCACCTACTTAGTAAGAATTTTTTTTTTAATTGTGCTTTCTCTGTAGGGAAAACGTGTTACACATTACACATTTAGCATTACTGATAACAGTAGTATTATAAACGTAGATTACAATAGGAAAATGAGTTGCTGGGCTTCTAAATGACCCAAATCTAGTAAACAAAATTGGTTAATTATTATTCTTTATCTCTTTAACACTAAAAAAAAAAAAAAAAAAAAAAAAAAGTAAGATGCTATAGTACCAGTACCTTTTAAGGTTCAAAAGTGGTTTTGCATGTACTTCCCAGGAAAGCTCAACAGCAGCTGATACCAGGTTTCGAGCAGGAAGAACATGGATGGGTGGAGTGGTCTCTTCAGAAGTCCAGAGAAGACAGTTAATACAAATCTAAACACATCCTCAGTTAGAGTTATTTACATAATTACAATGCTGGAGTTTTCTCGCAAATAAAAATTGTGTATGTTGGAATCTCACCAATGCCCTTGAAACACAAAGTTCACCTTCCGTGGCCTATTATTTCCTCGTCCCTCTATCTCCAAACTTCACACACCACTGAGATGCTACTGAAGCATTGCAAGCCCAATGCTAAGAAAGTTCATTCCGGAATATCCCATTCATCCATATTTAGAAGGCTCCCTGAGGCCCTTGGCTGGGAACTTCTCTTTACGCATCATCCAAGTTTGCCTCCCAAACTTTGCATTGCAATAAAGTGGTTTTCTTAAAGGGATCCAAGGTGGCTCCAAGAGTGGAAGGTACTCCCTGAATCTGCCAGTCACAGGAAGCTGTCCTCTACCAGGTCTGAGGAGTCTATGCCAATGTCATCCATCATGTCGATGTCCTCAATGGTTTCGTCCTCTCTCTTGATGAAGGTAGAGCTGCTGGAACCTGTCTCAATGGCACTCTCTTCTGAGGTCTGCGAGCTGGTGGAGAGAGAGAACAGGAAAGGTTAAGCCCAGGCACAGACCGACCAGACCATGGTTGTGTGGCTAGGGTGCCCCCCAACCCCCAAAGACAATGGAGCCCTTTCTGCAAGATCCTTTGGCATTCAAACTTGGGCCACCCAATTAGGCAAGATTCTGCCACCAAGCCAGATAGCTACTCATCATCCATCACTCTGCAGGGGGCCCAGTGGAAAACCAAGACCCCCCCAGGTCATCTTCACCCTTCAGTTTTCCTTCTCTTTCGTCAAATTTTCTGGCAGAGTTGCTAACAAGCTGCAATAATACTTTCCCTACTCAGTCCTAGTGGAAAAGAGAGTAAGCAGTGCCTGATCAAAAGACAGAAGGGGGATGAAATCAGCTGCAAACTACAGCCCAGCCAGTCCCTTGCTGTGAAATCTCCTGAGTACCCAAATGGTGCTCTCAGGATCTGACCCCACACCCCTGGAATGCCTTCCTTCTCCTCCTCTTTACACCCACCCCCCCCCTTCCCCGGCCTCAGTTGTGAAGGCCAGTGAAGGCTCCCTACTCACTAGAGTAGTGGCCGAAAGGGAGCCTTCTAGCATCAAAAAGCCTTAGGTCTGGAATCATCCACCACTTAGCAACTATGGGAGCCACATGAGCCACTTAATCCCCTGAACTTGTTCCCTGGCTTATAAAATGAGATGACAGGGGCACCTGGGCGGCTCATTCGGTTAAGCATCCGACTCTTGATTCTGGCGCAGGGCATGATCTCACAGTTCATTGAGTTCGAGCCCTGTGTCAGGCTCTGTGCTGACAGCGTGGAGCCTGCTTGGGATTCTCTCTCTCCCTCTCTCTCTGCCCCTCCCCTGCTCATGCTCTCTCTCAAAATAAATAAAAACTTTAAGACAATTACATTAAATAAAATGAGATGACAATAGTGCCTGACAATATTCCTATCTGTTAGGGAGATTAAATAAGGTAATAACCATAAAGCACTGGGCACAGTATCTAGAATATACTAAGTGCCCAATAAATATTAGCTATTATTATTATTGTTATCACTCAAACTCTTACCTCCATAGGGCCTGAATATCAGATGGTAAACAGTTGTTCATTTTCTTACATGTGATCATGCTGTTATAATTATGTAGGAGAGTATCCTTATTTTTAGGAGATGTCTGTGGGAGTTTCAAATGTTTTAGCAAGGAAAAATAAGTAGGAGTGTGTATGTGGTACATGTATATTACATAGCATACGTTATTAAATATGCAGTATTGTGGCGCCTGGGTGACTCGGTTGGTTAAGCATCTGACTCTTGATTTTGGCTCAGGTCATGATCTCATGGTTCATGAGATTGAGCCCCACCCACAATGGGCTTTGCACTGACAGAGCAGAGCCTGCTTGGGATTCTCTCTCTCCCTCCCTCTCTCTCTCTCTCTGCCCCTCTCCTGCTCGCACATGTCCCTGCTCTCTCTATAAATAAACTTTTAAAAAAATGTGTAGTATATATTATTATATATTACATATATACACAAAACAGGTATAACTATATATAGTTAGATAAACCACATGTGGCAAAATGTTAACAACTACTAAAGCTAAGTGGTAGATGTATTCTCTCTATTTTTCTGAACGCTTAAACTGTCTCACAAAGATTTTTAGAAAAATAATTTCCCCTAGTCTCTAACCTGTCATGATTCCTTGTCTTCCTGTCTCTGAACTCTTACTGCCTTATCATGATCCTGCCCTGGATTGCAAAATTTCTACATGTATCTTTTCGCTCCTAGCAGGTTATCTGCTGAGAGGCAGAATGGTCTGCGCTCACCGTGAGGCTGAGTGCCATGCTGGAGACGTAACGTAGAAACCATACCATTGGCTGGCCAGCCAGAGGAAGAATCTCGCACTTGTGCCCATCAAGGGCTCTCAAGCCAGCTAGCTGTTTCCTTCCCAAAGGGCCTGGCCTGTCTCCTCTGCCTCTCTCCCCTCCTCTCCAGGTCAGTTCAATTTCAAGGCAGAAAACTAAGCCTGCCAAATAGAAGCCCATGTGAAATGGTCTGCTGCCATCCACTCCAAAGGGGGCCTGGAGAGCTCTTAGGGTTACTAGACTGAGGTTTCCTTTCACAACCCCACAGATCGGGCCGTTCCCTAGGACTGAGAGCTTCTGTCTCCCTTCTTACGGTGTACGCTACCCTACTCTCGACTTACACCCTGGTCCTGGAGCCTCATTGTGAATTTCCCAAGTCCACTTGGCTGGTCTTGATAACCATGTTGTCCTGACAAGCTCTCTCCTTGGGAAGCCAGACCCAGTTCATGGGGCCCCGGCCAGTAGCTAAAGGCCAGAGTCAACCTTTGGATATGGCCCCAACCCAGCTAGGACCTGCAGTTATGAGACTACTCTGGATGCTGTGATTTGGACTAAGGCCCCCTCCTTGGGGGCAAGTTCTACAGCTGAGTCCTTCAGTAGAGTCATTCCCCTTGCACTGACTCTCCTGGGCCTGACACGCTCCTCTCTCTGCCAGTCCCCCTCACAGAGAGAAGGCAAGGGTATGGGATGGAGGAAGCTAATTTCCACAGAGACTCAGCACCAGATCAGCCCTGCAGCTTGCCAGTCTTCATGGTGGTCCCAACGCTGATGACTGGGCTTACTTCTCATTCCCAAGCCCAGGGCCCAGCTTCTGGTATTACTGACCCAGCAGCCCCAAACCCTCTATAGCAAGCAAGGCCCAGTCTTTCTCATACCCATCCCCCTCCGAAGGCCAAGGTCTCTGAGCCCAAGAAGATTCCACAGGATCATCATGCTTTCAGACCCAGAGCATCTCAGCCCTGGGATTCCCCCCTTACTATGACAGGCTGAATTGTGTCCCCCCCACAAAATGTACAAGTTAAAGCCCTAACCCCCATTGTGATTATACTAGGAGATAGGGCCTTTAAGGAGGTAATCACAGTCATTAAAGTCATTAAAGTAATCACAGTCATAGAAATGGTGTCCTTGTAAGAGGAAGAGACACCTGTGATACACAGAAAAAGACCAAGTGAGGACACATTAAGTAGATGGTCATCTGCAAGCCAAGGAAAGGGGCGGCAGGGAAAACCAAACCTGCCAACACCTTGATCTTGGAGTGCCAGCCTCCAGAACTGCGAGAAAATGAATTTCTATTGTTTAGGCCCCCAAGTCCACGGTATTGTGTTACGGCAGTCCCAGCTAATCAAGACACGCCCCCCGCTCAGCCCACCTGTGAGAACCACAGCCTCAGCTGACCCAGTGTAGTCATTTGGGACATACTCTGTACACTTAGAAGATCAAATGTGTTACCCTTGCAGAGGTTCTCATTATCTAATACAACAACTTTCTATCAACTAGAATTGTTGTCTCCATGTAATATATGTCAAACTCTGCAGTGCAGCCTCGTGTATGCCTAGAAAACTTCTGGGCACCTATCTTGTGTTATTTATCAATACAACTTTATTTTTTTAAGTTTATTTATTTATTTTGAGATAGAGAGAGTGAGCACGGGAGGAGCAGAGAGAGAGAGAGAAAGAGAGAGAGAATCCCAAGCAGGCTTCATGCTATGAGCACAGAGCCCGACGCTGGGCTCAAACTCATGAATGGTGAAAGCTCCTACAACTTTCTTTTTTTTTATGTTTTATTTATTTTTGAGAGAGAGAGAGACAGAGTATGAGCAGTGGAGGGGCAGAGAGAGAGGGAGACACAGAATCGGAAGCAGGCTCTAGGCTCTGAGCTGTCAGCACAGAGCCCAAGGCGGCGCTCAAACTCGTGAACCACGAGATCATGACCCAAACGTACGTTGGACGCTTAACCGACTGAGCCACTCAGGTGCCCCCACAACTTTCTAACTTAATTTAGAAACAAAACCTTTTGGGGTGCCTGGGTGGCTCACTCGGTTAAGTGTCTGACTCTTGATTTCAGCTCAGGTCATGAACTCATGATTCGTGAGTTTGAGCCCTGTGTTGGGCTCTGAGCTCACAGCATGGAGCCTGCTTAGGATTCTCTGTCCCTCCCACCTTGTTCACTGGCTCTCTCTCAATAAATAAGTAAATATCAAAAAGGGAAAAAAAGAAGCAAAACCTTTTTATAACTTAAATAGTATTCAGAGTGCCCAAATATAAATTAACCAAACGGATGGCAGATCTGGAATCAAGGGCTACCACAGATCCCCAAAACTTGGAGAAACATTTTGCTAAAAGAACACATATTTTTGAAATTGTCCTGAGCAAAGGTAAGTTAGAGCACTTTGCACAACCTCCAATTCTCATAACACATTCCCAAAACAAAACAAAAGAACACAATTATACTTTTTAAAATTACCTGATTCACACCAATAGCAAAGGATCTCACAAGCCTCCAAAATAATAATGCCATGTGCTTCTGCCTAAATAATTATATGTAACTAACCAAATGAGGAAGAAGGGGAAAAAATATCCTAAACGAAGACAGAAAAAAGAGAGACTCATGAGCAACTTGGACCTGAAGCCAAGGACCACTATCATCGCTTTCTCCTGCCTCTGTTCAAGGATTTTGCAAAAGACAATGGAGACCAAGTCCCCTCATCTGGACGTACAAACCAATGGTTCTAGTCCTGGCTGCGTATTAGCATCGCCTTGGCAATAAATTAATGGATCCACATAATGATCAACAATGGCCGTTAATGTCACAAAAGGGGAGACCACTGGACAGCATGCAGCTCCCGACGGAAGTACACAGCACCATCTTTGAGGCACCTTGCCAAAAATCTAACCTGCGGCCGATCAAGCATCTAGACCACCAGTTTACAACAAATACAGGAGATAAAGCACGTGAAGACACACCGCAGGATGCAATCAACAAAATTCTGAATGTGGGAATGTTACAGGCAAATGCTCCCGGTTCTTCACAAATGCTATGCAAGGGGAGTAAAAAGGGGCAGGACAAACATATAGAGACATAGCAACTGAAGGCCATGTGTGACTCCTAATTTGGGTCTCAATTAGAACAAAACAAATGCAAAATAATACTTATCGGAGTGTCAGGGAGATTTGAACAGTAGATATCGGATGCTCCTAACAATTGATTGTCAATTGGTGAAGGAGGGGTGAGATAATGCTATCGTAAGTTATTTTTAATAACAACAGTTATATTTTTCAATAGAGTCTTAGGGCACCTGGGTGGCTCAGTCCGTTAAGCACCTGACTCTTGCTTTCAGCTCAGGTCATGACCTCACAGTTTGTGGGATTGAGCCCTATGTCGGGCTCCATGATGATAGCGTAGAGCCTGTTTAGGATTCTCTCTCCTCGCTCTCTCTGTCCCTCCTCGGCTCACGTTCTCTGTCTCTCTCAAAATAAATAAGGTTAAAAATTTTTTAAACAGAGCCTTTATCTTTTAGAGGCACATAATGGAATATTGATGGGTGAAATGACATGATGTCTAGGATTTGCTTCTAGATAATCCAAGGAGAGTAGTAGTGGAATGGATAGGGCTATTCATGCATTCTGGCCACGAGTTCATGAACGCTCAAATTGGGTGACAGATTCACTGGCAGGTCACTGGACGACTTGAACCGGGCATGTTAGACATGTTCCATTATACAAAGTTACAAAAGAAAGAACAAATCAGCCAGGAAGCGCCTGGGTCCCGTTCCCAGAGATTCTCACTTGTTGGTCTGGGTGAAGGGTGTAGATGGCTTTTCCAGTCTCCCCAGGTGATCCGAACTTGCAGCTAGGGTTAAGATCCACTGATGCAGCATCAAACAGCCCAGTCTAGCCTCTCTCTCAACTTTCTCCTCCGTCCCATGATCAGTGTAGAAAACAGCAAGAGAGGCTTATAGTATCTCAATAATCGGGGCTGCTGCGACAGTCTGATCAAAACCCAAGGACTCAGGTCAAAGACTCTCCACCCTGCCCACCCTATGCCTCCCCTAGCCCCATGGGGCAGGTATGAGGATCATCTGGGAAGCGTTTACAAAAGGAAACAGAACCCTTGGGGGCTCTGCCATCCGATGCACTGCCATCGCCAGGGCGACGGCTCCCCTCCTTGAGGTGCGCTGGGGGGCACAGGGGAGCCCTACCTGTGCCTGTTCCTCTTGCCCAGGTCCTCCTCCTCAGGAACAGGGTCGATGTCGGGCAGAGGGATGATGTAGCCGCTGTCCGCACTCAGCCTCTGCTCGTCCAGGCTGCCTTCCCAGTCCTTCAGCTTGTCTTCCTCGTGTTTGTAGGTGACGCCAATGTAGGCGTTGTCCGAGTCCACGCGCATGCGTGCCACGGCAGGGTGGTCGCTCTTCAAGAAGTCCAGGTGAATCTTTTCGTAACTCTGCAGACACGTGTTTCACATGGTTAACGAAGTGTCACCCACCGAACTGCACCAAGGATGCTCAGAACTAGTACTTAACCAGCTGTGTTTCCAAGCTACCCCACAGATGTGGGATTGAGACAACTGAAGGCGAGTCAGCTGTCAACTGTCACATCCCAGGGATGTGGGACGTGGGGAAAGGACCACTGATGGCAGAGACCTCCTGCCATCCTGCCAATGAGAGCTCTCATTTTCCTTAAGGTGAGAGCCCCGGGGCAACTGGGTAGCTCAGGGGTTTAAGTGACTGACTCTTGATTTTGGCTCAAGTCATGATCTCAGGGTTAGTGAGTTTGAGCCCCACATAGCACAGAGCCTGCTGGGATTCTCTCCCTCTCTCTCTCCCTCTGCCCCTCCCCTCCTCTCTCTATCTCTCTCAAAATACATAAACTTTTTCAAAAAAAGAAACAATGAGCCCCTTCACTGAGTCAGTAGCTATCCCCCCCCCACCTCCACGCACACACACTCCCTTCTCTGGGACTAGCAGGGGCCCTTCTGGTTCCAATACATAGTCTCTTCAGGGCTTGGATAGGTCCCAATAAGAGGGGACAAGGACTTCCACTGGGAGCACCACCCCTGAACCCTTCCTGATCCCTAAACGCTGGAGAAATCTAACTCAAAACTTACAGACCTTTGATCTAAAAAGACCTCATTTTCAAGACCAGTTCCAGTCTATTCCCACCAACACATCTTACTTAACCAGCCAGGGCACCTTTGACTGACGTACCATTAATTTCCCTTTGCCTCTTCATTGCCTCACTTATGCAAGTTGTAATGGGCAATGAATTAATCCCTAGACACAAGTATTTAAGGCCCAGTTCAGCGCGCAACCACCTAGCGCTGCTTCTCTTTGAGAAGAACAGGCAATAAATATGAAGACTCTACGTACTGACAAATCTGAATCTTAGAAATTGAACTATTATACAACTGAGTGTGGGTCTCCTTCGCAGCATCACGGCAGAAAGTTGTTTCGTTTATTAACATATCCTGCCTGGCTCCACGAAATTACATTTGTTCCTTCGAACAATGCTTTCTATGCCGCAAAAAACCAGCTGGAGCCACAGATAACAGCTGAGGCTGCTCCTTGCAGTCAGCTGGGAAAAGCCAATTTCGCGTGGATTTAAGTGCATTCAAATTAGTGATTTAATGGCTGTGGATGCCCTGAGACTTCTAACTGCACAGTAGCTTCAGATTACTCAAACATCTGGAGAATAAAGTGCTTACAGGTGTCGTACGCTTGAGATGAAAGGGGAGCCCTGAGCAAAGGGGAGGGTTTTCATTCATCATTGCTACCAGGGGTCTGGGGAGCAGTCCATGAAAGCCCTGGCCACTGGATCAAACAGTCTTGTTCCCCCTTTGAAAACGTTCCTTTAAAACAGTGTTGCACTGTGCCACGTGCTCGCATGACTGCCAGCTACTGACTTCTCCCTTCGCCCATTCCTTTCCCCCACCTGGGAGGCGCCCAGACGAACCTTCTTATATTGTCCCGGCAGCAGATTCTCCACAATCTCACTCAGGTGGTTAAAGGAGGGTCTCTTCTCCGGCTCACTGTGCCAGCACTTGACCATGATCTCATAGCTGCAGAAGCACACGACTCCGAGTGGGCACAGGGAGGAGTGTCAGGGCACCCCCACCCCAACCCACAGACCCGCTGGGCATGGGCACAAGGCACACGAGACGGGGAGGGGGCTCACACTTCACTGGTGGCGTGGTCAGGCTTGGCCATCCGGTACCCGCTCTTGATCTTGTTGTAGAACGTGGAATCCACCATCATGCCAGGGTACGGTGTGCCCCCTGAAAACCAAAAACAACCAGGATTTAACAAGCGCGTGGTTCACGGCTGAGACCCTTGGGTGACACAGCACCTACAGAACACATGTGGGGATCCCCACTTGAAGTTCTGGTTCCTGCAAGGAAACTAAGGGTTATCATCTCCTTGACTTCAGGGGCTTGCCCAAATCGTAAATGTAACCAGGACTTTGGGGCCGGTCAAGTCCAGACACCCTCGGCAAAGATTCTACATCTTAGGAAAAGCACAAAAGCGTTTTTCAAGGTTTCTGATCATGGATCTACATATATAAAGCAAAATAGAAAAGGAAGAGAAATGGTCAATCATTGAAGCCAAAAACAAAAAATCACTTTCACCAGAAATGTTCAATAATTAGAGCAAAAGTCAAAGCTGAGGCTTGAAATCTCTAGATAATTCTCTGCTTTCAATGGACTGTGAGAGCCTCAGTGAAGCCCCACACTGGGATGATCCGGTGACATCCAAGCAGGGACAACTGGGATCGAAAAAGGAGACCAGGCAGGGAAGAAACCCTTTACTACCACATTAAGATAACGGAATTCATGAAACATATCAGTTTCTATGGTGACGGTCAGATCAAGCTTAATTTCCTCTCTAAAGACTTCCAAAACTACGCCAGGACTCCTTTCCCCCTTCTCTTCCATTGCAGTTTTAAATCAGCACCACCCCGCTGACCGCTATGTGTAAGTCTTATCTCCCCGTATAAACTGTCGGAGGTCAGGGTCATGAATCACCCCTCCCTTGGGGCCCTACCTGGCAGCACAGGGTACATGTGTTGTCTGGGACCCGGTGACTGACTGACTGAATGACTAGGAGGCTCTTCTCTTCCAGAGTGACAACCAGGAAGGGGAGTCACACCCTTTTCCTCGCCACACTTCTTTCCACCTGAGCCTCGATCACCACTGGTGAACCTATTTAACCCAGAGACCCGGTGAAAAAGCACCTGGGGAGTGAGCGTCCTCGGGAAGATTTCTAGTGGAAGAAAGTCATTCTAGCACAGCCCAAAGGAGAGGAGGGACAAAGGCCAGACGTGAGGGTGCAGACCCCCAAACTGCGGGCTCAGTCTGCACGGGCATACACCAGACACCGGAAGTGCGCGTTGTGTGATTTAATCTGCTGCAGCGCACTTGACTCACAGCAGATATCCTAACATTGTTTACACCCTGGAGCCTAGAAAACACAGGGTTTCCCTCCCAGTGTTGTTACAAAACAACCCAAACAAGCAGGGATGTCAGGCCCGTACCAAGGGAAAAGATTTCCCAGAGCAGAATGCCATAAGACCAGACGTCACTCAGCGTGGTGTAGAGGTTGTCGAAGATGCTCTCAGGAGCCATCCACTTCACGGGGAGAAAGGTCTGCACGGAAAGAGGGAGGAAATTAAGCCCAGCATACGCACCGCTGATCTACAGCAGCAGAAATAGTAGGGGTCTTTTTGGACTAACAATAACTTGCACTAATAACCTTGCCCACGTAAGTATCTCCTTGTGTTTTTTGTTCAGTCCTGTGTTCTCCACACTCATCAGAGTGCCTGGCACCCAGTGGGTCCTCGATAAATATTTCATGAATGATGGATAGTTGATGTTGCCTCTTAGGTCCTCCCAAGGAATAACATTTGAACATATTTAATTCTGAAGGTTTTACCCAAAAAGTGAGAGCCCTGCCTGGACCAGTCTCCTACTTGCAGGTGTTCCTAGGAACAAAATTAAAAACAGATCCAGTGATCTGAGAACCAATTACATTTTTGGACTTTAAGAAATTCATTTCCTTCCACTATAAGGAGTATGACATTATGGTAATTTTGCAGCCTCTTTTGGGAGGCTGTACAAACTCCAGTGGAAATACTAAACTGAGACAGATACACAATATAAAGCGACCACATTAGCATCCTTCTGAGATTCATGGGGAGATCTCAGATTCATCAACTTTTTTTTTTTTTAACATTTATTTATTTTTGAGAGAAAGAGAGACAGAGACACAGAATCCGAAGCAGGATCCAGGCCCCGAGCTGTCAGCACAGAGCCCAACTCGGGGCTCGAACCCACGAACTGTGAGATCATGACCTGAGCCGAAGTCGGATGCTTAACCAGCTGAGACACCGAGGCGCCCCAACTTTTTGAGCAGGTGAGAAATTGGCTGCACCAAAGTCCACTGAATTGTTCAGGGTGCCTAAACCTACAGGTCATGGTCACACACGGATCCTGGGCACAGACCAGTGGCCTTCTGTGGGTGAATATAGCAACCCCCCGCTGTCTCACAACCAGTGCAGTGGGGTGATTTGGAATTGTATCTACAAGTGGCAAATGTATCCTAAGCTACTGCATCTGCTTCAAGGTGGAAGGGGTGGAGAGAAAGACTGTCTTGAAGGAAATTGTGCCTCTAGGATCTATGAACTCAAATGGTCACAACATTTTAGAGGTCACAGACACCGTTTGCAAATTTGATAAAAGAGATGCTCTCTTTGGAAATGAATGCAGGCGCACTGGCACACGTGATTTACATATTAATAGCTAACACCTGCCGAGTGCTCTTATGTGCCAGGCACTGTCCTAAGCATTTGGCATTAAAGTCACTGACTGAATCACCCAGGGCAACCCAGGAGACAGGCACTATTATCAGGTCACTGTGATCAACAGCAAAACCAAAATACAGAATGGTCAAGTAACTTGCCCCAAATCCCCAGAGTAGTAAGTGCTGGAGGCAGTACTCACACCCAGGCAGTCTGGCTGCAGACCCTGTGCCTTTTATACGGATCCCAGAAGCCCATTTATGAATCTCATAGAGTCCACACTGAAAATATGATCACTAGGGGCACCTTGGTGGCTCAGTCGGTTAAGCGTCTGGCTTTTGATTTTGGCTCAGGTCATGATCTCATGGTTCACGGGATGGAGCCTGTCGTCGGGCTCTGCACTGACAGGGTGGAGCCTGCTTGGGATTCTCTCTCCCTCTCTCCCTCTCCCTCTCTGCCCCTCCCCCACTTTCACATGCACATATGCATGCTCTCTTTCTCTCAAAATAAATAAATGAACTTCAAAAAAAAAAGTTAAAAAAAATACGGACACTGAATGGCCAGAAGCAACGTCTAGTTTCAGAGCTTCAGCTAGGAAAGAGGAGCGAGTCGAATGAGGGTAAAGAGCACGTACGCTGCCTTTGGACACGTAGTTTGAATCATGCATGATGTCCCTGGCCAGGCCGAAGTCACAGATCTTCACGATTTTCCCTTGTGCCAGGAGGACGTTTCGAGCAGCCAGGTCCCGGTGGACACACTGCGTGGGAAGGGAAGAAACAACAGGGTCTGTCCCATCTGCCACCAGACAACCTCACCCCTGCAGGACTGGCCACTTCGTAGTGGTGCTCGGGGCTGCCTGGGACACCTCAGGGAGGCTGTCCTGGTGCTAAGAACTCCCCCTCCTCCAGGCTCTCATCCAGGCCACTCCCCCGAGGGAGAACGCTCTGGAGCAGAGTTAGACGCCTAACAATACTGGACTCCCCACTACACTTTGGGGAAAAGGAAGGGAGAATCAGCCATTGCTATAAGCCTCTCCCAGACCTTCCATGCCCACCTTACTCTGACCTGTGGCCTGGGTCTACAGAGAACTCTGTTCCAGGAACACACTCACATTTTTGGAAGCCAAAAATTCCATTCCTCGAGCAACTTGATAGGTAAAGCTCAACAAATCCAGCAAAGTCAGGCCTTCTGAGTTATCATCTGAAAGGAGGTTTTTGACTTCCGAGTCTGCAAGGAAAGGAATGAAGTGTTTGGGTGCTGGAGGACAGCGTGAAACATCACCCACTGGGGCACTCCCACGGGGCCCACAGCCTGCGCAGGCTTGTCCAAAGAACGTATCTAAAACTACTTTCCTATAGTGTTTCCAAACTTCGCAGGTGGATACGTAAACCACTCACAGGTTCTGCCATTAAAAAGAAATATATCTTCAGAAATATATATCTGGTGTGTGTGTGTGTGTGTGTGTGTGTGTGCGCGCGCGTGTGTGTATCCATAAGGACCAATCTAATGGGGCCTCACACATATTGTGTTGTTTGCCTCCTATATTTATTTTTTCAACCTTAGCAAGTCACCTCAATCACCTCTAAAACACACATGCACACACATACATATACAAAAGCTTCCATGATGAATATACATGAAGGCCCTTTGAAAAAGTAGCTTCTGGGGCGCCTGGGTGGCTCAGCCAGTGAAGCCTCCGACTTGGGCTCAGGTCATGATCTCACAGTTTGTGAATTCAAGCCTCGCATCAGGCTCTGTGCTAACAGCTCAGAGCCTGGAGCCTGCTTCAGATTCCTTGTCTCCCTCTCTTTCTGCCTCTTCCCTGCTCACACTCTGTCTCTCTCTCTCTAAAAAATAAATATTTTTAAAAAAAAAAAGTAGCTTCTAAGAATTGCCTTTCTCTTTTCCCTTGAAAGCCACCTTCATAGTATTTGGCTTCTTTCCTGAATAAAAAGCAAGCCCCAGCCAGACTAGAGGTAACAATCTTAAAGGTCAGTGCCAATGATTTTGCGTTTAGTTCCTTTTGTAACTTGTCCACTTTGCCCAGTTAGTCCCATCTGGAAGGGCCCCAGGGTTTTCGAGGAAGGAGGTAATCCAGGCCAGCAGTTCTCATTGCTTTTTGAACATTTTCAGGCAAGTACGAGTAGCTGCAACCATTCATATTCTCCCAGCCAGCCACGAGAAGGGAGGCCAGAAAGCAGGGGCGTGCCTGCCAACAGGGTCTGGGCTGAGCATGAATCAGGCTCCCCTGACATCTGGAGCCCGGTCCAGCCTGGGAAGCAACGTAAACTATTTTTAACAATACAGGAGGGGAGAGGAAGTGCTGGTTCCGACAGCTCTCATTGGCTAATCTTTGAAAAGGGCTTGGAAGGTTCCCCATTTGGCAACGAGAAGTGAATGAAACTTGGAACTGCAGCAACGCAAAATATTCTTGTGGATGGAGCTTTGCGAAACAAGCACATTCTTTTCTTAAATGGATCTGTACCTTTCACTTAAGAACCCCACCAGCATTCAGGGCATATCAGGGATTTTCAAAATAATTTCCATGGCCGCTCAACCCTTTTTTGCATTGGCCAATGGGAGGGCCCAGGCCCAGTGACACAAAATCAAGACACTGGTCAACCTCAGACCCAACAGGACGTCCTCCCCACTCCAAGCCCGGGATTAGACGGGAATCTGGAAGGCTCTCCCGGCAGCAGAAGTGGGGTGGTCCATCTGCTGTGGGCATCGGCTAGACTCCCTGGAGTTCATAAGCCAATGCCACCGTGCCACATGTGCATCTGTTTCGAAAGATTAGACAGATCTTCCCTCAAACAACATTCAGTAGAAACACCCACATCCTTGTTAGAAAATATAATTTCAAATTGTCTGCCTTCCAGCTTCCAGCACAAGTGGATATTAGCAAAGCCAAAAGCAAGGGCTACTGAACTTGTCGATACCAGAGACTGACATGATTAAACATTTTTAAATAATACTGGGAACCAATACAAGGTAGCCAACTTTTGATTTTGCCAAGTAAGGGCACTGAATGAAAAGAACATCAATTACTCCCATACTTTCATTAAAACACACATGCACACGCACACACACACACACAATAATACCAAAAAAAGGAGAATTGTTATATCAGAATAAATTCCTTAAAGGTTTTACATTTAAAGCATGAAAATGCATTGCATTAAGTCCGTCTTTATTCTTTTTCTTCTTTTCACGTCACAGCCCGCCAAGTTCTGAAAACATGTCACGGCCCCACTTGTGCAGCCCTGCATTTAGGGACCACAGCCTGGCAGTCCGACTTACCAGGCCTGCTCATCTTCCCCTGAGAATTTTACCACTATCCAAAAGTAGGGCACTCCTATGAAACCCTTAACAAGCCAAAATGGCGTAAAGCAAAGAAGCAAATCCTCTTTGGATTTCTTTCAGTAAGTGAACACAAATACTAAGGTAAGCCTTTCATAAAAGCAGAGTGGCATGAACAAAACTTTCGGACAACAGGGGAAATCTGTATCATGAAGCCACTAGACGATCCAAAGAGTGGGCATGGACACTTTTACCTAACATAGATTTCTTCTTATACGAGGCTGGGCGATCATACAGAGATCGCTGGATATCCGAGTATTTAGAAACCTCCTTCCTTTCCAGCATGGGGACGTACTGTGTGGTATCAGCCTGCTTCATGTCCATGTAGTCCCCATTGTTTTCAAAAGACAAAATAACGTAACTGTAAAAACAGAAAAAGATACCTTATTCAGGTGCCCCCCAGGAGTGGTCATTCAACATTCAGTAGATGACGACAGCGTGCAAGGTAGGGTGGTGGGTAGGGGGCAGCAGGGGTGAGCAAAAGCAAAACCAATGTGCACCTTTCACGTGGGGTAGGCTGGCAGGTGAGATGAGCATTAATCAATAATCACACAAATATATGATCGTCTACTCAGGTGTGTCTGTCATTATTCTTCTCCGTTTTACAAGAAAGAGGCCACAAACCCGGACCACGAGACCACATGGCTTGGGCAGACGTTTCCTGCTACTCAATAAAATTAGCGCCAATTTGGTGTCCATCGAGTAATTCTACACAAAGGGAACTTGTACTTTCTGATCTTACAGAACTTTAAATCTACAGAGATCTTTATAGCTACTTGTACGTTCCTACAGTTAAGATCACTACCACTGGCTTGATGTATAGGCCTAGGATGTACGGGCATGTGTCACAGGATGTATGGACACATGTCTCACGATGCACCAGCACGTGTCACAGGTGTACAGGCACGTGTCATGGATGTATGGGCAGGTGTCACGGATGTACGGGCATGTGTCATGGGATGACGGGCGGGGAGCGGGACTCTTGCGGTCTGTCGGCACTGGATCTGCAGACGTGGATTCTATCAGGACGTGGGTTCTCTCTACTCGTAACACAATGGTTCACAGCAACGTGCCCTCTGCACCCACCTCCGTGTGCTTTCATCAGCAGGGTTCAACCCAAAAATGTCCAACTCTTTCTTTGGCTTCTCTGGGTGTCGGCTCAGGAAGCTGTCCCTATTCTTATGCAAATAGTTGACCAAATCCCCATAGAAACAGTACTCCGTGATGATGTAAATAGGGCCTGTGGGAACCAAAACCAGGTTAAGAAATGGGTATGAAAATGAAGAACAGAAAAGCCATGAGATGCTGTTCGCACTGACGAGAGATATCGCTCAAAAACAATGAGCTTTCGTTCAGTGGAATCCAGGCAACTCCATTCACAGGACTTATATTTGCGGGCATGTTTGGAGGAAGGGTTTAAAAAGCCTGGACAGGGGCGCCTGGGTGGCTCAGTCGGTTAAGCATCTGACTTTTGATTTTGGCTCAGGTCATGATCTCACAGTCATGAGATCACTTGGAATGCTTGCTCTCTCTCTCAAAATAAGCAAACTTAAAAAATGGGGTGCCTGCGTGTCTCAGTGAGTTGAGCGTCTGACTTCAGCTCAGGTCTTGATCTCACAGTTTGTGAGTTTGAGCCCCATGCTGGGCTCTCTGCTGTCAGTGCACAGCCTGCTTCAGATCCTATGCCCCCCTTTTTCTCTGCACCTCCCTCTCCCTCTCTCTCTCTCTCTTCCTCTTTCTGTCAAAAATAAATAGACATTAAAAAAAAAAATCCTGGGCAGTGTTCCCAGATATAGACCTTCTATAAAGATCCCCACTCCCAGGTCAGGAAGCCTACCTGACTTGGTACAGGCCCCCAGCAAGTTCACAATGTTTAAATGCGGCCCCAGGTGAGTCATTATCTTCAGTTCCGACATGAGAGCTTGTTTCTCACTGGATCTGGCTGTGGCTGTTGAAGAAATAAATCACATATCAGTTCAACTGATTTACTTCCCAGAAAAAGCCAGCAACACGGCTTTAATCCTGTGATTGGATATCATTTTATTTAGCGAGAGTCTAAAAGAGAAACACATGGTGACTTGGTCTAGACTCTAATCACTAATCCGTAGTCTTCAGGGTAAAAAGAAGTCACCAAAAATAACAACTCTTGATTTTCCAACATACAGGCAACAAGAATAATTTAAATAACCTGACTGAGAAAAGAGTCTAATTACCCATGAAGCCTAGAGTCGAAAGAACCAAGATCTAGCCCTAAATCTGGCAATTACTGGCTCTGTGGTTTTGAGCGACTCACATACTATCTCCATTTTCTAAAAAATCCCGGGATGGGGCACTTACGTTTTAGCATCTTCACTGCCACTTTCATGACAGGCTGGGACCGGCTCAATCCATAGGCAGTTCCTTCAACCACTTTCCCGAAGGCCCCCGATCCCAGGATACGACCTGCGGGCAATCAGCACAGTTAACTCGGGCAGCCTGTGGCGTCCCTTCAGTTTCATTCACCATGGCCAGCACTCTCGGGGACACAACGGGGACTGTTCTGCCAGTGTGGAGTCCGAGTCATGATACCTCCAAGTCATCATGTCAAATCGAGAACCGAACCCACGGGGAAGGAAATGGGCACAACTGCTTTTGTCAAATAACATTTGCAAGGGAAAGGGAAACGTACGCAGGAACAAGGAGGGTGCAGCCCTCCCTGGTGGGAGCACCCTGTGTGCCAGCTCTAGTGCCGGGCCAGACTGCAGACTGCAGGCTCCCGTGTGCTCGTTTTCCGTGGCTCCCACCCAAACCCCCTGCCTTACTACCCTTCTGTTCTCCACAGGCATCTTTTGCATCAGTAGGTCCTTATCCACTGGAAATACTGCAGCATTCAAGATATCACTGATTCCGAGGAGTGATGAAGTAAACCTCAGGCTGGTGTCCTTGCTGCCTGCTTGTCAGAAAGCCCAGGCACGACAAAGGCTAACCATGCCCTGGGAGCAAAAGGAAATGGAAGCTGCTGTCCCCACTCTTAAAGAGCTCACTGTCTAAATATTTTTATTGTTTTATTTTTTGAGAGCTAGAGAGACAGAGTGCGAGCAGGGGAAAGGCAGAGAGAGGAGATACAGAATCCGAAGCAGGCTCCAGGCTCTGAGCTATCAGCACAGAACCCAACGTGGGGCTTGAACCCACAAACACAAGATCATGACCAAGATCATAACGAACCGAGCCACCCAGATGCCCCAAAGAGCTCGCAGCCTCAAAGGAATGCTTCCCAGAATAGCCAGTCTCACCATGCAGAGCCAAGCCAGGGAAAGACACAGCTCTTAAGTGACCAAGAGCCAGAAGTAACTTTTTTTTTTAACGTTTATTTATTTTGTGAGAGAGGAAGGGAGCACACATACGAGCAGGGGAGGGGCAGAGAGAGGGGGAAAGAGAGAGAGAGAATCCCAAGCAGGCTCTGCACTGTTAGCATAGAGCCCGACGCAAGGCTTGAACTCACAAACCATGAGATCATGAG